>NKYR01000125.1:0-107837 GCA_003184365.1 Evernia prunastri
GAGTGGAAGACGGAGGAGAAAATAAGACGCCCACTTCACCACTAGAACCAGCGCCATTAGGATTCGAACCTAACACAAACTAAATACCTCCAGACCACAGGAGGTAGACAGGATACTCCCCGGCTAGCCAGAAAGTCGCTAGCTTCAGACGCGATGAATGCTCGACCATGCTCACAACGCTCGATTCCCACGCAATTGAAGCAAAGGGTGGTAAGATGTCGACATCCCGAGCTTCCCCAGTCAAACAAGATTGTAGGAGAGCCTAGAAGAGCGTGGGAGGATTTGCACTGCCTGAGACTCAATCCCTTCTTGACATCTCCTTAGCCCATTTTGGCTAGCTCCAGATCCTAGGGTAACAGAAAGTCCTCCAGCTAGTAGCTACAGGCTGACATCTCCCCGTGGTGCTGGGGACCATTAGCTCTTAAAGGGAAGCCAAGATCAGTCTTTAGGATTCTAGGGATTCCTGCATGATCTCGTAGTGATAATTGCAATAGAGTCTATTAATATTATAGCATTGGGGACTGTTATTGTTCCCACGAGCTGCCCTGTGCTTTCCAGGGGTCCAGTTACCAGGCTTGATCGGCTCCAATCCCGCTAGGCTTACCTTATTCCCGGGTCCAGGCGTGCCAGGCTCCAGTATTTTTTCCATGCAAGAACCCAGTCAATTCCTTAACCAGCTGCTCACGCGGTTAGTGCTTCAACGGCTCTTTCATATCCCGTTCGTATCAATCACCGCCTGGCTTTGCAGCACATTATTTTTTATTATTAAAACCTGCAGGAGCCTATCTTTTAAGAGGTCCCTCATTCGCTGGCAATGAACTTCCGGTCCTATCAGGGAGTCTGGCCTTTCTCCCCCCTCTAAAGGAATGAGTACCTAGGGAGGGTGTCTGCGAAATGGAAGAGTGAAGTTATTGCAGAAGAGGATGAAGCTTGAAGAAAGGAAAAAAGCCACTATGACGGGGTCAAGCCCAAGGACACGGTCGAGCCTCATGTTGCACGAGGCATGCTCAAATTCCCAACTCCCAGAAGTGTGGGACCCATGAGACCCAGATTTCCCCACTGTGTGGAGAGTTTTACCGACAGAATCTTCCCGCTCATGAGTCCCTTCGGAGGTAGGAATTCCAGCCGAATCATTGGTTTCCATTCAGCCGGATCATCACCTTGTCCATACCTTCCCTGGTCCGCTTCCCCCCTTCAACCCTTCCCCCCCATGCGCGCCAAGACGGACTGCAACATTTAAATGGTTAAGGTATTTTAATTGAGTACCTTAATTTAATACCTTCAAAGTACCTATTAATTATTCAATTTAAAAAAAAAAAAATCTCACTGCACATCAAGCGACCAAGCTTTTCCCCTCTCGAGGTGCAACGCCATTTATTAAATAAATAACCACAAGAACTAAAGTAATAATTTATTATTCCTTTTAACTAATTAATGATTATGAATAATGACCCCTCGGATTAAAAAGGAACCTTGATGATGTGGCACTCTTCTTACTACTCTGACAATCCCTCATGATCTCTCCATTTCTCTTTCCACACGTTATTATAACCAACCTTTCCTTCTTCTCCTTCTTCTTCACCACCACCACCATACCTACTTCCCCAACCTCAATTACACTTCTTGCCATCACCATTGCCTTCGCCTTCCCCAAGCTCAATCACGCTCAGCCGAGTCATCAAAGCGAACCCCGATTGACCGTGTACTTACCAAAGAGCTTCAGCGAAGTAATTGATCCGAGTCATATGGATGGGTTCAGGCACTGACCATATCTCCGTCGTGAGATCAGCCTTCCCCTTTTCTTCTCATCAGCACTGACACATAGCAGGATTCGAAGTATGACTATGATGGAAACGTTGGCTCGATCTTCGGAGACGCTTCGTGAGCAACCAGACCTTTTCCCTACTCAGCAGATACCCTCTGACTCGATGGTAGCCAAATGTCAATGGATAACGAGCTGAAATGCTACCGGATTGAGAATAATAGAAGATATCACACCTATCGTGTGTTTGGATACCCCGCAGATGGGACTATAATCGCTTGGCTAATTGACTCAGGCGATGGTTCATACTGGATTCCCCATGACGATGAAGCTCTACGGCTTGACCATTACGCGTGAGTCTGCCCAGAGATTGCTTATTCTCCTTGACGGTTCTGACAAGTCGATCTGGAACTGTAGGCATCATATGTTCATCCTGACGCTCAACAATGAGTTATTCTGCGCACCAATCCAGAACCCGAAAAGGATCATGGACGTGGGCACTGGCATTGGCATATGGGCATCGTATGGACTACAGCTCGGCCTCAAAAATCGTTTGACTGACACCTCCTAGGGATGTCGCAGACAAGTTTCCAGACGCCGAAGTGATCGGTACACCTCCGAACGACCCCGCTACAAGTTTCTGTACTGACGCGTCAATTCAGGAACAGATCTCTCTCCAACCTTCAGGGCAACTCCTGCCCCAAATCTCCGCTTCGAAATCGACGACTGCTGTAGCGAATGGATTTACCCTCCCAACCACTTCGACTACGTCCACGTCCGGTTCCTCTACGCTAGTATTGCCGACTGGCCCGCCTTCTACAAAGAATGTTTTGAGTGAGCACTGCCCTCCCCAGAAATCACTTGGGTCCCCATAAACTAACCCCGACGCCTTGCAGTCACATCGCCCCAGGCGGCTACATCGAGCACAGCGAACCCGATCCAAGATTAGTATCAGACGACGACTCCATCGCTCCAGGCGATGTAATGAATCGTTGCGATGACCTCGCGATGGAAATAAGTCAGAAGTTTGGGAAGGATGTCATGATAGCGCCATTCCTCAAGAAAATGATTCAGGAAGCAGGCTTCGTCAACGTAGTGGAAAAGCGATACAAATGGCCCCTGGGCGAATGGGCTGTTGATCGCAAGTTGAAGGATATTGGGCGCTGGAATATGCAGCATTGGCTTGAGGGATTAGATGCTTGGTCGTTGCGGCTGTTGACGCAGCACTGTGGGGTGAGTGAGGTTTTTGTGGAATCTGCCGTCACTTGATCCTAGGGAAACGAGGGTCGAGTATCAAGAAAGGTAAAGGCTGACTAGTGAGCAGTGGACGCCTGATGAAGTCAAGTCCTTCACAGCGCAAATGCGGACTTCTGTTATGAATCCAAAGCATCATGCTTATCAAACGATGTATGTCGTACTTCCAGCCTCCCGTCTCTCTGTTTTGAGCGGTGAAATTAACAAGCTTGACAGAGTCATTGTCTGCGCTCAGAAACCATTATGACAACTCTCCAACTTTTGGATTTTCAAGTTCTAGGTCTTTCTTCTCAGCAAGTCCATCGCGGACGGAATTGAGGTCTTGCCTAGCATCACCGCATAGCTTTGACCCCATCACTTCCCATATTTTCAGGAGTGTTTACGAGATATGATATAGATGTAAGAGCTGAAGCAAGATGAGATATGACATTTATCAAGACCAGCTAAAGACCGATCTGAAATGATGATCTCGCTGTATATGACAATCCCCTGAGACTAGGGTCCCAGCTTGCACTCAAGCCCTGTACTGAACTGATATCTCAATTCCCTCTAATGACCAATAAGTATGTCAGCCAATTTTGCGCCTTCGAACGCCGTCGTCCTCCATTCCTCATCCTCGTGTGTAGCCTCATCTTGGTGACCTTTGCTTGGGATAGGCATAGAACAACTTGAATCTCACTGTCCATATATCAAGCACGACTTTCATACTGGCGGAACCCTTCTTTACGGTACTCTCATCTCCTTACAATTCTTTCAGCAGATGGGCATGCTAAAGCTTCCCTACCTAGCTAGTTTACCAGGTGCACACAGAGTTTCTGCATAATAGCCCTTCAACCAGAGCTCACCGGCGGTATGATCGCCCCCTCGTCTCCCACGTGAATCGCCACGCCTCCTTCTTCCACACTACGCTCTTCCTCAACATCCACATATTCCAAATTCACTGTCACAGCGCAGCTGTCCAGCACGGCCTTTGTGAAACCCGGATACTGCTTCTCCAGAACGCCGAACAAGTCAGTGACGGCCATTGGAGCAGGTAGAATATCGGAGGATTTGCGCGTGAAGGAGGCAGCGGAGGCGAAGTAGAGGATGCGGAAATGGTTCGGGAAAAGGTTGTCGGACATCTGATCGAGGGCATCAAGATCAGTAGATAGTTTGACAAGATAGCTCGGGGAAAAGAGTGCACAGCAGGATTGGTTGAGAGTCAGGATGGTGTGTTTCTCTGAATGGAAGCCACAGGGCGCTTCTTCGGATAATACATGCTATTGTTTTTTATACTCATCATGCGTTCCGGAACTGAGTGAACGTAAAAGGAGAGCGGGGAAGACTTACACTGAACTTGTTTCGTGAGCGAAGAACGAGTCGGAGAACAAACCAGTCCGCATAGAATCAGAGGCGGAGACAAGCGCCAAGATTTTCAGCCCTATCAATCCCGAAAGCTTTGATTTTGATGAGCATCGGAATCAGGTCGTCAGTCTCGCGCATCACTGGACCCTTCAATCTGCCGAAAGCAATGCTCGCCCATCCCCAATCATGGCAATGCAGCAGAGGCTCAGGGCGGTCCTGGACGCCCGAAGAGCCAGCAGACTATGCTGGCGCTGCGCGCTGAACTCGCCCCGTTGCAACTCCACCAGTGCAGCGGGCGTGCTGGACAGCTCGAAGAGCACGGGCGGGGTTTCCTATGGCCCGGAACTGCAGCAGGAAATCGTGTCGGAGGCCGATTTGCCCCTTCGAGACTTTCGGATACGAGTCATGGCAGCTGGACGTCCGGTGACTTTGCCCGCTGGACGTCCGCTTCTTACGAAGTTTCATAAGACGCCCAATACGGAGCCGGCGTCAAGAAGTTTGAGAGAAACACAAAGTGAATTGAGTCAAATCGATAAAAAGCCTCGTATACGAATAATGCACAATGGACAACCGATATCTTTGAGCAATACTTCACAGTCTCAATCGAAAAGAACCGCGAAAAGGCCTTCCACACGACATGTATCGGTTTTGAAGTTCCGAAAGTTTATGCGGAGAGACACGATCCCCCAGGAGGTCTTATCTAATTTGCCCCATATTCGTTTGAACGAACCGGAAAGCAAATCGAGTGATGAAAAGCCTCGTATACGAAAAACGAACAATGGACAACCGGTGTCTTTGAGCAATACTTTACAGTCTCAATCCTTGAGCACCGTGCAAAAGCCTCCTATACAATATCAACCAGCGCCTTTGAGCTTCCGAAAGTATTTGGGTAACAGGGGGAAGAAAGTTCGAGACGCGGTTCCTAAGGTCGTATACAATCTGCCCCATACTCGTCGAGTTGTCGCGGCGACGGCTTCAAGAAGTTTGAACAAACCGGAAAGCGAATTGCGTCAGCCTAGGAGTAAGGCTGGTGGTAGTATACGAGTAATGACAAAAGAACAATCAGTGACTTTGAATACCATGTTACAAGCAATCCGAGGGCGTTTGCGACGCGATCAAGTCAAAGCTCTCGGCTGGATCTTGAAGAAGGTCTCGGTCAATTCCAAAAGCAAATCAGACCGGGCAACCCGTTTCTCGAGACCACGCATATATAAGGTCGGTACAGCTCCCGCTCGGGCAACCCGTTTCTCGAAACCACGCATACACAAGGTCGGTACAGATCCCACTCGGGCAACCCGTTTCTCGAAACCACGCATACACAAGGTCGGTACAGATCCTACTCAGGCTAATGTACCATATAATCGGTTCCGAACTGAGAAGGATGCTACCACTCGTTTGGTACATAAAGTTGGGCGACTTTTAGCCGAGCGTCCAACAGACGCGAGTGGAGCCCCGTTAGAAGGCCAGCACGAAGATGATGATTTCCAGGATACATTGACATCCTTGCTAGATAGTTTCAGAAAGCTTCATCCCGCGAGTTTGCCCGATTCCAACAGAAAGATTGGGAAGTCAACCTCAAGAATACGCCGCTCTCGGGACCGCTCGAATCGACGGGTATCAACCTCAAACATGCGCTTCTCTCCTCGGGATCGCTTGATCCGACGGGTTGCACCAAGTGAGAGACTCACTTTCAATCATCGAAGCCTCGCTTCACCAAGACGATTGTTCTCGACCACGACTCACAGGGACGAAAACAGATACTACGCTACAGCGACTGTAAGTAAAAGGAAACTACGTTTGGCATTACACACACTAAACACTTCCGCAGAGTCAGATTGTGCAGGCTGATCCATCAATCGAGTCGTCCATCATCGAAACCAAACCAGAGGAGCTTCACAAAGTCAAATCCGTAGGAATCCGAGAGGTGCTTAGATTGTGGCAGGAGCAACATGACATTTCTCTAGCCGATGCGTCAGGTCAGCCTCCTTCAAGTACGCTTAGCGATACCCAGAACTTGTTCACACAGTCGGGAGAAGATGAGAGCTTTACCGCGGTTGCCCGGGACGATGATTTCGAAGATGATGACAACGTAGACTTCGGATCTGACGAGCCAACTCCTGACATCTTCGCCCATCAGATCTTCCTTCGACGAGGTGATCTCGTCGAATTAGTGTTAGTTATACGTCTGGATAGTTGAAGGTAGTGCAGACTGACGGTTACAGGGCGGCGTCAGAACCACTCTTGGCCATCTTTGTTCGAAATGTTGCCGATCAGTGCCAATTTTATACAATTCGAGGTGAATGGGTCCACCGAGAGCCAGGGGGTGCCCGGTGGGCTGTCTCGCGGTTTATCAATCCAGATGATCTGAACGATATTCTCCCATATCTTCCAGCTGAGGGGGTTGCCGAAGAGAAGATGGATCGCCTTCATCCTGTTGACTTCCATGCTCCCCGAGATGCTGGAGCGAAGGTCCTAGAGCAAATGTCGCTCTTCCACAAGACCGCCGACGCTGTGTTCAGAAAGCATGCGGATAGAATTAACCGCCTTTACGAGATCATCGCCCCTTCTGGACCCTTTGCAGATCGGATCTATATGTCCCTGAAAGATATCGCCATGAAGGTCTTAATGAAGGAAGACCCTTCCGAACTCACGCAACCAATGATGTGGGCTGTTCATAGAGCTATAGCCCAATGTCAGAACATAATGTGGGATCAGATGAACTACCGTCAGAATCCTATATACGAGATCTATCCTCAGCAAGGCTTGAAGTACATATCTCAAGTCAGAGAATGGGTTCGTGAGTACCAAGAAGGGATAATCCAAGACACAACGAATGAATCGATGTTTAACATGGATTCTGTGGTGATGGCCGCAACACGTTCGCTCAACCCCATTGCAACATTCGTAAAGAAAGCCCGACTTGCTATAGAGCAAAGTCGACGAACAAGACCCCTCTCAGAATCCGGTCTCATTGGTCCAAGCTCGGTCAGAGTAAACATTGACGAGATGACTCTTGGCATGCCGTACAATGAGTTTCAAATGGAAGACTTTGATGAAAACGAGAGGACTATAATCCATTATCTTGACGTGTGGACGACTTCGTCATACGTCAACGCTTATACAAATCTAGCATCTCTGGGTCCCATGATCCTTCGTGCTGTAGGGATGTATGAAGGATTTGAGCTGGATGAATCTAGAGGGTATACCCTTCTTCAAGAATTAGGCGTCATCAAGCCGTGGGAAAATAGAACTGTGTATAAGCACAGGAATCTGAGACTTCCCGGACACGATGGCCGCTCGGGAGAGGCAAGCAAATTATTGCTCAAATCTCATAATGAGACCAAGGTGTTCGAGCCAAAGGATTCCATGGAAGGCTTGAGAAAGGACTGGGGTGACATGCCAGTTTTCTGCATCGACAGTGCAGAGACTCTGGAACGTGATGATGGAGTTTCTTTGGAGCTTATTGACAATGATCCATCTGCTTTTTGGGTGCATATTCACGTCGCCAACCCATCTGCTTTCATTGACCCCGGCTCTAGCACGGCAAAGTACGCAGCATCGCTCGGAGAATCGGTCTACTTCCCGGAAAGAAAATATCCCATGCTAAGCCCCAAGTTGACAAAAAATCACTTCAGTCTTGCGGATGATCGGCCTTGTATCACCTTCAGTGCAAAGCTGTCTGCAGATGGTGACTTGCTCGAGAAGAAGGTAACTCCAGGAATCGTCCGCAACGTCCATTATCTTACGCCTCGAATGGTGGGACGTGGCCTTGGCTTGTCCGTGCCCAACGAAGAGGTGGAGACTGTGTCAATATTGACGGTGGGCGGACGCATGCCCACTCCGCCCACCGATGAATTGAGCCAGACGCCTAAAGAGCTGACAGATCCTGGACATATCAAGGTGCTACACAAATTGCTCGAACTTGGTGCAGCCGCTCGTCACAAGCGAGCCAAGGCTGGAGCTCCGGACTTCTACTCATCGGCCCGCATAGCAAGCACTTACCCAGTGGTCTATCTATCCGGACTCGTAAACACGTACTTCAGGATCAACGACAAGAACGTAAGGCGATACGAGGGCGATCCCATCATCGCTCTGCAAAGGACCACGGAAGCCTACGGCCTGGTGGCCAAGATGGTCTCGGACCTCATGGTCATAGCCGGCGACGTCGGCGCCTCCTGGTGCGCCGAACGCAACATCCCCATCCCCTACCGGGGCATCATCCGCAACCCCGAACCGGCCTCCCCGCCCGAAGCCTTCAGGCGCGACGTGCTCGAGCCCAAGATCGCCAAGTACGGCCGGGCGGACCAGAGCGACCTGCACCGCTACATGCGGCTCGTCGGGCAGGCCCACGCCTCGGACCGGCCGCTGGAGCACCACGCCCTCGGCCTCCCGGCCTACTGCAAAGCCACGTCCCCGCTCCGCCGCTACATCGACCTGTACGCCCACTGGCAGATCGAAGCCGCGATCCGGCACGAGGCCGCCACGGGAACCTCCCTCGTCGGCCGCACGGACGACAACGCCTCCTCCGCCCCCACCTCCGGCTCATCCTCTCACCTGCCCTTCTCGCGCGCCGAGGTCGAAACCTACGCCGGCGGCGCCATCCACCGCGAGCGCAAGATCGCCCTGGCCAAGACGGCCTCGACCCGGCACTGGCTCTGCCAGGCGCTCTTCCGCGCCCTCCACTTCGGCGAAGCTCCCCTGCCGGCGACGGTCGAGGTGACGACCATGGAGGGCCGCGCCCGGCGCGGCCACTTCCCGGGGTGGCTCGGGGCGTGGAGCGTCAAGGTGCAGCTGCGGGACGCGCCCGTCGTGGCGGCCGAGGGCGGCTGGCGGGTCGGGGACGTGTGGGAGGCGAGGCTGGCGGGGGTGGATACTTATCATAAGAATATCGACGTGGAGCCTGTTCGGTTGGTGGAGAGTTTGGAGAGGGGGAGGGGGAGGGAGAGGGGGGGTTGAGTTGAGTTGTGGGGGTTTGGGCAGGTTTGCATTGTTTTGGACCTTACTTTTCGGAGTTATATTCAGATACCCAAACAGTCCTCCACTATATATTATATGTATTATGCTCGCCTTTCGACACTCGTGTTGGGATTGCCCATTCTACAGCAGCGAGAAGAGTCACAGGGTGCAGAGCAAGTGAGGTTAGCTTGCCTCACGGCAAACAATCTGGAGAGATATTCTACTCAAGCAAACGATCGTGAGAAATGCTTCTTCAGGCATAGATTGATACTGTAACGACTGAATATTCATCCATTCATCAATCTCCCTCCACCCCTTCGAACCTTTTCCATCTTCACATATCTCATAGCTGTCCCCTCCTCCATTTCCATTTCCCTTCCTATCTCCACCCCCATCACCCCGTCCACAATCCTCCTCATCCCTACATCCCCTCCTCCACCCTCCCCATTCACCTACCACCAACCACCACCCACCACCCCTCCCTCACTCACTCCGGCGGGCCCTGAAACGTATGCGCGACCTCGGGCTGCCAGCCCAGCCGGTCCTTCCCGAAGATCTCCGCCTTGACGGGGAAGGCGCCGCTGCCCTGGAGCAGGCCCGTGCGGACGACGATCTTGGGCCCGAGGACGGTCTGGTGGTGGTAGATGTGGGCGGTGCAGTTGGGGCAGTAGTAGCAGTTCACGGGCTTGCCTGTACGCAAGGGCAAGGGCTTCAGCGAAGATGTTTTTTTGCTCTCTTTCTCTCTTCTGGGTGTGGTGGAGGATGGGTGGTTGTTGGGGAGTTGGAAGGGAAGGTGGGGAAGACGAGGAGGAACAGATGGATAGATATGTGAATAACGTACCAGAGTCACCGTAGTAGGTGTAGGTCTTTGTGGAGCCCTTTGTGATTTTGAGGTCTCCTTCGTTGGCCATTTGGTTGAGGGTGCATTCGCTGCCGCTGAGCAGCTTGCAGGCGTTGCAGTGGCTGTAGGGATAAAAGAGCATCGGTTCTCATCAGCTATGTTTTCATGGGTTTGGACGGAAGGATGGTGTTGGATGGATAGATGGATGGTTGGATGGCAGTGGGCACTGGACTCGAGAAGGAGGTGTTGAAATGGATGGGACGTACCAAAGGATGTGGGCGTCACCGTCGATCTTGGTGGTCCATTCCGTCTGGCCGCAGTGGCATTTGCCTTGGTACGTCGTCATGGTTGCTTGAATGATACTTGTTCAATTTGCTCGTTGGGGGATGGTGTTTGTTGTTTCTGGTTGTCTCTTGATAGAATTTCTTTGTATAGAAGGTAGGAGATTGCAAATGATGTTTGGAAAGTACAGCAGGAAGATATGAATAGCAGGGGAGGAGTATCATGAAGTAATAAAAAACAACTCGACTTTAAAAGTCGGGGACCCCTCCTTTCGAAACCCGGTTCGGTCATCATAACCCCACCTTCACCAGCACATGGCGGTCCTCGGAAGAAAGAGAGAATAGAGTGGTGGAGAGGGAAAGAAAGAGAGAGGGAAAGTTTGTCAAAAGTACGTCAGAGAGAAGGCAGATGCTCCTCAGGTCCGAAAGGATTGCAAGGATGTACCTTTGAAGCTACTATCATCATAGTAGTAGAGTAGTACATAGCAAACCTAGCATGACCACCATCAGGCTCACCCGAAGCCATGTCCTGTATCTTGAGCTTTAGCTTCAGCTTCCCACCTCTTTTTTTTCCAAATAACAAATGCATCGGAGCACTCGTTTCCAAGGCCAGAGATACGTTCAAGTTGAAGCTCGGGGCCTAGACCTCCACCCCCGCCAGGCAAACCGAGGGGAAGTGGGTGGGGAAATGCTTGGAATGATAGGTAATATTAATGTTGGTTGGTAGTGGGTTAGAGTAGTATTAGAGTAGTTGGTGGTGGTGGTGAAAGAATTGGTGGTTTCAAAATGAACCGAAAAACAAACAAAACAGCACATCATGACGACATGCCTCTAACCTTACTCGACAAGGTACTCGTCTTCAAACCTCGGCCCGGTATCCTGCTCGGTTGCAATGAACCGAGTGAACCGAAGAATAAATGAATCAATAAATGAATTCCATTCCAACAAGTACGCCTCCACTTGATCTGTATCTGCATCTACATCTGCGCAACGCGTGTGGGAAGAAGCCATCAAACCCGAAGACCCCGCTCTCCTCCGTCCGTTCGTTCGTTCGTTCGTTCGTTCGTTCGTTCGATCCTCGTCGCACCTGCTCAGTCAGTCACGACTCTAAGGCACTGGTCCGAGGGTCGGAGAGAAATGGTGGGGGTGGGATGGGATGGGATGGGAACCAAAAAAAAAAAAAAAAAAAGAAAGGCGCTCGCGGATTTGCCGGAAATTCCAAATAACTTTATTTTACTTAGGGCAACCGAGGAACATACATGGCAGTACCTAGGTACTGGTGTCGGAGTCAGAGTGTGTTCAAAGCAACCGACGTCGTCCGACTGTCTTTGCTGTCACTCACTCTCACACGAATGCTGTTGCCATGCGTTGGCCGGGAACATCTTACTTACGTAGTTAATTGCATATGCGCCTCGAGAGTGCCAAGTGGAGTGACAGTGCGTGTGCTCATTCAGCATGCTCATTCCAACACGCCGGTTATATACGTAACGTTGTCTGATGATTCGTTATCTAAGCTCCGAAATCAGATACACGAGTGCTTCTGTAGAGCCTGTAGGTCAAGGCCCATATTTTTTGGCCTGCTTCAGCTCATGCGTAGTGCAACCGAGCAACTTCCTCCACCATAGCTAAACAGCCAATTCCCTACGCCCCATTCGCCGACATCGTCCGCATACCACTTGCGAAGCCATCCTCTCTCCCTGCCATCGCCTCAGTCTCAGCCGCAATTTGCTGAGGCCCCCCATGTGGCTCTCCAGGCACTCGGTAGCCGTTCGCATTCGATTTCCCCATGGCCGCCACCTCGCTCAGAAGATGCAGCGCTCCCTCGGGAAACACATCATTCTCCAGCGGGTACTTATCCCCCGAGTAGTTCCACTGCCGAGGCGTGGGCGTGGGCTCGTGAAGATCGAGTATCTGAATGAAGTTCGTCGCCGGAAATTTCCCACCGCAATGTTCTTTGATTTCCCGAAGGCTCATGTGCTTGATTTCCTGGAACAAATCGAGCGAGGCGTGGAGCACCATCAGAAAGCTGTGGGCCGGAAGAGACTTTCCACCTTCCGCACCGGCACGCAGTAAGTCAATCAGCCGGCCTACATACTGCTCGACGGTTTCCGCACTGAGCGGCATTTGCTCACGGTATTCGCCGTCAGCCTTTGCAAAGTTGAACATTTTCGTCAGAGTCAAGGTTCCGTGTGCAATCTGAGCAAATTGAAATATTGGCAAACTCCGGAGACCTTGGACACTCAGGTCCAAAAGATTGTCCAGCATCCCAAGCGTCGAAGATAGGGGCGTACTCGGCGGGTCTACCATGGTAGACGTAGATGAACTGCTTTTTGGTTCGCCTCGAGCGCCTGGCGCTGCGGCAGGTTTAACCCCTACGTAATACTGCATTGCTAGCTCGTGCATGTAGAGATTCACCACATTGAGAGCCAATGACAATGGCCCTGTAGGAGTGTCAGCCATGTTCATACTGAACAATCAAATAGCAATTATCAAGCCTTTGTAGGAAGAGGCTTGTGTGGTTGGATGGAAGCTTACGTGATCTGAGCTCTGAAGAATTGCGCGCCTCCCACTCCGATACTTGTTTCGTAAAGTGTGCATGCGCGCTCCGAATGCTTGTGTCGCGGGCATCCACTGTGATATCGGAATCCTCCTCCGTTGACGCTTGCGCTGCGAATTCGTCTGCTAACAATTGTAGCTGTACCCAGCGGCAGAGAATCTTGTCGCTTAGGAAAGCATCTTCTGACGCCTCAATGGCTTTGACACAGTCTCCCGTATGTGAACTGGGCTGGACCAGATTTGGTCGTCTCATTCCCATTGCTATGCTGCATTTTCCAAACCATCAGCACTGCAAACACAACGACACAATTGCGCAGAGAATGGCTTACCTCGAACACAGCAAATAGCAACCCAGCCAGGCGCGTCTGCATTCGGTTGTACAGGGATCGGAAAGGTAGGACTTTGGCTTCGGAAGACCAAGTATCTGCTCCTTCCTGAGTATCAGTGTAGGCTGTCTCCTGTGCATGCCAAGATCTATCGCCATGACAGCGGTCATATGTATGAATTGATAGTATTTTGAATCACCATTGGGCTCTGGCCAATACCAGATTGTGACTACCTGTAGAGCTTGGACTAGTTCCAAAGACTTTTCGCCATGGACAAAAACTCGGTCTGCCAGCATGCGCATGATTTCCTTTGTGAGCGCAGCTTGTAAATCGGGATAGTCTTGTCCGGAGGCGACACTTAGGATAGCCAGGAATAGGACTGGGCTTCTCCTGCGTATAGTATCCGGACTCGTATCAGGTGCAAATACGACAATCGGCATGTGAGGTGCCATGTGATCTGTATAATGTCTAAAAAGCGCATTGGCAACCTCTGCATGTACGATGCCACGGCCGACGACATCTGCGTCTCCGTAAACGGCAACATCTGCGTCTCTTATTGACTCGCGATCTTGACCGCTGGTCTCTGACTTTGGCGTTGCGAACAATCGTGCTCCCATATTGGCCACAGTAGCCGGAGAGGTTTGACTCATGGAGTCGAAACCACTCGGAGGACGCGACCCTGAACTTCCATCTGGTTGATACTCGGACATGCGTCTCTTGCGACTAGTACCAGTAGACGATGTGGTGGTGTATGGGGAGGTCGGCTGGTTGGATCTGCCATCTGAAGAATCGAACTGTGGCGTGTCCCCATCCGCGTATCCGTCATCCTCGCTCCCACTGATATTGCCTTCCTTGGTAGCGTGTAAACTGGCTGTAAGAGCATCAATCTTTCTTTCCAGCTCAGCCACTCTGCTGTCCGTCTTCTTCTGCCTCTTTCGGCTGGGGGCCGTGATCACACATTTGCGGTTTGCTTTCCTGCACCTCTTGCAAGGCCCAGTGCCAGGGTCTGGTTCACATCTCACCTTAAGTCCGCGGCACGCCTCACAAGCTCTGGGCCGTTTGGTGTCATTGTTGAACCCCGCTTCTCCGGACTGTGGAGGTGCTTCAGCGTTGGTATGATATGCTTGGTAGTTTACGGCCGGTTGTATTGACGGAGGCTGTTGGTCTGGCGGAGGGCCATAGTACTGACTGTAACCATCTTGCTGCCACTGCTGCGAGGCACTGTAAGGGTGCTGTGTTGGTTGTTGCTGCTGCTGTGGTGGGGGGGGAGGAGGCGGAGGCAAGCCATGATTGGGAACGTAGCTGATTGGGGGAAGGTTGGAATACTGTTGCGAAAGTTGCACCGACTCTTGTAGACGAGGATCAATGTCACTGGACTGTGTTTGAGCGATGGGATATGGGGGCCGGTCGGCGTCCATGTTGAGACTTGGGATTCCTTGGAATCGGTTAAAACTGGCCGACTTACCGCGTCGGTACGGAAGGCGATATGTTGCTCCGATCAGTAGCGGAAGGTTTCACTCGCCTCTTTCGCTACAGTAACTTAGCTGCAAAGAAAACAATAATGTGAGAGCAAGTCACTATTCGGCTTCATAGATGAAGCGTATTGAAGCTTTATGGAGGACAGGGGATGGTGATTTCATACTGCAGGTCGCGCTAACGTGATGTGATTTAGATTTAGAGCAAGTGCGACATTATTGAGTTACGACAAAAGGCACGCTTTTCCATCTGCAGAGAGGTGAACTTCATCCATCAAGTCCAAACAGCCCAATTATCCTCCCTCAGTCCTTCCCTCGCTCTCAAAATTTGTCCGGAGCCACCAACCACCAGACACCCCATCACAACCCCCAGAACTCATCCTTCCCAGGTACCGCAATCTCCGCCTCCAACTCGGCAGTCTCCTCTTCCAGACGCACCCACTTGTATTCCGCCCACTCATGGAGCCCTTTAAGCTCTTTGAGCCGGTTCAGGATGTCCTGTGACCCTTCGATGGACTCCTCGCGCTGAAGCCGAGCCTCCAGCTCGTCAATCTCGGCCTTCGCGGCAGTCATGTGGCTCAGAAGCTGGCGCCTCTGGTCGTGCATCTCCGCCAGATGCTGTCGGTTGCTCAGTCCGGTGGACTTGAGCTCTCTCAGCTTTCTTGCGAATTGCTCCAGCGAGGGCGGTGTCGAGCGGCTTGGACTGGCTGGCCGCTCAATCGGGGCATCAGTTGCTGGCGATGCAAGACTCGCAGTCGTGGTGGTTTGACCGCGTGGCGTGAAAGATTTAGCCATTGGGTTCAGCATGGTCGATGAGCTGCCCATACCAGCCGGTCCTGGACCGTGGTGAGCGAAGGATTCCTTCAAAAGCATGGTGTACAGCCTTACCTTGTTGACCAACCCCGGTGTCTCCCACACTTGAAGCACCCGACTTCGTAGGTAGGTTCCCTTCCTTGCCAGCCGTTTCTAGATTGATGTGAGCCAACTTCCCAGTCAAAATTTATGGTAGCTTGCCCACCTTTGTTGCCAGTGTTGGCCTCCATCTTGTCTGGCTGATGGGAACTTTTGGGTATCCTTCCACAAAAAAGACGTCGTTTCTGGCCCAGGGTGAGAAAGAAATCCACAACATTATGGCACTTTCCCTTACCTTTCGACCTGATGCACCGAGCTTTTCCGGTATGCTTCCCCCAAAAGAACACCCTTCCCAATTCAAGAAGCCCCCAAGAACACCCAGAAGAACTCACCCTTCCTCAGGTCTCCTTAAAAGAACACCCTTCTTAGATCGAGCAGAGAAGAGCACGTGTTCGAAGATGAAGTAACCTTGCCAAACCCTGTTGTAAGATTGTGCATGCGGTGATATGTAAAGAAAGCAGGATAGGTCGTCGGCCATATTATATGCCTAGGGATGCCGCAGATGTTCATCTCGATGTGGATGTGAATGGATTATTTCTATATATGTAGATAGAGTGATAAACGCAATAGTGACTGGAAACACGACAGATTATTATTTTTGTGTAGAATACAATAGTAATAGACTATACAAGAGTGATAGAAGGTACATGCAATGATGTAAAACAATTGGGTGATGGAGAGTATAAATAGTTCAGGGTGACGGAAGCAGTGATGCAGAATAGGGTGAGTGACAAGGAGTAAAGTTGAGGATAAGAAGGACAGAAGCAGTGGTAGAAAGCACAGATAGTGACATTGAATGGAGACACCTGGTCTTGGTCTCTTTTGCACGCCTTCACTATGGGAACATATCACATCTTATTAGTTTGCAAGAAAACAGCAAGATGGGTATATGCATATATCATGAAGTCGCTTCCTATAGGCAACCAAGAAACATTCAAATTCGACTACGCACTTTGGTTTCATCAAGCGCCATCTGCAGCACCAGGCATTCTCGTATCTTCGGTTTCCTCCGCCTCCTCTTCCAGAGCATCTCGCTTCAAGTGCCTGCTCTGATGATACACATAGCCGACCAGCACCACACCCACCACCAAAGCTATCACCAATAATATCAAATTGACAGGCAGCGGATCCCGATGAAAGACTTTGTGAGTCAAGGCATCCAGGCCCGACTGTGAGAAATTGAGCAGACCAGCGAGGCAGATGATCAACCCGTATACCTTACCGAACGTCTGGAAGCCGAACACCTTGGCTGCGTAATCGGAAACGGCGGTATAGTAAAGGGGCCGGTAGAGAACGAAGAGTATAATATTGCCATACGCGGCCCACAAGAACGGCAGCACACCTAGGACGCCGATTGCAGTAGCCACGGACACGAGTAACGCGAGCGTGAAAGGCGTGCTTGTGTTATCGAGCACAATGCCAATGAACGGTATGCTCAGTACGCCGCCTACTGGTAGAGCAACATCGAAAACATGGTTGACTTGCTCAGCTAGAGCGTCGCTGTGAAGCATGTACTCATACTGAGTTCGGACTGTGGCGACGAAGTAATTGATTCTCGTCATCTGAACGACAGTGAACAGGGCGATGAAGATGAACCAGGGGGTCATGATCTGTTGCAGTGCCGAGCGCCCGTGTAGTGCACCCCAGACACCACTGATCTGTTTCTTCTTCTCTTCTTCTGTCTGCTGTTTAGTAGCGGACCTGCCGAGAAGAGATGTCGTCTCAGAGACTATGCTTTCTCGGTTCTGGCGCCGCCTTGCTGTACCTTCGGGATCGGAGTTACCAGAATTCATCTCCTCGGTGCGTTCCTCAGCCTGAGTGATGAGCTCGCCGACGGTCTTATAAGATTTGGCAGGCATTACAAAAATTTGTACAGCTAAAATGAAAACAGGAACAATTAGATAAATCAGGAAAAACTTTTGAGGCGTAAAAGATCTATGAGATGCGGAATAGATCAAGCGATAGAAGAGAAATATGGCGCTTGAGGAGTCGAAAGCGCCAGTGAGCAAGGCCAGGATGAGGCCCGAATTTTGTGGGAAAGTGTTCGAGAGTTGAAAAGAAGAGATAAAGACAAAAGGGCCGCCCAGGGCAAGGAAGAGGTATCCAGGGATGTACGCATCAAAGGGTAATTGTGTCGCGAAAGCCATGAGCAGGGCACCAATAGCAAGGAGTATGCTGCCGATGATACCGCTGATTCGAGGGCCATACCTGTCGAGGACAGTACCAACGGGCAGAGCGCAGACATTTGTTGCCACAGCGGCTGTTGTGAACATGAAGTTGAGCCTAGGAGAAATCCAGTTTCAGCAGGATACATATGTTTTCCCATCGTGACAGGCCTACCGTATTTCCTGCTCGTAGCACGTCGTCCCGAACTCAATCCGCATCAGCTCATCGCTCTCACAGAACTGACTATATACCCCCTCTTGAATCAGGACCGGTTTTATCGCTGCATATCCGAACACAATTCCAGCTGCGAAGAGGCAATAGATGACGGCGATAGCAACCTGGACTACATCCTCGTCCGTCAGTCACGTTTCAACCCTCGAAATCAACGAGTACTGACATATCCTCTTTGTTTTCGAGACCTCAAATGCCCCAACAGGTTCATCCTTCCCAGCTGGCGCTTTGCCGTTGCCGACGGGATTGAAGGACATGTTCTTGTGCTCCGACCTGGCTGGCGAAGAACCTCGAACGACTTGCTCGTAAGAGCTCATGGAGCTGACGCGGTGCAGAGACATTTTGTGAGATTGAGATTGGCAGAATGGTACGAGATGGTTCCCAAGGAAATGAATTCGAAGACTCGACCCCGCCTTTCTCGCTGTTCTCTAGGGATGGTTAAAAGTCTAATCGGAGCAGAATAAATGAAGAAGAGACATGAATCCAAAAGAAGGCAGAGAAAAAACCAACAAAGTGAGCGGGAGTGAAGCTGTACCCTTCAAAGTTGGTAAGAGCAAAGCGAGTGACAAACAATCAGAACCAAAATCAGGCTCAATAATGGACTCTTACTGTCTTATATCGAAGTTGGAAATTGTAGAAATTCTTTTTTGACGGCTAAGAAAGAGGGGCAAAGACTACCTCGACTACAGTACCTCTTCCCCACGCGCGGAAAGAAGCCGCCGTCTCCACGCGCCACAGGACTTTCCTCCAATCGATGTTACAGGTAGGTTAAGGTAACTTTCTTTTAACGCTATATGTATATGTCAAAGATCAGTCCTCAAACAATGGACATAAAACTTCAGCGAGTCGTCAAGATTAGTGTTATCAATATATCTGCAAGTATTACCAAAGAGCGAAGCCAGCATCCAAATTTCTCGTAGGCACTGCTCACCAAAAACACCTTTGAGCCTATCAATTCTTCAAAACAGTCATGTTCGTCACCACATCCCCATACCCATAACATCTCAAATTTCCGCTTGGGCATGCACAGGGCAAGCGCCTGCGCCTTTCGTAATCCACCATTGCCGTATACATGCCTGAATCCTCCTGTTAGCCAACTCGCCATTCACCCTCCCCGAAACCGTAGTGGTTGCGGACTTACTCTATGAAATTTACACAAACACACCAATCTCCCCATCTCATCTCCAACAGCAAACTCCTCGAAGCAAATCACACACTCCTGCACCCCCTCGCCATCTTGTCCGATGCAATCCTTCTCACTCGCGTGGTAGACAAACATGCCTGGCATTCGCATTCTTTGCTGAAACGATGATGATGATAAATCAGATGATCCCGCTGAGCCCCGGTGGCCAGTGGAAGTTGGCCTTGGACCAGCAGCTTGTGAAGGCGTGACTGCACTTGCTGCTACGGCTGCTGCCGTGGCTGCTAACGCTGGTGGGTGAGACGACCGGGGTCCAGAGGAGGAGAAGTGAGTTGCGATGCACGACTCTACATGAGCCTCACGCTCAGCTTCGGAACCATCAAGACCTTTAGGCGGCAGAGCTTGATGGCAGACTGGACATTCGTCCTCTTCTCGCAGCTGAGGCCTCGGAGCTGGTCGCGGATTGCCCATCTCCAAGTCAGGAAGAGGGCGGTAGCGCGATGGCGATGGGCTAGGGCCCTGTGATGCAGGGTGACGAGGGTGGGGACGGTTCTGAAGGAGTGATGCGAGATGGCGCTTCAGGACGTCAGCTCATGTCGGCCAAGATCATTACTCCTATTTGTTGACTTACCTGATGCGCTGTTTGATCAGGCGCTGAGCCGTACACCGAGGGATATCCTGGCAGTGACATCGGAGGAGCCGCTGGTCGTGATGCATGACTGTGACGCCTGTTTGTAGATGAGCCCGCGGCAGGAGTTGTGAGCGCTGCGGGAGGTGCGATGCCATCAAACCTGGAAATATTGTTTGAGCGAAAATCTGAGCGGCTCGAGGACACTCTTCTACTCAGAATTGATCTTTGATCCTCTCCCCAAGATGATAAGCTTGGTATTGGGGGTAGTTGCTGATTTGGACTTGGACCGTCCGGTCTGGGGAAGGAACTGAAGGTATGACGGTTCGTCGAGAGATAGGGAAGATGCGGCAGTGGATTCGGATCTGGCACGCAGGGGTTGCATAATCTAACTTCTTGGCCACCCCCAAGGGCAGGGTCGATCCTGTACTCTGAGCTTTGCGGTCGTTCTTCCGGGCTCACCACCTCCCCAGGAGCATCATCGTCGCTAGTAAGATCAACAATCTCAACCCCGCCGTTGTTTGTTGGGCTTGGGGCGGCATCTTCAGGCGGACGGACGATGAACTGTCGAGGTATCGTTATCCGATGAGGAGAGCAATTGGCGCACACCACCCGTCCACACTTCCTGCAATGATGTTTTCTGTACCAAAAGCTAAAAGTCGTTCCGCAAATTGGGCATTTTGACACCCTAGCATCAGGCTCCCAACGAGGAAGAGAAATTTCTCGGCTTCCTCGATTTTGCAAATTGTCAAAATGTGGCCGCCGTGGTGAAGGTAGCTCTGTAATTCCCTGCGTAGGAGGACCGGTTGAATTGGTCGAGGGGCCGAATAGGGGTCGGTCGTCGCCCGGTTGCGTCAAGCTTTGCCTTGAGCGAGAGGGCCCAGGGTGCACAGATGGCAGGCCACTCGATGACCTTCTCCTTGAATGCTCCTCCGGGTGTTCCGAAAGCCTTTTCTTCCTGTTACCAGCCATGATCGCTGCTCGGCTTGCAGCTAACTGAGCCCGATCCAAGGGAACCTGCCTAGCACTCGGTGATTGCCTGAGCACGTCCATCCATGCTTCTCTTTCTGCGGATGCAGGTTCTGTAGATATCCTGCTCTTCGATCTTGAGCCATTTGAAAGCACATCCCCGTCGCTGTGTCCTCTCCTTAAAGTGTCTTCAATTCGACTATCATTTGGTCTTTGGTGGTCAATTGTACTATTTGACGAGATCGCCCGAGAATGCTGTAGATCTGGACGATGGGAGGATGCAGAGCTCGAACAGCTGAACGACGGGTCCATCAAGTGTTTCGAGGCCAATCTAGGCCTCTTAAATGGGCGTTCCCCAGGCGGTGGGTTGTTCCTCAAGCTTGCCCCTGCGTAGTGGCGGCAATGGTTATCCAGCTTGCTATTTCTAGGATCAATGACGACAAAGGCCAGAAAAACCTTTGGTGGACGAAGGCAAGGCTTCGGAGAGAGAACTTTGTGATCGCGATTTGTGGCGGTCCGCGGTCTGGTGACGGTTCGAGTCTCGTAAACATAGACAGGAGGCCGACATGTAACTTTGATTCGGTCACTGGCAGGAGTAGTAAGTTGTAATTAGGAGCTTTGTCAGCGTGTTGATATGTTATTGGGATAGAATAAATATAGGGTAGGCTGATCTATGATCGATCGGTCAAGGCCTGGAGTGAAACATTAGAGTGAGTTTGTGATGTGGCGACCCATACATATTATTCTAGCTATCATTCATTCAACTGAGTCGGAATTTGCATTGCGATTTGTAGTGAATTAGGTAGTTGACGTGCCAAAATGCACTCTATCGCAGGATTCGACTATAATTTGAAGCTCTCACCGTGGAGACGAGTGGCCCGCGGGGTCAAACACCCAAGGTAGTCCCATGACCATGGCGGCTACTATGGCGCGAGTCCATTCTACTTTCCCCAACATCAACCAAAAGGGATATTATTTATTCTAGATGACCTGATAAATGTTTGAGTGTTATCTAAATATCGTTGCGTCGAGTTCCCTCTATTTCCGTGCTCTGAGCAAAGTCCAAGCTCCTTATTATACACTCATCAGGTGTCTATGTTACAGTCTTTTCCCTCACTCAATCATTGCCCTATGTCCATCCATCGCGCAAAGTATTAAAAACGAAACGCCAGCCAGTGATTCGTAGCCACATGCACCGCTGATATATATGCCCTGAGGAAACAACGCCACCGCACCTTTTGCAATGAGATAAAGAAACTCGTTTCACCCCCGACCTATAAGACACTATGACGCAGAGGCAATGTGCGGCCTAGAATCCATGGACTTTCTGGGCATCAGGACTGACACTCCTCCGACTAGGGTCTTCAACCAGCTCTGCGCTCGATCCTAGCATTGGTGGGCCATTCGAATTTGCCGTGTGGATATTGTCGCTAGCTCGATGTTGCTGAACATAACCCATGCTCGTGGGCCGATCAAGCTGTTGAAAACCGGGGGCCAGAGAGCCAAGTGCAGACGAAGAGTGTCTCGTATGCTGAGCGTATTCATCCCCATCCATTTCTTGCGGACCTGGTGAGAACATGCTGGAATCCATTGAATCTCCACCCGCTGATAGATGGGTGCCCTGTGAAGGGGAAGTGGTGTGATGAGAATAAAAGGGAAAGCGCCTGCTATAGTCTTCTGGTGGCTGCAAACGCTGGTGGGTAGACCTTTGTGGAGTAACTGGCGGAGAAGACGCTACGGTTGAAAGCCTGACACCGAATTTCTCCAGATCAGTTGAAGAGTCGCGTCTGGAACTCTTTCGTGGTATGCTCGGTTTGGTGCTTTTCCGCGTACTTTCACGCGTCGGTCTGGAGCTCACCTTAGACGCAATTCGACTTGGCAGCTCTATACCTCCTGGCGTTTCTATAGTGGGCAGGGTAGGCGGGAATTGTGAGATTTGACTTTCTCGATTCGGCGTCCAGTCTTCC
Organism: Evernia prunastri; assembly: GCA_003184365.1. Lineage (NCBI taxonomy): Eukaryota > Fungi > Ascomycota > Lecanoromycetes > Lecanorales > Parmeliaceae > Evernia > Evernia prunastri. Next base: position 22,810 of record NKYR01000125.1, read on the forward strand.
TCCGAAATGGTTCTCGCGTCACCCTCTTCGTCTTCGCTGCTCACAGGGCTCTCTTCGTCTGGCAGGTGCCTGGTACCAGCCCCAATTGCATCACCTTGATCGCTCAGGGCTAGGTCACGAGATCTCTCTGGTTGGTTGGCCCCCGGTTCATCCGAGTAAAGGGTTTCTTCACCGGGTATAACTGCTCCCGAAGGCGGCTCTCTTCCCATGGGTGGCGCTCTTGAGCTTCTGACGACCTCGAAGCCTTTCCCTTTCTCCTTGGTCTTGCCACCAAACAGACCCTTGATCCAGCCGGAAGCAGATATTACGGCCCCAGTCGGATCAGCGGGGCCTGTCTTTAGCCTTCGAGTCGGCTGATTCGATAGAGCGGGTCCTCTCACGCCGTAGTAAAAGTCAACTTCTCTTGTTGCGTAGTCAGTCTTGGATTGCCGTGGTTCTTCGGCATCAGAGTCAGAGCGATCACGAGCCCCGCCCAAATGAGCGGGGAGTGGCGTACCACGTCCGGATGCTGATGGGCCTTCTGTTGGCTGAGGGGAACCTTCCTGATCAGGGCTGTGGTGACTCCACTGTTTGTTGGCCCAGTCAGCACTTCCCCACGAGCCTCGAGTTCGCCCATGTGGAGAGTTCGTATCCATGGTCGTTCTTCTCTGTCTTGGTGGACGGTAATACGGATCGGCCGTTTCAGTACTCCTGAAATTGACTATGCCGCCCCCTGTTGCCCCTTGGCCTGCAGCTTGGCTGCCTTCGGGAAGGTAAGAGAACGCACTCGCCCCTCCAGATATTGGGGTGTCCCCGGCAGCACCCGCGCTGACCGAGTCAAGCCCAACGCTCGTGCGGTTCTCGCTAGCACCCTGTCTGTTCAAAAGAATTGCCGAGCTGCCTGACATACTTCGGGATCGACCTCCATTCCACTGTAAAGACTTTTGGTCTGATTCCTGAGCTAGCATGGCCGCGTCAGAATTTATGCTTTGACGTGCTCGGCCACTGCGTCGAGGATTTCTTCGGGAGAGTTGACGCATCCCGAAGACCTAGACATCGGACGAAGAGTGAGTGCTGTTTTTAGAAAAAGTCTGCTAAACTTGGGGATTGACGAGCAACAAAGGAACTAAATGACGGACCTTGACCAACCCTCCTCGAGCAGCACCTCCACCAACGCCCTCTTCACCTCCTGCACCAGCCAGTCTTGCGATAACCTCGATTAGAGTTTGGCATGCATTGAGGAAGAACCCGAATACGAGCACAATGGCGTGCATCAGAAGGATTATGTAGCCTATCCACCCTCTGGGTGCATCTTTGACACCTAGCGAGGGCAGAAATGCCACACTTAGAAGGACCGTTAGAAGTCTAACGACGGCGAAAAAGGTGTGGAAGGCGTTCATAGACGTTGGAGAGTGGAACGGCCGGAAAGCGTTGAGTGTGAGTATGTTGATGACTTCACAGATTGCGAGTAAAACCAATTGAGCGATCCCGGACGGTTGAACAGCGCCGATTGCTATTCCACGAATGAAGGTCAACATGACAGGGACCAGGGCAAAAGTAGCTGCGTTGTCCGAGTAAGTGTTGTATAGAGGCCCATAAAGCAAGACCGTTGGTAGGTCGTCGAATAAGTAGGATCGCGGACGAGTAGTCGCTATCAACCACAAGAGAAAGCCTGCAAAGCCTATGAGAGCAACAAGTAGGACTGTTGCGAATCCTACCGTTGAGCCTGGAGAGTGTCCTGCAATAACTAGCTGGAACGTCGAGAGCGCCACGATAGGTAGCAGAAAGTAGTTGAAGACAACGCGAATAGCATTACCGAGACTGAAAGGCAGGTTCTTTTGCCGAAGGTCTTCTTCTTGTGTGTCTGAGATGAATCGATAAGCCCATCGGCAGGCGAAACCGATTTGTATCAAGGTGATCACAGACACCACGATGACTAGGAGCCATACTACCATGCCAGCCCATATATCCTTATCTGCGGTCATACCCACCAATTGACTTATCCTGTCAAGCCCATAGGTTCCATTGGCCACATAGATTCCATCAAGGAGGCTTTGGGAACCGTTGCCGTGCGTGACAAAACTTTGGTTGAACATGAGTGCAGACCAGCTTACTTGGCTCACCACAGGCTGGTAGAACCCGGGGGAATTCAGGCTTAGCGATCCGATCAGGACGATGAACTGGATATACTGAAGACAATCTCCAAACCCAGGGGTCACCAGTCGTAGAAGATCGTCATCTCTGCCATAGTTGCTCGTGAATTTGAAGACATCGGTGGAACCCCAAGGACTGTATATTGCGGCAGTTGCTGTTGCAATGGCGACGAGAATGAGGACGACAAGCGGTAGGTATTTGAGAGTCCTACTGAGAGTGCGCCCCAGATCTGGAGTTACGCTGGCTTCTACGCACGCCAGCGAATCGGCTCTTGGGTCTCCGGACTTGAGCCTAAGAAAGGTGTTGATTGAGGTAAATGCATAGCTTGAATACATATCGTGTGCGGCAGTGATTCCAGGAAGCTTAATTATGTCGCTCCTTCAGACAAGATAATCAGTCTAACTAATCTTATTTGTGGCTTTGGGTATCAGAAAGAGACTTACTCAGTGCCGCTGAAATTGAAGACCGGGGCAACTGGACACACTGTCAAAGACGAGGTGTTGCAAAACCTTGCAGCATCAGGAGCATAAGGCGTGTAGTCTAAGACATTGAATTCCGTGGTGAAAGTGGTATACAGCGCGGCTGCACCTGACCCATAGTAATCTGGAATTTTGCCAACGGTCTCATTCGGATCTGACCATTGCGGGTCCGTCGGGTTGGGATATGGCTGCTGGGTAGCAATTCCAGTGACATTGCCATATGCAGTAACATTGAGATTGTGGCTCTCCGCACTAGTATTGAAAGTGGCCCAGACGAATAGTGGCACAAACTGTAGAGGCTTGGGGTTAAGTGAGTTGATGGTGTCCGGACTCAGGCAGTTGCCAAAATTGATGAAGGCGGCAGACGAAAGCCTGATAGGTAGCAAGATCGCTAGTAACAATATTCGCAGGATGGTGAAAAAGGGAGGCGTATCCTGGCAACTGCGTATTCTCCGTGGTGGCCATCTTGACTGTACAGCGCCTGGCCATTGGAACTTCCGGACCTTGCTTGACTGTCCTTTTCCCTCTGAGGTTACCATCAAGCCGCGGAGGTACTGTAATCGGGCGTCCCATGATGCTTCACCCATTCGCGCCGGATAATGCTTTTGACCATGCCACCAGGTCTGTGTGGCCATAGCCTTCACCCCCCCATCGACAGCGTGAACTTCCTATGATGTGCAGTCCACTGAGACTTCTTGAACAATGTGTGTATCGACTCGATGGTCTGTGCGAGAGGAGAAGCACCGTTTGGTGGTGAAGCGATAAGATGGTTGGAAGAGGCCGCAATGACGAAGCTGATAGAAGAGAATCGTATCTGAAGTTGTACGGTAAGGAAGCGGTCACAAAGGAGGGCTTCAAGACAAGACTCTCCACTGCGGAATATTTGCTGGTGCTTATGTTGGGTAGGGTAGGCTGAAATGGGAGGGATCGGGTGGTGAAAAGATTGGCGTTGGGTTTGGCGGGAGTCGCTCCGCAAGGAAAAGTGACGATCGCCTCGCCGGTTGCTTACATACGAGTTGCGAGAGATTCAACACCTTTTTGAGGCTTATTTGAATCGCATTTACGAATTTACTTTACTGCAGTACGTGCGCCTGCTCTACCTAGAGTGCTTCTTGACTTCCTATTCAACATGCTACTGTAGGTATGTGCCTTGGTACTCTGTGCCAACTACCTAGTCGTTATCTTGTGTGGAGTGGTGAACGGGTGAGTGAGGGCAAGAGGATCGATGCGTCTCGGGCAGTCGGACTAACACCATGCAGATCATTCTATTTCTGGACCTTTTTCACCCTTCACGGTTCACCACTTGCATCATAGTCAACAAGTACTCAGGTCATAATGTTGTAGATATTCTGAAGTATTGCAGGCTCATGCTGTCTCCGTGTCCACCTATTAACATGCACGCCGGAGCGAGCTTAAGCGAAATCATTGAAAGGCAGCTCCACCCCGCGCCTCCTAGCCGAAGATACTCTATGTGTGTCCGCCTTCAAAAATGATGCTTAGGGTTCATGCATTGTGCCCCCTTGATATATTAGGTCAGCAGACCCGATGCTTCAAACCCCGGGCCATGTGTAGAGTCTGCGAGTGCGTGCTCATGCATGCACCACGAGTTTTCCCCGTCGGTTTTCAAATGGGCTTCTCGTGTCGATGATGAAGTTTCGGCAGACGTGGAGTGCGGTTCGTCCTCGGTGACTTGGGCTATTCAGCCACCAAAGCCTGGTTTGTGGGGTGTGGGTCCCAACTGAATTAACAAGTTTTACCGGATTTCGGTATGAAAGGAGGGTACTAGTACCGTAGGAAGAGGCGTTCAAGAAGATGGTCAATTGGCAAGGATTTGTCCCTTCATCTGATAAATGAATGCCATTGAATAAGAAGCGAAGATGAGATATAGATCTATCAAGCTTCTCACGCAGCCGAGACTACTGCAGGTTGTTTGAAAAAGAAACAAAGTACCACAGGATTATGATCCCACGACTTCGGTTCCAGCGCCAAGACAATCTTTACACTAGCCTGGTATTTAGAATCTGGAAACGGCCGCTAGTATCTTGACAACCAATCACAGTTGTGGGAATAAAGAAAGACCCTTTGATATCTTACCGAGATACCCTTCATGCTCGCGTGTCACAACAGTCAACATCGACTTAGGCGCGCAATACCTTCGAATTTACTGTCTCATAATGCATGCTATCGGTCAAGCATCGAGCAGTGAAAAAGCCCGCTACTGTTCTGCTACTGGCCACAGCGATACGCTCATGAAACCTCACAATGTCCGAGACTTCCCCAGAAGAGTCTCGTGGCGAGAAAAAGTTCTTTGGAAAGCACAAATGGCGAGGGAAACTGTTCTCAGCCGATAGCAGATATGGAAGAGCTGCGGATATTCTAGAGACCACCGATGATGACGTCGCCACTTTTCTCCACAAGGCAGGTACAAAGCCGGAGGCAGAACGTCAACCGGCGCCGCTCGCTCCTGGTGTTGATGTTGCTGCCGTTCCGAGACCACGGTCTGCAGTCAGTGTTGATCGGGAAGATTCCATACTCGACATCTATCGAAGGCCCAAACCTCGTCAGAACAAGGGTTTACGTGTAAGATTTGTGTTGGCTTCGACAGTCATTGGTGTGGGTGGAGACGAGGCTGAGTTGCCGTCAAGAGATGTATCTAGGTCGTTCGCAGATCTAGTGAGATCTGCAACATCGCCGAGTCAAGAGCGCTCCCGGGAACAGGGACGGTCAACAGATCCTCATGAGGAGACTTCCTTCCGGCCCTCGTCTCTACAAAGAAGACCAACCGGAATAGACGATGAACTCCTTGTGGAAAAACCACGTCATGCAGGTCACGATCGAGAAGCCGTTCAGTCTGCTTACTCTGGGGTTCGCAAGGTGTCGCCTCGAGCGTGGAATGGAGACCAGAATGTGGACGCTTTAAAGGAGAGAGATGTCAGGGTTCTCACCTACCAACCCTCATCCGCGAGAAAAGATTTATCTAACGATCAAAGTTACGCCTGGCAGGCAAGAGAGACTGTAGACTATGGAGGTACACGGCCTTTAGTTGCTCCCCCAGAAGCTCTGCCCGTCCATTCTCTGACTCCTAATGACTCACCTGAATTACCAGACATTTACCAAATGTATCTTCCACGAACTGATAAAGATTCAACAATGCTGCCAGACTCTGGACACCAAGGCGCTGATCAGGATTTTCAACATATCTCACATAGTCCAGAAAATAAGCCGGTGCCTCCGCCCGCTGCGCCTAACAGTCTTCGGAACGAGTCCTTGCATGACTTTGACTCCCGCGTGGGGCGCTTCAGCGACCTCTTCCGGCTAAATGCTTTCGCTCGTGTCGATATCATGGTGGTGCCTTTCGAACGATGGGCCAGAATTTCGTCATGGTGGTTTTTGAGGGGCAGAGGAGGGCTCGAAAATGCCGTGCGTGGGAAATCTTCAGCCATCGCTCCAGCCAATGTTGCGAACGATGGTGAGCTTTCTTCGATCTTGAAGCAGGGATATGTGGACCTTGCAAAGGCTTGGTGGGTGTTGAAAGATGTCATTCCCAATCTTCCTGAAATAAGAAAGCTCGGTATTGCCAGCATAAGCTCCATGCCTGCAGTGCAGAGAAATTTGAGAGATCAACCTCTTGCCGAGCTTGTCGGAGTCCATATCGGCATTTTTGAAAATATGGAAAAGTTAGCGATGTCAATGAAAAGGAACGGCAGGTTACCACCCTATGATCTTCAAATGCAGAGACTAGAACCACAGATCTTTCTCGAAACTCCGACAATTTCCCCAGATATTGCGGTTCAATTGGTCAACAACACCCTCAATTTCCCAAGAAAGGCTAAGAACTTCCTTGCCGATCCCTTTTTCCCGATTTTGGTTGGAGACACAGAACGCCACTTTTGCTTTGGCCAGATGTTTGTTGACGTTTATTGTGGCTCTGGTGATGATACCACGTCAGGAGTAAACATTCCCTGCGTTGTGTCGGTACTACGCGAGCGAACCGACTGGACGGTCAATGCAGCCGTTGCGAGCCAAGACGGGCAAGTCAGTCTTGTGATAGGCGAGCATGGCGGTCTACATTGGCAGGATGTGAAATGGAAATTACCGCTACACACGATGCAGCTTGGGCTTGCAGAAGGTGTCTGTCTACGAATCAGGTTTATCGAAAAAGACTTCAAGACCATCTGGGGCATCTGTGATTATACGCAACTAGTTCGGAAAGAATACTCAGCCAGAAGCGGCGAGGAACTTCTTTTTGAACGCGTGCTCTCAAGCTTCCAGTGTTTTGATTGCCCATCGTTCCCTGCGGAACCCATCAAGGACTGCAGAGTACGATTGTTTGAGAGGAACATCATGGCAATGGAGGGTAGCGACCAAGATGGAGCTCACGATGGGTATCGCTTGGTGGTGATCACTCCCCCTGGAACCAAACAGCTGAGCAAAGTGAACCACCCGCTGGGAAAACACAATCCAATCCTTTTCGGCACCCATCGAAGCAAAAGTGGGAACACACTGCTTGTTAGGGTACCTTCGTCATTGAGGGTATCTCTCACTTTCCATGAAGCAAGCGATGTCGATCTAGTACGTTCAACTCTTGCCGGGATATCTTTAACGGAGGGCGATCGTTGTTTGGCCTCTTTACAGATGCACAATTTCACCATCAGTCCAGTATCTTCTGATCAGGACATGGCATATGTGAACGCCAGCCGATGGGCTAGTAATCTCAAATGGCATAATTTGCGCGTTGTCAATCGAGGACCGCCAACTCATGGTCAGAGCTCACAACCGGCAGTTCGTTTGGAAAATATTCGATTACTGGCAGACTATGATTCTGGCACTTTCACAGACAGAATCAATGCTGGGCCAGGTGAGCTGCAGCTAAATCTGAGCGTTGAGGATTTGAACGAGATCAGGCTTCTGCGGGCAGCGCAGCAAGCCATGACTTGGGCCTTGGACGACGGTGTGCTGCAAGAGGCAGACTTGAGCTCGCTGTCTCACATGCTACAATTAATAGGCGCGTCTTCGTCCGTAAGAACGTACCACTTCCGTTCTCTATCAGATCTGCACAGCTTTCAGGCCATGCTCACCGGATTCCATGTACTGTACGATGGATTAGCAAGCACCTTCTCTATCTCGCGCCGGCGTATGGTCGGAATTAATAAGCGCTGGGAAGCCAGTACTCCGCGCCTGCAGATCGTAAAGCAAGAAAAAGCCATGCAGCTGGTAGCATTTTTTAAAGACTTCATCCACGGATCGTGCATGAACTTTGTTCTCAGGGTCACCGATTTCTTTGACACTTTCACCCGTTCTGGAGTATTCTTTCTTCGTATTGTAGATGCTAAATTTGCGTTACCAAAGGGCGAGTCGGATCCCGCAAGAGATTTCGTTTGTCTTGACTCGCCTGATTATCCGGGTGAACACGATGATATTGTCATTGGATTTGATAGTGAACAAGGTATTTATTTGAAGAGGCTCTTTGGCTCTAGCAAGAAAAGGTCTTAGACTGACCAAAATGCAGACAGAGATACATTCGCGCATACTTTGCCGGCACCGGTTACTAAAATGTCTCGAATGGCGTCCTTGAGGAGATGACGTGAATTTGTCCACGATTCATTTTGACACCTTGGCGGCATGCTTATTCTTTGTACTGGCATGGATAATGTCTCTATTCTCCTTGAAGGTTCAACCAACATGGTGGCGCCAGTCAGAAAATTCGAATACCCATGTCATACAAATCAGCATGCACCATCGAGTTACTTTACAGCGGGCCTGTTGCAGAGCATTGTGGCACCTGTCTGTAAGACCCTAGGGAGTCAACTTTGGGTCCCTCAATTCCGAACCAAAAATCATGCTGTACGTTGTTCTGAACCTTCTGGAGTTGGAGGATAATGGAGAGCTGACGCCGGTCTTCAACAGTTGAAGCCGGTTACCATTTCCGGCGCTCTTGTAAGTCGCAGCGAGCAGCCTTCGTGGTGAGGTTCTTCAAGACGGAACGACGACTGAATAGGAGATAATCCTGGACAGACGAGATATCATCTCCTTGGTGCCGAAAGAGTGACACGTGAATTGTCCAGACTCACCGCTGCTGATGATATTTGAGCCGTGTGTGTGTGAATTCGCCGTCGTCTTCTCCATTGAGAAAAGAAGGACAGGCGTTAATAGTCAGTCCTGGTGACACATAAAATACATTCACAATCAGCTTGATACGAAACCTGAGAACGGAGCCTTTCAAGTGCAAGCTCGACCACCTGTCCAAATACACTACATCTTTAAACCCTAATCCGGCGATTCCTCGGTTATAATTCAGTCCGAAAAAACGTCACAGACCAGTTGACGAGGGGTCTAGCCAACCCACAGTAGATATGGCCTCTGCCTTCATTTTTCTACCTCGAGACCACAGTCTTTGGTGTCCTCTATTTCTAGACCCACCGCGTCGTAAACACCCTGTCTGGACTCAGTCATAAAGCATGCCTCCGGCTGCTCCCCCCAACGGCCTACAAACCATCTCCCGCTCCTCCCCTCCCTCATCTCCTCCTTTCCCGATCCACCACCCGTCCACCCTCGCCATCCACGCCGACGACCTCCTCAACAGCTCCACAGACGTCTCCCCCGCCCTCCACGTCTCCACCACATTCCGCTATGCCTCCAACCCCAAAGAACTGGTCCCCGCAAAAGACCTCAAGGTAACGAATGCCCCTCGCATAATTCCCTTTCCTGCCAGGGGTTCCAGGTCCAACCCTTTACTTCTCCGGCATAGCTGATCAACACAAATACACCGCACAGGGGCCGCAACCGCTCGACGCACACGTCTACTCGCGCGCAACGGCCCCCACGAGCACCCGGCTCGAAACGCTCCTGACGCCGCTCCTGCGCGCGCCTTGTATTACCTACTCCTCCGGCCTCGCGGCCCTGCACGCCGTCTACATTTTCTTGAACCCCAGACGCGTCAGTATCGGGGGCGGATACCATGGCTCTCACGGCGTACTGGCGCTGCAGCGAAAGGTGACGGGGTGCGAGGTCCTTCCGTTGGAGTGTGCGGAGGAGGAATTGGGCCCGGGGGATGTCGTGCATCTGGAGACGCCGGTGAACCCGACCGGGGAGGCTTTTTGCATCGAGAAATATGCGCGGAAGGCTCATGCGAGGGGGGCGTTCCTGCTGGTGGATGCGACCTTTGGGCCGCCGGGGTTGCAGGATCCGTTGGTGTGGGGGGCAGATGTCGTGATGCATTCTGGGACCAAGTATCTGGGCGGGCATAGCGATATGTTGTGCGGTGTTCTGGCGAGCAGGAAGGAAGGATGGGTGGAGGGGTTGAGGGGGGAGAGGACTTATTTGGGGAGCGTCATGGGGAGTCTAGAGGGTTGGCTTGGGGTGAGGAGTCTACGGACGCTGGAGGTTAGGGTTCAGCGGCAGAGTGGGAGTTGTCAGCAGTTGGTCAGTTGGCTCTACGGCATGTTGGAGGGGGGGCAAGGAGGGGAGGTGGTTAGGGAAGCAGTGGATCGGGTTCGGCATGCAAGCTTGCAGACTGAGGAGATGGAATGGTTGAGGAGGCAGATGCCAAATGGGTATGGACCTGTGTTTGCCATTACGATGAAAAATGAAAGTCTGGCGAGAAGGTTGCCGAGTAAGCTGGAGTTGTTCCATCATGCTACATCTCTAGGTGGGGTGGAGAGCTTGATTGAGTGGAGAGCTATGAGTGATGAGAAAGTCGATACTAGGTTACTCAGGATCAGCGTAGGGCTTGAGTACTGGGAAGACCTGCGGGATGATTTGATGAGAGGTTTCAGGGCTCTGAGAGAGGAGGAGAGCAAGGGAACTTTCTCTTCGGACTCCCCGACTCCATAGGTCCTTCTCAATCATGCAAAGTATAACACTCGCCACTCCTTCCTAGATCTGACGCAAGCATCAAACTGACCACTTATAAGCTCACCGTCATATTGGCAAACAGCCCGATATAGTGACCGGATTTTGGTCATGTGATGGAGAACTGACGGATTCGTGGACAACGAGCCACCCGCATTAAATATTAAACAACTGTTCACCTCTACGGGCTTCCTTCTTGCCCTCTTTCCAACGAGGAAGGAGCTCAGTGAAGTTTCCAGACAATTACTCCTCAGTTCGAGTTCTTTTCTTCTTTCGAACTATGAATGTGTTACCTCCAAGACAAAGTCATAACATCCACATCTTCCAAACTGCTGTTTTTGGCATGCAAACAACACACACTGTCAGTATCCAGGTAGTTCTCCCTGCTCCCTTGCGTCGCATCAAAGCATGGTCTTGCCACCCGGTTTCTGTGATCATGTGTAGGCTGACTCGTCATTCTTCAACAGTAAGACATAAGATACCAGACTTTACTGTGAGCACCAAAGGCTGACTCCTTAGTCATCCACCAACCGTAATATACGAACTGACATCAGCAGCATAGCTTACGGAACAAAATGTCGTCATCTTCAGAAGTCCCAATCGAAGGGCTTGCAGCAGCCGTTGTGACGCCAGCTGAAAGAGCCATGCTTATGGATGAGATGTCCAAAGCCTTGGCGTCCTTCCCGGAGAACGACACCAAGGATAGGCCTACGACCCCTGCAGACACTCAGATTAAGGGTGAAGAGTCGCCCCTTGCTGTTGAGACTGAAGCAGATACCCAGAGCGATGAGACGGACATTGGACCTGCTATTTATCCTCCGGTCCTTGAGGAAATGGACGTTCTAGGCTATATCACGGACAGAAACGGCATCGGCTATTCTCGCGATATTGGCCGCTCCGCTCTCCTCCATGGCGCAGTGTTTTTCATATTTGGGGATACATTCTCCAAAGACTCTTCGGGCACGTCTGCTGATATCACCAGCAACACCATTGCCTATGTCGAGGATCGGGCCAGCCCTCTCGAGAGCAGATATTTAGAAATTTCTGGCAAAGGCAAGGTCAAAGCGTTTGTACGTTTAAATGAGGAAGAAATCCGCTTCGAGGAGGAGAACGAAGGTGCACGCATAGTGTTCCGGATGTTCGGAGGAACAATTGATACCGGGCTCGTGGGTGCCGTCTGGTACCAGAAATTGATCAAGTACGAGAATGGCAAGGACGATTACTGCGGCGTTGGTCTAGCCTGGTTGACTAGCTACTCAGATTATAGGATCATCGTGCAGCGCCTTCCGGGTCTCCTCTTTGGGACTAACGAGCCAAGGATTGGTTCATTCTCCACCTTGTGTCATGGAGGCAAAGTCTATCTCTGGGGTGATGGCCCAGATGGGCAGATAATTCTTGCTCGGGTGAATAAGAACGACACAGCTTCTCATGACCGGTACGAGTACTGGAGTGGTGTCGAATGGGTTCCGCATTGGCATGATGCAGTCCCTGTCTTGCACGACGTGCTGCACGGCGCCATTGTGAAAACCACCCTGTTCGGCAAAGATAAGCCGTTCGTCTTTGTTGGAGTGCATAAACAGGCGGACAGTATGGTGCAGATTGGCGCAGCGGCGGAGGTCCAGGGGCCTTTCGACCTCACGGCTTTGTGCAAAGCAACGGGCATTGACCACGACGAGGAGGAAAAATGCTGTATTTACCCTCACCTTTGGGCCTCGAATATACCAAAGCGTCAGCTGATAGTCACTTGGAGTGAGGGTCCGGCTGGTGGAGTGATCGCTGCGAAGATGAAGTTCAAGATCGATGAGGTCGCGGCGGCCCAGGAAGCCGAAGAGCGGCAGCGTGAAGCTGAAGAGCGGGAGGCACGTCGTCTTGCCAGGATTGCCGAAGAGGAGGCGGCAAGGGACGATGGTGGGTACCAACACGACTCCGACGAGAGCGATGATCCCCGACCTAAGAGGGATCGCTCGGAAGGACGCCTGAAGACAGGACATTTCTTGGTCGTGGAGAAAAGGACTTAGCATCCTCTAGGACCATAGCCGAAGAGTCCTGCTTGAATTGAGAGAAAACATCTTCATTGCAGTTGGCGAATAGCGGCACCGCGGGTTTTATATGTACAAGCATTGATACCCTTGTAGTATTACACAAAGATAGATCCTATTAAAAGTACACTCAATTAGGTCTCGTGGTCATCATCCGTTACAGCAATACTAAGCTTGAGGCAGTTGATGCCTTGCAATTTCCAGAAGGTCGTTTACCGTGTCACTGTTCCTACATACAACATCCCGGCAAGAATTAATACGCTTGATATCCATTTGGGATATGAAATAGTCACTTGAGTATATCATTCACGATTCAACCTTTTAAGGTATGATTTAGTCATTTACCCCAGCTGGGCTGTTAATAAGGTCCATCAGAATGTTCAGCAAGTGAGGGTTGAAATCCCGATATTCTGAAGGAACAGGGGAAAGACACCTAAGAACACTGTCTTCCTTGGGGGAAGTGGAGAAGGATGATTTGGGTGAAAAGGTTACGGAACGACAAGCTGCTGAAAAAGTTGGAAAGAAAATCAGCATGATGGAACGAAGTCCTCTCTTGCAATTATTACATAGTTTAAAGGCATTTGAAGCCGGGTTATTTTGCCTTCTCGAGGGCTTGCTGCCTACTCTTTGCTCCATTCTGGTACACATTGATTCCCCTAAACCCTAGACTGAAAGCCCAGCATCCGCTGTGAATCTGCACAGCTGTCGGCAAGGAATGCCCGACAACGATACTCGGTAGGATGACGTCTTGTAGGTCGGCATCTCCACAGCGTGCTTGGCCAGCTTGCATCAAGCTAATAAAGCGCAACTGACGCTTCTGCCGAATCATACAGATAGTCGTGGGTTCGCATAGGGTAGTGCTTCCCGCATGAAAGCGCCCTAGTAATCTGGGTGCCGTTTCGATGCAAGCCCCAAGATATGAGCCATTGTTGATGCAAGGCACTCTCGCGTCGTCTGAACATTGTGAGATATGGACGGATCGGCTTGTCTGAATTGGTAGCTGGGAGTTCAAGTTGATGTCAGCCATGGGACTTGGCGCATCATCTCCGCCCGTGCGGCCGGAAGTTGTGAAGGATCAAAGGATCGACCTGTCTGAATTGGCAGCTGGAGGTTGATGTCAGCCATCGGACTTAGAGACGGTCATCATCTTTGCCCGTACGGCCGGCAGCACGGGTTTGCCCAGAAAAGACTCGCCAACTGTGGCCAGAATCGCTCTTTTGTCCGGTCACGGCAGCTCTGATCTTTAATTAATCTAAATTCCACGCTCTCTTTTAGCCAACGGTAGTGTTCGGGTTTGCACCCATTCTGCGACATCTCGCGGAAGGAAAATCGCTTCCCTGGGGGCCAGCCTACGGACGAAGCCGTTCCCCCCGCTCCGGAGCGGAACCATGGGAGTCGTTCTGGCTCATGTTGTTGCTGTTGCAGAGCGAAAGCGGCCGGGGTGGTGATGGGTAAGATAGTGGCAGTGTTGGCAGGGTTGTCTAACACCGTAGAGATCCAGCTATCGTTCCCCTCCGAGCGCTCAGTCTGTCGCAAATCTCGTAGTTCCAGCAAAGCCTGTTCCCGCCATTTCCAGAAAAGCTTATGCGCTGCGATTTGTTGAAATAGGCTGCGTAGGCCGTAGATGCGACGTTGCTCGCTGTCCTCCATTTGCTGGAAGGCAAATTCCCGCTCGATTTCGAGTTCCTGGTGAGCTTTCAGCTGCAATTTGCGGCGTAAGACAGGGTCTCTTTTCAGATCTTCTTTAAGCTGTTCTACATCTTGTAATTCCTTTGCTAGTCGTTTCTCCTCTTCGGCTATGCGAGCTAGCCTAACACTCAGCGGCTGCATTTTGCGAAGTGATCTAGCACTGCAAAAAGGATGGTATTTTGAGGGTAATTCGATGTATCATAGGCAGGGTAAAAATCTCTTCTGTGGTGGAATAAGAACTGAAAACATTTTCTTAAGTAAGATTACCTGCCCCATAAAATCCCGCACTACGGCCAAACTGAGTAGGTATCTCTCCAATCTGCTCGATTTGCTCAACTTGCTCAAAAGCACTCTCTATGAAATCGGTCCATTCTATATCTCTTGTCCATACTCTTCGAATTCTGATTTTATCCAATCTTCCGAGATCCACATTCGTTCCAGTACAACACCTTCTCTTTGGTCCCATGCTTCTATCTGTCATCATGCATGTGACGTCCCAATGATCCATCCAGACACCACTCCAGCCTGTGTGCTTGCTGCCGTGCATAAACGTGACGTCCCATTGCCCACGGCGACCCATATACCGCTCCAGCTTGTATACTGCCGCCATCCATACGTGTGACATTGGCAGAGTCCATATGCGTCCACCATACCACACCGATTAATGAACTTGCTGTTGTGTTCGCCTCGCGCTCAATAGGAACCCAAACCGCCCATCTGGGAGAACATTCTGAGGCGTCAGTATCATTCTCAATGTATGCAAATGCGTGCTGCGAACGTACGAGTGTGTTTGGCTAGTGTGGAAATTGGGCCGTTACATCGAAGGAACTCTCTGCGTTCAGCTTGGCTGGCGACCCTTGTTCCTCAAACTCCAACACGTGGTAGCATGGTCTGCTGAGCCACTTGGAACCCCATACCCATGAATATACCATAATGCTTGCGTCATAGGGTTACTATGCAATGGGTGTTCCCTATGTCGCAGGGACTTCTCCATATTGGCGATACGATTCGCCTTCTTCGGAGGCCAGATACGCGCTCCCTTTCGCAGTACTGTTTCTCTCGATCAGTATAGTCTCGGAATGGCAAACCACGTGGAGATACTTACGATTTGTTCGGTCGAAGTCAGGAAACCTCGGTGTCTGCCTGTCGTTGGACAATAGGTATCTTCAACGGTATGGCCGTGACTATAACCATTCCCTACACTCTCTTCTCTCCTGATGGTGCCGATGCCTCAATTTCCGTACTGACGATCGGGTCCATCTTCATCACGATTGACTTGAATTTGCTCAACGGACCCTGTTGAACACAGTGGTCAATCACCCGTAAGAGCGCAACGAACTCGCCAAAATGTGGGTCTTACCAGAAGGCGGACACGCGGTAGTACCAGGAAATGAGGCTGAGCCCGAGACGTTGGGTTGTGCTGTGACCAACGCCATCTGCCGCGTTCAGAACAGAGATCCCTCCAGTTTCTGCGGCAGAGAGGCTCGAGCGTTGTCCATGAGACTTCTGGGTCGACGAAGGATCACCTCGTTGGTGTCTGAGCTTACCTGGAGGACTTGTCGATGTCATAGCGGTTTATACGTTTGGACGAGAAACGAAGGTCTGCTGCCGTTGTGCTGTTTTCACTCGTTGTGACTTATTGCATGTCTCGGGCTGTTTGGTATTTGCTCGATCAGGGATTGATCTCCCACCCACAGAGCAGGAGGGAATGCTACACCGGCGGTTTTTTCTTTTTTTTCTTTTTTCTTTTGAGAGAACCCCCCTCCCTCCTCTTCCCACACACCAAGACTGACAGATATTCTCAGGCATCTAGAAACGGGCTGTCGACGGCGGCCTTGGCCTCGTCCTCCTTTCGGGGGCCAGGGGCAAGAAGGCTCGGCGAGCCGCGGCAGGGTTAGGCCACACCCAGATGCTATATACAACATTTAGTAATAAGCTACTAGAAACGAAGGACTCATACATATGCCGTGCTATCGTTTTTGCTTCCACCTCTCGAGCATACTGTCCATATCCGGAGTCATGAGCTGCGCCACTCATATTAGCAGCCATCAGCGAAAGCCAGAACATCGGAGAGATACTTGCCTAAACTGTTTTTTGAATAAGTCTATTTCCATGTGTCTGGTTTCAGATGTCCTCATCACGAACATGTCCCAGCCGAGTTGGCTGCCCCCCAGCTCGACGGGGACGAGGCCTTGCCACCTCTTTGCTGCCACGTTGAAACGCGACAAGAGACCCGGCATGCTGTCAAAGAACGGAGAAAATGATGCAGAAACAAAAAATTGATGCAAGTCTTTAGTCTTAAAAATAGACTAAGAATGTATTGATAATTGTGTTGGGAAGGATATGTGGAGAGAAAAGAGGGGACGGAGAAAGTTGAATCCGTATCTTAACATCAACAACGCTAACGCAATAGGCACTGGTTAGGGAAGGAGCACAGACTACTACAATGTAGTCGGCAATATTTGGGAAAGAGCAGAACCCGGTGGTTGAACATCACGTCCTACATCGAAGATAGTGGCGGTAGCAGCAACAGCAACAACAGTACGGCAAGCGGCAATCATAGCAGCATCTCCAACAGCAGTAAGGATCAGGGCAATCCCAATCCTCAACTATGTGTCGTTCAAAAATGATGTTGGGCTCATCCCTTGGTGTATGGTAGCATAGGTAGAAGTCGTTATTGTGATCGCGAGGATTAGGAATGGAGTCTTACGAGCTGGAGTGAAAGTTTTGCGAGCTCGTGAAATGTTTGAGAAAAGTGACAACTTGAAGTGTATTTGAAGAGAAGTGAGAACTCGCCAGATGCCAGCTTTGGTAGAGATGTGAGTGATACACGAAGCAATATGTGAGGTCGTGAAGCAGACTGCGAGCTCGTAGGAGCTCTATCGAAGACCGAGTGAAGTGGTGGAAGAGGAATGGAAGTGAGAATGCGACGGCAGAACATAGCTGTGTAGGTTTATGTCACCAGGCGGAAACAAATTTTGATTGGCTTAGACACTCAGCAACCTTTTTGTTCTAGGTAAATACTTCTGTTTCAATGCCATTCCCTCGATATTTCTAGCCATTGCCGAACCTCTAGTAGTGTCTGTAGAAGCTATCAGGAGCGGTGAGTGAAGCTTTGGTACGCTCTTATCATAAGCCATAATTATGCAATGCTTTGCTTCACAACGATCTCGGGAAAGAAGAAGTTCAGGAACTTGGTGGCGAGACTCATAACCACGAGCTGTGAGGATAGCGAGCAGGCCTTGTTCCATTAACGTGTCCCTCGATCCAATTTTTCCCATCCTGTGTGAAGGCACTCAATTGATTGACAGGCCGCTCGAAGTCTCCAGCTGATACTAATCCATCATTAGTAAAAATGAAATGATTGAGTCGAGATTTCTTACACATTCCGACAACTTTGGCGGTTAGAGAGGTTCCGTCTATCTTAAAGATTACTACCATATCACCCGAGCTTCCGTAGTAGAAGCTGAGACTAGTAGGTATTTTCTCTATATATTTACCTCTGGCGAAATTAAAATGCGTAGGACCAACACTAAGGATTTGGTTAGTATCTTTTGGTATGATTCGTCCCACAGCTAGAGCTCGTGAATTCGGCTTGAAGATAATATCAAATTGAGGCTAGAGCGCAGCATTAGCTATTCGTGAGCAAACAAATAACTGAAAGACTCTTATGTACCTGTTTCTCACGATCTCTTATGTCTTGAATTATAAGCTTTCCGACCGAGGAATTGTTCAAAGTGATGCAATAGTTCGCCCACATGTAAGCATATCTCGTGGTTCGATTAACCTCGTTCATGATTGTGGCGTGAATCTCCGGGTACTGTTTTGCCATGGTAACTAGCCAATCCACAGTCACTGGGATATTCGTATCGGAGTACGCGACAGAAAAGCAAGGGGGGCCTGTCTGATGGGTAGTTGGAGGAAGAACATCGAGCTCGTCGAGACGAAGTCTACGATTAGGGTTATTGACGTCGTACGGAGCTTCCAGGAGCGCCTACCGTGTCTAAGTCCAGCACCTCACCGTCTTCTTCAGCGTGTATGGCACGTTCAGGAACATTTACGAGCGAGCGTTTCGCGACTTTGGGCCCTTTCCATTGTGATGGCGCGAACGCTCTGCTTGGAGGTCGTCAAATTAGTTGTTAAGCAGAGTGCGAGAAGTATGGATTACCCTATTCTACTTGTCATGGTTTCTTAGGCGTATATTACTCAGCCAACGAGGCAGAATTATAATCCCAGTAAGCCCCTGATCGCGTCTTGCGTTGTCTGAAAACCCACCCAACTCTTATAACGACACCTGTGATGAAGCCAACCACGGATATTTCATCTACCACCGGTCAAATCACGGCATCGCAGGTCGTGGTATACTTCTCAACTACCGCTTCTATGTAGATAAGAAAGGCGTTGCTTTAGACTCATATGAAGCAAATCGCATATTACATGCAGAGCTCAAGGCTTGCAGGAGAAACCAAGGCACTGATGTCAGGCCTCAAGCTCAAGGAGGAGACACAAGAATTGGCGGAATATTGCTTATCGGAAGCGGATTTACGAAGACATGCTATGATAAGCCGACAGAGGAGATGAATCAGCTATCACTGTATGAATTAGACGCGAATAATGAATAGCGGTACGCGGGCATCAGGCTGGAGGATCCGATGCTGGACTGATTGTACGATTGTGACGTTGCTACCGTTGCGGGAAACAGCCCAACGTTTGCAGCTTGACCTTAAAATAAGGTACGTTTCAGTCTGAGTCTCGCCTTGGGGTGAAGCTGTGTTGACTGACCGACAAAGTATTACGTTTACTAATAGCTGCTTGCAACTTGGAGTCCAGTAATTAATTCCACGAGCAAACATGCCGGCTCTTATAGACCAATCCATGGCTCTCAGCCGGCTTGGAGAAATGGCCATTACTGAAAAAGGTGGAGAAGCACGGCGAATGAGCCTAGCAGGCAGCCGTGAAGGAGGCTTATAAAATGGTAGAAGCTGAAAAGGAAAAAATCAAGAGTAGGAGCGTGTGTCTTATGGCCGGCCCATCTCAGCCAAATCGAGCATGGAGAGATCGCCGGGTGAACACTCTGGCTTTGCTAGCATCCTGCCTTCCAATAATCTGTCGAACCAATTCCGTAATGTCACAAACCTCTCGCCTAGCATCCTCACTGTTGTTCTTACCCTCGTGCCCCCTGTGCCCTGAAATACGGAGAAGAGCTTAATAATGACGACGGATACGACTAAGGTGATATTAGAGCTGTAGAGAACCACCTTTACGCTGAAATTCAACTCGAAAGTAAGAACTCATGAGATACGGATTCTTTGCTATTTATGACAGTCAACAGATCTACTCTTACCTCCGACGTCGCCGGCGAGCTTGCCGGATCATCCGTCGCTTTCGGTGCCATGCCTCTCATCTACGTTGACGGACATGGCACATTATGCTTGTAATGTTAGCCAGCTGAAATAAGGTAGGCTGAAGCGTTCTAACTACAGGAGCCGCCCCTAAAGTTTTTAGCTCTACCGACGAGACCGGGAGGAGTCAGAGGCATCCATGGGGTTCTTCCTTCTCACTTGCCCATAGCGAATTGCTTATTTTCCCTATACAAGTGGTTCCACCGTGTAACTGGCAGCCACCAACTTGCTGGTCCAGCCTGATGATGGTGAGCATGCCGCACATATAGTCGGAACCGTATCACCGGATGACTAGCGCTAGATTGCGCATTTGGGGGGATTGGACGTTCGAGGAGCGGTGGAAGGGGATGGGTAAGGTGCAGGATGGCTATTGCGGAGCCGTGGAGAGGCATTGTGGGAGGCGATTCGATCACTACGGGCACAGCCTTTGATAGACGATCCCCAGGCCGTAAGTGGCCTAGTAGGAGGGCAGTGCATTTGTGGCAACGCCGATTCCGTCGTTGCAATCAACTCGACAACGCCAGGAGCCATCGGCGTTGAAAACCTCGACCCTTGGCTCAATTCTCAAACGACAGGCGTGATGTACGGGGAACAATGCTCATATGGCGTAGGAGCTATCAAGATGATGGTCTGAACAGCCTGCCACTCAAAGGCGGGTGTGGTGAAAGAGCAGTGGGGGAGGTCAAGGGTTTTATTAATCATCTTGATATTTTGTCAAATGACGCTATACTTGACTAAGGCCTAGCGGGACCGATTTACCGAGTCTCGTAATTTACGCAAATATTACGGCGCTTACCAATCGAGAGCAAGGCCGGAGCAGATCTCTGTCTTCTTGGCGCTAGCACTTCGCGGATTTCAACAGAACATATAACTTCCCTCTCCTGTTTTCCAGATACTACTACCACAAGCTCCCAAAGCCTCAGTCGCACCTATAAATCATGGCCAAGTCAGCCCCTCCCCCCTCCGTTCCCCATCTCACACCCCCAAGCTAACCCGCTCTTCTTGCCAACAGCTACCTCGCCTCCATCTTCGGTACGGAGCAGGACAAAGTGAACTGCTCCTTCTACTACAAAATCGGCGCCTGCCGGCACGGCGACCGCTGCAGTCGCAAACACGTCAAACCCTCCTACTCCCAAACCATCCTCCTGCCCAACCTGTACCAAAACCCGGCCTACGACCCGAAGAACAAGATGAACCCGAGCCAGCTGCAGAACCACTTTGACGCCTTCTACGAGGACTTTTGGTGCGAGATGTGCAAGTACGGCGAGCCGGAGGAGGTGGTGGTTTGCGATAACAACAATGACCGTGCGTGATTAGCCCCCCCCCCGTTCCCTTTCCACCCCAGAACATACACTCGAGCATTAAGAGGAGGGGGCGAAAGCCATAGAAGCTGACCGCAACGGCCGTGTAGATCTCATCGGCAACGTCTACGCGCGCTTCAAGTATGAAGACTCGGCGCAAAAGGCCTGCGACGCGCTCAACAGTCGCTGGTACGCCGCGCGGCCCATCTACTGCGAACTGTCGCCCGTGACCGATTTCCGGGAGGCGTGCTGCCGGCTCAACAGCGGTGAGGGTTGCGTGAGGGGCGGTTTCTGCAATTTCATACACCGCAAGGAGCCGAGCGCGGAGTTGGATCGGGAGTTGGAGCTCGGGACGAAGAAGTGGCTGAGGGCGAGGGGGAGGGATGAGAGGAGTATGACCAAGAGCCCCAGTCCGGAGCCGACGAGGAAGAGGTTCTGAAAGGAGGAGGGTTGAGGAGGTGTTATTGCTGCGTGATGTTGACCGCATGATGGCTGCGAACGTGGATTCTCATAGCGTGCAGCTTTTCGTGCCGGATGCGCTGTCCAGATGACGTTTTGCGGAAAAAGCAAGGCGTTG
Source organism: Evernia prunastri (assembly GCA_003184365.1). Lineage (NCBI taxonomy): Eukaryota > Fungi > Ascomycota > Lecanoromycetes > Lecanorales > Parmeliaceae > Evernia > Evernia prunastri. The sequence goes on from NKYR01000125.1 coordinate 44,281, forward strand.
AGTCGATTAGGCATCTACATGTACTTTAGACAAGAGGAAAGATTCATCTGCTGTTCATATTCGATTATTACTCCACTAGTGTCCCTTGCAAAGCAAGTGTATCTCTGTGATCCAAAATTCCCAAGCCCACGGCGCTGAGCCCATGCTTGTATCTATTCCAGAACCGATTCGCCATGCTTGCAACCCACCAGCCAGCCGGCAAGCAGCGCTAAACGACATTCCCATCACGCCTTCTGCGAATACTGTCCCAAGCCGGGCACATCCTCATTCGTTTGCATGCTTGAACCAATTGTTGCTTCCCAACCACGCAAACAGCGCAATAAGAATGCCAATAGCAACGAAGAAGCAAAGCGAGATCATCCATATCCGCAACCGGTTGCGCTCGTGCTGTTTCTGCAACCAAGAATCGCTGTGCCCGTTGTCAGCATATCGTGCCTCCTTGAGGGTCCCGCATGGTGGAGGAAGACGTACGTGTGTCGGAGCTCTGGCCGAGGCATATGTGCATGAGCATGATGGGCTTCAGCTTGAGCTTGGGCTTGAGAGATCGAGGAAGATGGGTATATGCTGGTATCGACGGAGTCTCCACGGACGGCAATGGCTGGGTAGAAGGTTTTAGGGTCGAAGTTCTTGAGATGGATGGGATCATCTGGTCTGGCCATCGGATATGGCATTGCTGTTCTTTGGCCAAGAAGACCTAGACGCCTGGGTGATGGGTGTAGCAATCAAGCGGCGGGTGCTTGTTTCGAACCCTGGTACACGAATGAAGTCCCGAACACTGAGATGCTGATTTAGTTGATGAGCTCACGAGAGTCTTGATATTCTTAGGAGCTGGGCGCCGAGCAACGGTACCCCGGGGTAGACTGTGCTCGTACAAACGAATGTGAAAGACAAGGGATAAGAAGACGGAAAGGGACGGGAAGATGATACACTCAAGTACCCCAGGGCTCGGTAGAGCAAAGGAGGGTATAAGAACCATGGAGAATTCGCCATAGCCAAGGAAAAGCCCACGTTAGTCAGATCGCTTCACAATGTGCTGAAATGTCCAGACCCTCAGCACATTCTTTACCCACACGGTAACGGTGGATGCTCAGCTGAAGATCAAGCACATAAGAGCACCATTTGATTTCTACTTTGCGGTGTTGTGAAACTTGAAAAGAGCACAGCAGCTGGTCTTTAAAGTAGCGGTCGATGTCGATTGGGGGCCTCTTGAAGCTTTGCTAACATTCGGGCCAATGAGGCTCAAGCGCGAGTCGGCTTCGCGTGGGATGCAAAGCTAGATCTACGATAACGTCCAGCCTGGGTCGGTAATCGCAGCTAATGATATCATTGATGATAGCATTCCAAGCGGTGCTTAGGATACAAGCTTCAACCGCTTCACACGGCGTCTGCGGACCTCATATTGTATGCGCCGCGATTCACTATCAACGCAATAATCGCAGCGAAGGGTTCCAACGTCTAATCTGTGTGGTAGGGAAGACATTAGCAATCTGTCTCGGTCTATTGGAGAGATGCTTTGGAACGGTGCAAGTGTTGGATGCAGTATCAGCCGTGGTGACTTCTTTTGCAATAATCTTCAAGTCATGGGCGTAGAAACCATCTTTTTGGACCTCCAATATTTGTGCTCCTCCTCGAAAGCTCCATTGGTGCACTGTCTTCAAGCCATCGCTGACGCGTCTTTCTCAAGAGTGGTTTTCATCCCCTTCTTTCCTTCTTCCTTCTAGACCGCTCCCTCTCTTCCATCTCTTCAAAGACTTCCCTTTCTAACTCGTCCCTCAACCCGCCCAAGTCTGGCGGTATGTGCTGCATCTGTACACTCGGCGCTCCCTGGAGGTACCGCAACTGCTCCATAATCCCCATTACCACACTTTCCAAGTAAACTCTACTATTCTTGTTCTCGTACCGATTCAAGTCTAATTTGGGGAAAAGGGTATTTTCGTTACCAAAGTGTTCTAAGAAAGGTGTGTGAGCAGGAAGATTCGGATGCACCTCCGCGCCAATGCACAAGCTAGTCTCATAAGCCCATGCTTTGGCCACATTCCGTGCTGTGTACCCTCCACCGCCGAGTACCAGGAGGGGCAAGTTGAATGTTTTGACGAAGGCTACACATGCGCCATGTGCTTTGATATTGACGTTGAAGCAACCTAGTCGATCTCCACCAAGTGAGTCGGCGCCACATTGAAGGACGATCGCGGTTGGATTGTAGTGGCGCACACAGGGCCTCACTATATCTTCAAAAAGTTTAATGTATTGCGCATCCTCGATGCCGTCATGTAGGGGTACGTTGAGAGAATGGTGGGCGCCAGGACTTGCATTGTTATCGGGGCCCGTGTCGTCCAGTGCGCCAGTACCGGGAAAGAACTCGGCTCTATTGTACTTATGGAATGAAAGTGTCATAACGCGGTCTGTGGACCAGAAGGCTTGTTCGACGCCATCACCGTGGTGGACGTCGATGTCAATGTAGAGGACTCGAGGGTGATGAAGGAGTAGTTGAAGGATAGCGAGGACAATGTCATTGATATAGCAAAATCCAGAAGCCTCAGTCTTTTTGGCATGATGCAGCCCCCCTGACCAGTTGATGGCAATGTTCGACTGGTGGTTTGTGAGCTTGCGGGCTGCATCGAGAGAGGCTCCTGCGTAGAGCGAACAATAGTTGTAGAGCCCGTCGAAGATCGGACAGTCGTCACCAGTGTTGTATGCGTAGGTCTGGCTGTCGGGATCCCATGTGTTGTCCGACGGAGTAACTCTAAAGGTTGTAATTCAGCGATGCCAAAGCAACACTAGATACGTATCGACGACCGCTTACCTTTGCAAGAACTCAATATAATCTGCGCTGTGAAAGTCTTTTAACTCTTGACTTGAAGCCGCCCTAGGTATGTAGATGTCCATTGCTTCATGCATACCATAGGCCATGACAATCTTGTTTGTCAAGGTCAGTCGCCATGGCTTCATAGGGTGCTTCTGCCCAAAATGCATCTGCTCCATGTCAGGGTTGGCATGATAGGAAACGGTGTACCCCTTGGGCTTTTTGATTCCATTGTTCCAAACTTCTCTTCGAATCTTCTCATCGACGGTGAACGTGGATGTATTTCCGGGCTGGGGGTGTTTGTAGTCTTGAACTACAGATGTCTTCGCCATATCGCTTTCTGTTCATCTCCCTTCCTTCTCTCAACCGGAGTACATTCTCTTCTCCACCATCAGTTGCTCCTCTCATATTCAAGATGGGTTGTGTGCTGCTGCTGTTAAAGTAGAGAGAAAGTGCATGAGGATCGTCAGGAACAGATGTGAAAGCAAGGGCAGCCGAGATGCGCCTTACCTAAGATAGCTACGGCTCGGCTCGCACTCCCCAACGAAACCTGTGACGCTCTCAGCTTGATCAGCAGAGAAAACAACACGAGTGTCATCGAGAAGCATCTCGAAAGAATATCGATTCATTGCATCAACATTACTATTTTCCATCATTCATCATCCAAGTAAAATATCTCTGACTTTGACGCGACTACAGTAAAACACCGTGCGATAAATTGCTTTACTTTAAAGTCGAGGATTGCGATCACTCTTCGGGGGCAAACCCTAGGCTGTAGGTACGTGAAAAGGGGCGATGGTTTGTGCATAAACACTGCCATTTTCTTTGGATTATTCGAAAACATATCCGTATCACGCGAATTTTATCCTACAATCTTAGATTTCTTCAAATCTATGAAAATTATCCAAGGCAACAACTTCTATCCGCTGCCAAGAGTAAATTATTCAACAAAGACAATAAAAGATACAGCAAGACATCTTCCGCCCTCTTTTCTTTGAGCATGGCGATGGCGGAAGATGCAGCTTCCGTTCTAGAACAGTTCGTTCAAGATGGTAAATCCATGGAACATGCTTCTTGCCTGTATAAAACTCACCTCCGTACACAGTGGCAAACCTACCCGCCGAAATCGCTCATCTTCTCGAAGAAATCCAAGCCAAAGATCGAGTTGTCCAAGAGTGTCGAAGTATCATCGCAGCTCGCGACCTCAGCATTCAAAAGTTCCTCAAGCTGCATGGAGCCGGTCAATCGAATCCCAAAGAAGAAGGCTATTGCAAGATCGTAATGGACAATTTCGACAAAGCGCAAATTGTCCAAGAAGAAAAAGTCGGCCTGAGTGAGAAAGCTGCTTTGTTGGTAAGTGTCCCCTCTGTCTCCCTTTCCGGTCAGCAGGATGGTATTCAGATCTTGCTAATACCATCTCTCCAGCTGGATCGCCAAATCAAACGCCTTGACTTCAAAATCCGCGATCTCCAAAACGAAGGCGCCATACAACCAGACCCGCAGCTCCCCTCCCTCCTGAATAACACCCTCAGCACGCGTTTTCCACCCCTCTCATCCACCACAACTGGCGGCCCAAATCCTCTGCACCCTCTGTCTGGGAACGCCGGCCCTTCCACTACCATTGCCAACAATCCCATCACTCGCGTCGTCCAGCCATCAGTATCCGCTCGGCAGCCATCACCGCTGCAAACGACCGCCCCAGCCACTCATCTCAATCAAGCGCGCAATGCGCATCGTTCTCCCTCAACCGATCCGTCGAAGCGTAGGCGATTGAATCCGCATCATCTTTCTATTCCCGCCACGTCTTCGTCGCTCCGTCAATCATCCCTTGGGCCTGGCACTCCGAAAACGGATCTTGCAGCCTCCCGTGGCAGTAGCGCAGGTCCAACACGCCCGACTAACAAGAAACCCGCGAATGGACGCGCTGTCGCACCTCCTCACGCACGCATCGGACACCTCAATCCCACTGCTACCAAGAAATCCAATGCCGCCGGATCCCGACGCCGTGGAAACCAACACAATAAAAAGTCTGGAACCCCACTATCGACAACGGGGGACGACGACAGCGTGATGGGAGATGAGAATGACGAAGATGTAGAGATTGAAGAAGGGGACGACGAGGGGGAGGGAGATGACAAAAAGTATTGTATATGTCACAGTGTGAGTTATGGGAACATGGTTGCCTGTGATAATGATGATTGTCCCAATGAGTGGTTTCATTGGAGTTGCGTGTCTGTTACGAAGGAGCCGGTGGGCAAGTGGTATTGTCCGGATTGTATGAGAGGCAGGACGTAAGGAGGGTGCTCTGGTGTGACGCGAATGAAAATGTGTGGAAAATGAATAGAAGCTAGTAGAGATATTTTGAGAAAGGAGCCAGATCGCCGGAAATCATCGATTTTGCTCACAAAAAGCACGTATCAGACGCTCGACCTGAGGAGGTTACAGAAGGACAAACCCAGCAGTAAAGACCACCAGTAATACCTTCCCTACGCTGCTTCTTTCCTTAGCCCTTGTCGATCCTTGGGCCGTACTCAAGCCCACCTTCTGCGGCTTTGGAAGTGTGACCAACTAGAGAAGAACGTTATGGGGAAGGCATCCAGTCAAATTCCCTCTCGTTATCCACTGAAAGCTTCCATGTAGGGTACCCACCTTTGCTCTGTGCAATCAAGGTACGGGCGAATGCTCCTCTTAAGTCAATTCCATTCTGTTGTGAAACCACGACAGTATGATTCATAAGCCGGTGAATCCACCTGATGTGAAGCCCACGAGATTGCTGAATCCGATAGAGTCATACAGCATCTAATAGGCTCTCGTTCAAGCACTTTGTAATATCTTTTGAGGTTAAGACGTTCAGTTGCTAGCGTGACTCCTGTTCCGCCTGAGATCAGACTGGATCCCGACGTGTGATACAATGTCGTAGAAAAGGCGTATGGACATGCTCCTGGGATCTCCTCGAGTCTGATGATGATTGACATGGTGATTGTATAGAATAATTGCGCGTGGGATAGAGGAGGTGCTGAGGACGGATCACTGAACGTCATTTTCCTGGCTTCCGGTCCCTCGGCTGTAAGGCTTTTGACCAACGTTCGGATTCCTTGAAACCCCGAACTCTTGCCTGCCTTGAAACCTCTTCGACAAATAATATGTGTCTTGCCCATTCCCTTACCACTCCTGCTCTTACTACCCTCTACTTAGGACTCACATCATACCTTCAAAGCAGCTTCCGACACTACTAGTGGTACTACGCGGCATTCAAGATGCCTTTAGGCCTCCACAAGCACGGCGACGATCATCGGCGCATGTCGCTGAGCAGTCAGTCTTGACCTCTATCCCTGGCCTCAATCTAAGCTTGGAAACTAATGGACAGCTAAATAGGAAAAGCGGCAGACGAAGGGAGTGCCGAAGCTGCTGGCGGTGACGATGAAACTGGTCAGAGAAACCGCTCCACCCTGCCCTGACCAAAACTTCTGACAAAATCCTAGTGGTGGAACCAGATCAGGGGAATGGTCAGTGAAGAGCTATGCAACGGGCTGCTACGTCTGTCAAAGATGTTGGTGCGAATACTGAAGCGCCGGCGGCTTGGTAGTACTATCTCATATCATATCACAATTGCGGCCAGGCGCAGACTTGAACAAAGTCACCCTACCTACGTTCATATTAGAGCCGAAATCTATGCTGGAACGGATAACGAAGTATGCCTTCGCGTCTCTGGTTCTGGCGGATTTCTAACGATCTGTAATAGCTTCATGGCACACCCTGAGACCCTCCTTCCTATGCCCGAAATCGAAGATCCAACACAGCGTTTCGTTTCGGTGGTCAAATTCTACTTGAGCGGCTGGCATATCAAACCACCGTACGTCGGCTTTCGCTAGTATAAAGATCACGTTAGAAGTGCTGGCTGAAGACAATTGCAGGGGCGTGAAGAAACCTCTCAATCCAATCCTTGGCGAAACCTTTACCTGTTGTTGGGAATATCCGGATCATACTCGAGGATACTACATCTCAGAGCAAACATCACATCACCCTCCAAAGTCAAGCTACTTCTTCATGGCACCTGAATACAATATACGAATAGATGGGGCATTGAAGCCAAGAAGTAAATTCTTGGGCAATTCAGCTGCAAGTCTGATGGAGGGTGTAGGCGTTCTGCGATTTATGAACAGGGGCAAAACGCGAGGCGGAGAGAGATAGTATGCAGGCATACCACGACAATGCTTGGCAAAGCTGACAGTATGTTACTTAGCTTCCTCACCCAGCCGAACATGTACGCGCGTGGAATATTATTCGGAAAGATGAAATACGAATTGGGCGACCACAGTTTCATTAAATGTCCCGAAAACGGCCTGAGTGCAGACGTTGAATTCAAGACCAAAGGATACTTTGGTGGGACCTACAACGCCATAGGCGGAAGCATCAAGAACGAAAAGACTGGGGAGACTTTGTTCGAGCTCTCAGGCATGTGGAGTGGCGAGATGGTACTGAAGGATGTCAGGGTACGGAAACAGAGTAGATACCCTTGGTACACTGCCCTGCTAAATTATATACAGACTGGCCATAAAGAAGTTCTCTTCGATGCGTCACATGCAAAGCACACGCCTCCGATCGTACGACCAATTGAAGAACAAGACGAGCGGGAGTCGCAGAAGCTGTGGCTCAAGACCGTGGCAGCCATCAAGGAGTCAAACCATACCGCTGCGACAGAAGAAAAATCAAAAGTAGAAGACAGACAACGGGATGAGACCGCAAAGAGAGCGGAGCAGGGGATCGAGTGGCAGCCAAAACTATTCCGACCAATTCGCGGAGGCCCTGGCGGACCAGAAGAGGGAGAGGAAGACCTGGATTGGATATTGAACGCAAACATGTATGTATTTGGCTGAAATGCTCGGACTGACTTGAGCTGACAGTGCTAGCGATGGTGCTACCTCTGAAGAAAAAACTAAGCAGATCGTCGCCCTGGCTCCCATACTCAGAGGTCAACAACACAACCAGCAAAGTAAGGCTTCTCAGCCTCAGCCGAGCCAAAAGACATCACAACCACCCAATTTGCCACAGCAGCAGACGGCAGGTCACGACGACTTGATCGATTTCGGCCAGTCAAGTCCAGCCCCAATCACTTCTGCGCCAGTAGGACGGAGTGATCCAATGCAATTTCAACAAAATGCCCCTCCAGGGATGCAAGCGCCATTACAGCCAGGCCATCCAATAACACGTGTCGACACGAAAACAAGTGACTTGGATGAATTCGTTGACGCACCAGGATATTAGATAGAGCCTCGGATGCGACCTTGCTCATGGAAGAGAGTGACGACAGGAACGGCGTGGTAGATCTTCATTTGGCTTGGCGAAATATCCACGAAGCCTCATAAAAGGGGAGTTATGGTTTTTGCAATTTTCCCTCGATTCAACAGCATGTTTAGCCGAACAGCATCTTCATTCAATAAATGTCCACCTTTCACAAATAGCTAGGGAATGGGTTGCTTTTCAACCAAGTTGAGCTCACCTCTTCCTGCACGCTATCAACTACCTTTCTATGACCCTACGAAGACTCTAGCTAAAGACACCCATCCGCGCCTGCTCTCGCACTATTCATGCCATCGATTCATCTCTTTCACACATGTTGGCAGCCATGTATTACCACTAGAGCGCTTGTCCTTCTCCCTTCACCTGTTTCTTCCCAGTGCACCTGAGCGCTTATACGGACATACTCCGTCTCTGTCTTGGTCTTCTACTCACACTGATCACGCCTCGATTCAATGGCGTGAGATTCCAACCGTATGTATCCTGTGCTTCCAAGCTGCATCAAGATCGTGTCCATATTTCGTTTAGAAGAGCCACCGAAAGTAAAGGGAGAGAAAAAATGTTATGGAACGGCTGTTGGGAGAATGAACGGCGTGCACCTCGACCGCATGACAGCGCTTACGTTTCTCTTCCCACGATCACCAAAGGAAGACCACGAGAAATCGCTAGGTCATTTCCTCCACCATTGCATAGTGAACCGCCTTCCGCCCAGCCTCTTGCATCGCCCTTCAGAGATCCTAGGCCCATTTTCTCCACCTTTCACGCCATCCAATACCAACAGGTAGCCTTTCTCACGACTCTTTAGGCCTGCGGCAGCTTTTCTCGGCAGCCGCTTTGCGATCCGTCAACATCCTAGCCGCGAGGCCCCAACACCAAAGCCAATCCGTATCCGCAACGCTCACGCCGAGATTCCGCCCCAGCTTCGCATCGTAAGACTTTTCTTGTATTGCCCAGATTCGATATACCAACATGGAACTTCCGCAAGCCATTCGTCGGCCGCCACCCTCCGTGAGATGTTCCGTAGTCTACGGCCCTTGATTACCAAGACTGAGATTTTGTAAGTTCAAGCCTGCCATGCAGCCTACTTCCCGGAATATGCACACCCAGTCAAGGTGCACTGGATTTCGCTCGACGTAGCCGTCGAGTCTTCAAGTGGAAGCCGATGCTCTTGATGCCGGTCAGCGTCTCCGGTGTTCGATCCTTCACGCACGGTAGCACAGCGGTCATACTATAGAAGAAAAACGTCTTCTCTTGGTTAAATGTGGAGTGAGCTTGCCTTCGGATCTCCTGATTGGTGCGTAAGAGACCCGGGCTCAAATCCGAGTCGTGATTGACGACCCTTAAATAGATGGTTTCGACGACATCATGTGTCTGTCGATCGATGGAGTTGCGATAGTCGTTCCTTGCCCTTCCAGGAGCACCGAAAATCTATCATAAAATGACAGAGGATCCTCGCGTTGTGATAGGGTTTTCTGGATCGTTTGTCGGAACGTCTCGTGGTTTTTGTATTGGTCCAGACCCATGTCCGATACGTAGACACTGTCTTCATCGACGTTACCTTCCCTGAAAGGAATAGAAAAGGGGAAAATGTTGTTGCCTATGAATGTGGTATCCTGCAAAGGAGTGGGAAGAAAACTCCAGCGGAATCTGAACGATTAAGGGCTAGTGATGGATCTTCTATTCGGAGTGCTTTTACAACAGTCGCTGTCTTTTCATATCTTAAAGCGGCACCTCTCCTCTGCAGCTAGTGGAGATGCCCTTCGAGGACAGAGGACCCTTTCAAGGGGGTCGAAACCTCGTCTCAGGAGAGATCGCAATACAGCCGTACACATATCGGATCCCAAGGCCCAAGGTCTTCAGGCTGACAGCTGATTGCCACTATCATCTCGATACCTTTGTTACGGATGTTTTTACAACATATCTTCACTACGAAGGATTTCAACACGTTGATCAAGATGCAATCGTTGTAACATGCCCTCTTTGCACATTCGCCAAAGCATTCTCTTCGTGTTTTCCTTTCCAATTACCATGTTGTACATGTCTTCTCAGCTCGATGTGTTTACCTATCTTGTTATTTTTGTCAGCACATGCCCTTCACATGTTTCAACAAATGGGATTGACACGGCTAGCTGGGAGATCGACATAGGAGATGCAAGAGGAGTCGAATGATGGATCATGGCGTATCTGCCAGTCCTTGGATACACAGTCCGACAATCTTTGCTTATTGAAGGCCTCCTGTGTCGCTGCTATTTCTTTATCAAGCAGACCGTGTTTGCGCTTACATTTTCTCACCCTTCGCTCTTTGCTATCTGTACCAGGGAAACCCCAGGCAGAAGCCCGTTGCGCAGAGCATCTTGCCAGCAAACCGAAGTATCTAGCACTTCGTCTCTTGAAGACTTTGGGATAGATTTATCTCTTTACGAAAATACGAAACCTTCTGAAGCGTCTCCCGGGTCGTTCGAGAATCCGTACCCAGAGACCACGATTTCCAGATGATATGAATCAGCAGATCGTAGCAGAACGATACTCGTACGTTGTCTCAACTGTGCATCCCCAGAGTCTATCCTAATATAATATCCTCAGAAAGCTGTGCGCTGGCGGGGCTATCCCCCTTCGTGATTTCCTTAATGAATTCCATATCCGGATCCTTCATCATGACATGGAAATGCTCCATCGAATGTATGGATTTCAGCTTCGCCCAATTCTTAAACCATATCATCTTTCAAGCCTGTCAGTATATGAACTCAACACTTCACAACCTAATCGTAAAACGAAAAACAAATGAACGAAGCTTTGATACAAGGAAGAGTAAGTGGCAGCTTACATTCTCAGCAGGGACCCTCGACCCAAAGGTCCGCTGCACATACCCATCAATCTTGGCCCTCATTTCCGGTGTCAAATCCCCATTCGGATCCTCCTCGTCTACATCTAGCGGGAACTTGGTCCACACGCAGAGATGAACGATACTCTTATCGATCCCGTAAGGCCAGTCGTTATAAATAATTTTGATGTCATCTAAATCAACAATTTTCAAAACCATCTGGTCAGAAAAGGGACAAGAAGCAGACCAAGAAAGTAAACAGTCACCAAAAGAAAGGAAATCAAGCAACATACCCGGATCTTCAAAAGCCGCCCCTCTAGCATCCAGATCCGTCCACTGGAGCCGTTGATCCCGCACGTAATCCATCACGGAGCCATGCTCCTGCCTCAATCGCGCCATGTAGCTCAGATAATTCCGATGGTCCAAAGGCGCGCGGCGGAATTCGTCGATTCGGTTGGCTCTGATCGTCCGCTGCACCTCGGGCCACGTCAGGCGCTGGAACTCGGCCGCGGGGACGTTGACGATTTCGAGGTTGCGGGGCGAGATGTCGGCGAGGAAGGGCGGGCACTGGGACGGCCATTGGGCTTCGGGGATGTTGAGGAGCCAGTAGGGCAGGGGCCGTTTTCCGGCTCGGTATTCGGAGATGGCGTCTGCGGGTGGATCTGTCTTTGGTGTGGTCATTGCGGCTTGGTTCCTTTTAATAGAATTGGTTTTTGAGGGGGTTTGATGCTTGGGGAAAGGTTGAGAGGTCGGAGAATGTATCTATTGCAGCATGAGGGACACAACAAGGTAGATAGCAGCAATGACTTGTACGAAGAAATCTTTACACGGGGCTTTTCCAAGCAGAACCAAAACCCAGAAAAAGGATGAGGTGGAGGAAGAAAGGAAAGAAGAAAGGAAAAGAAAAGAAAAGCAAACAAGCCTAGGCTTCTTAAGCTACTTACAGACTACGATAACAGATCAGGGCAATAGGCACGACTCGGACGAGAGGCTTAAACAAAGATGGAGGCACATGCAGGGGTTGAGAGGGTTCGGGGCCAAGGAGTGGACCCGAACTCTCTTCCTTTTGGATACTCGTGCATGAAAGCCCCGAAAATGGATCGAGGGTAGATGCGATTAGGAAGAGAATCTTCGGAGGTGGGTATCGAATCGGGTGATATCTTACTCGAAGGATTATCTGGACAATAAACTTTAGAGTTGCTTCGGAACTGCGCCTCAGGAGTCAGCAGAGCTCGATTTGAGATCTACTAAACCCTCGAGGCTCTCCTATCAGGCCCAGAACAGATCCCTGATGTTCAAATTTGGCGCTGAAAAAAGTCCCTCTAGTAGAGTAGTAACCTAGGGTTAGGGCTGCTGTTACCGCCGTTCTTACAACCTGGCTACCTACCTAGATAGCCTTGTCGACTCTCGCTCTTGCTTTCTAAGTATTTTCAAAACAACAACTTCCGGCAGTAAGCCTACAGTAGAAAAACAAATGCCGATTATCAATCATATTGTAACTACTTCCCCCCTTTGCCGAGCATCCTAGAGTGCTGGCAAGAGTAACGGCAAGGCCATCAAGGAACATTGTCCGAACCTTCAGCTTCAGAACAATTGGTCCTGCCACTCTACCCGTTCGCTGAACGTCAAGACCACCGATGTTTCCACCTTAATACCCCTCGACGTTGTTCTCTGCGGGCTGTCACTCCCAATGTCGTATGCTTCACTATCACCATCCCGTCCTCCTTGAACACTGACGTTATTCCTCCAAGGGGATCCCGACGACAGATGTGAGGATTCTTGTAACCGGTTGAAACTTCCCCCGTGCCGCGCACTGGCGTTTCCATGTCTCCACGGCGATGTCAAGCTTCTAGTAGCTGAAGGACTTCTGCCATCGGATTTGTACCATTCTCTCCATACGACTTGGACAAAGAGGGGTCGCAGACTCGGGAGGCAGGCGCTGACTACTGCTATGGACAACTCTGTTGATGTCCATATCGCGGGCGGAACGTAGGTCCCTTGATGCATTAATATATTCTCAGTGTGGTTTGGCGTGTTACAACTCACAGGTTACGTCGGTCGGATCAGCCTGAGATAATATGACGAGGCGGACAACGCTGATGGCGCATAGTCTTCACGGCTTTTAGATGGAAATTTCCATTAAAGGAAGGTAGATGGTTCTTACGATAAGCCCACTGTGAACACAGCCGTCATTAACCATTTTTGCTTCCGGCCAGTGCGAAGACGCCATAGTAATGGAATAGGCTTGAGTCCAATGTCAACCAGATTCAGTGGACTAGGAGATCGCATCGTCTTCTCTTACCATAGCTAGAAGGACGAAATTGGTAAATGCATTTATGGAACCATGGACAACAGCTAACCGTTGGAGATTAATGCAATGGCCTCTCGTGGGATGCCCGCTTGTATATTGATCCCAAAATTCGTGGACGGGGACACACTGGAAAATGGCGAGTAAGACAGAGGCAATAGCGAAAAACGTGTCGAAGGTCAAGAAACCGATGCATAGACGCCTAAATCGGACGACTGGGAAGATTCGATACAGATTAACAGTGCTACAGTGTTGCGTTCGTCAACTTCGGAGACAAAGTGTGGCTGTTCAAAGAGAACCTTACATGGAGTATCTGATTGTTAACATGCCGAGAACAAAGAGGAATTGAAAGCTATAGAAAAGCTTGAACCAAGTAACTTTGTCTCCGGAGGCTACATCTTTAAAATGTCGCCCTAGACCGTATTTGGTTTCTTGTATATGTTAGGAAAGTTATCGCCCGTTTTGGCGTCATCACTGACCCAGCAGATTGATAATATTAGGCCCCCAAGCAAAGAACTGGAAGTATGTAAGCTTCGGCCACGTCAAAGATGAGTCTAACAGACCATAGCCAGGATTGCTGTATAATCATCCCACTGTTCTCGATGTCATCTCTTTGGGCTTATCGATTTCAAGCGCAAGATCTTACCCAGAACCCAGCTCTCAACTTCCATCTCGACACAATGCGTAAGGCTACGGCCAGAGTGGGAAGAAGAAGTAATGGTACAGAGGCTCCAACAACTTCCCATTTGCGGCTGGCAAAGGGCGCAGAGTCGGTTACGGGAGTCGTAGAACGGTCGACTATGCTCGCCATACCAGCTAATACCATGAGGGATACTGTTGCTCAAAACAGGGAAAAGCATCGTCGACCTTATATTTCACGCAGAGCTGAAATGGACAGATCGACGGGATTGTGGGATCACTTCCCCGTCCCCCTCTTCCCATAAGCTGGCCGACATCGCAGAATGCGCCATTTTATTACTGCTGCAGGGAGGTTGCATGAGGCACAGATCCGGAGCCGTGACATACCTAACTTGATCTGCAGGCAGTATGTATGGCGTCGTAAGGAAAAACGGGCGAAAAGAACTCCATGAATCCGTAGACAACCTGAGTCTGGAGAAAGCCCCAGAAAAGCTGCAAAAAGACGTTGGGTGCTATCTTAGACCTGCTGCAGCAAAACACCAGACTGTCAGCGTTCGTGGCTTCAGCCTTCCAAGGGTAAAAGGAAGGCAAACGACCGCACACTCTCGAACCTCATAGGTCAGCCTCGTAGGTCCGCCTCGTAGGTCCCGCACTTCGATTGTCCGCGTTCCTGGCTCAAGCCGTCCAAGGGAAAAAAGGAAGGCAAGGACCGCCCAACCCTTGAACCTCACAGGTCAGCCTTGTAGGATCCGCATTCCGTGCCACAAACACATTTTCAGGAAGGCTGAAGCGTTCACGCACGATCACGGCGTCTCTCTGGAATACATCCCGTCTTGGCTTTTTGAACATGGGTCAAAACATGATGCCTAGCTAGCCTACCTAGGAAGGTGCAACTGTTAAAAACATGGCAACATTTCATCCGTGGATCCTGGCCAATCGCAACATGACGGGCGGAGAAGGTCAAGAGCGGCGACGAAATTCGCTGATTTGAAGTTCAGAGAGAAGGGTGGCACGAGAGTAAAGCCGCCCGATTCTCCCACCTTTTCCATACCCGGTCTTAATCAGCAACGCAGGGGAAACACCGAAAACATCAAAAACCTTGACTATCGTCGTCGAGGAAGCCGAATTATGTGCAGAAGTCGTGTTCTAGATATGCCAGTATGTTGTTGAAGGCATCGAAGAGATGCGCGAGCACCGTGCCATGTAGTAAAATGATTATCAAATGCTCGCTCGCCCACCAAATCCTCCTACCGGCCGGTTATTAGAATAGATTCCGAATTACAAAAGGGTATATCCAATGAAAGAAAATCCTATCAACGCCTCCCGAGCAGCTATAGATGCACTCATCTCCAGTCCATGGCGCTCCCACTAGGGGCATACCTCCTCCCGCCTACCCCAGTCATTGGCCCCAACGACCTCGCTGCCCTCCTCTGATCCTCCACTCTGTACTCATTCCTTGGATCCCCTCTGCCCCGCAGATCCATACTACGGTTCCTTGGTAAGTTGTGTCTCGGCGCATCGAACACATCGTCCATATCCTGCCATCGCACGTTCTTCGGTTTCGAAGGCGATGGGCTGGAAGGCTGCCGTTGATTTGACGAGTAGCCCTGTACAGGACGTTGCAAAGGAACACTGGTAGAATGGCGTCGAGTGCCGGATGGCCCCGAGGGAGACGGGAGCTGGGCGTGGTAGCGTACTGGACTCATAGAGGCAGAGCTGGTGGTGATGCTTGATGTGTCCGACGTATCGGAGCTTGTGATGGAGATGTCGCTTGGGATTCTGGTGTGCTGTGGACGGACATGATGACGGTGATGCTGATGTGGAAGATGATGTTGAGGATGGCTCCTCGGTGGAGGAGGAGCGTAGTTCGTAGGCGTAGGGTCGTCACGAGGCCACGAAGACGGGTAGGCTCTATCATCAGGTAGACTACTACGGCGGCGCTCAGGAGACCATGGCTCTTGGTTCGGATACTGCGGTGGTGGGCGCACTCTGTACGGGACCTGAACGAACGGTGGGCCCCGATTGTTGGCGCGAGGATGGTTGAAATATCCAGCACCATGCGCGGCGTCGACTACGGAGTGCGAATCCACCGATGAAGTATCCCTTGAGCTGTCCAGATCGATATCGCTCAATGCGAGATTCGGCCTCGGAGGCATGGCCCTAGCAGCCGACGCCTGGGCTTCCAACATCAGCTTCTCCGCCACGTTGTCATGCCACTCCACCATTTCCACATCCGGCTGACATGGCAGACTCTCCTTGGGCAGTATACTTGGGAAAGGAGTGCCATCGGCCGGGTTGGTGAGGTCGAACCTCTTGACCGCCTCTTGCAGGAATGGCACATGCTCTTCCGGTTCCAACAGCAGCTGAACCGTCTGCCATCTTACGAAGCCCGCGGGGGTCAGCGCTGGTATTGTAGGTGGGGTATAGGGATCTCGTTCGGGTTGTAGGGTGTGATAGCAGCCGAGGGATTGGTAGATGAAGGAGAGTGAGGCCTGCGAGGTGTCGAGGAAGAGAGGGTCGTAATCACCGCCGACAAGACGGTAGAAGGCTGCGAGCTTGGCGGGCGTAAGGGTCTGGATGTCCCATGGAGCGACGTGTCTGTTCTGCATAATCGGTCATGATTAGTCTTCATTCGCACATGGTCAAAGGGCAATGATTCAAGTTACTCGTAAGCACTGACAATATAATTTGCGACTCCAAGCAACAGCTGTTCGAATACAGGTGTAGGAGACTTGTCCGGTTTGATCAAGTAGCCCCAATACTCTTGCGCAGCTACCGCGGTGCCCGCCATGCCTATTGTTGCACGAGTTGGAAGCCTTTGGCAATCGGCATCAGTGACATAACCATGCAGCTACCCTAGTATGAAGCGGGCTACAGTATCCTGCAAGGTCTCATGACGAACAGTGTCAGGTTGATGACTTGGAAGCTGCAACAGCCCTGGCGGAGGCTGAGCTTTAAGGATCCTTCTGCGGGAAATTACCATATTTAAAAGGAGAGCTCAAAGCAGGTTGCGCAAATAGTGCAATTGAGCAAGGTTATAGGCAATCAAACCCAATTCGCATGGACCTCGGAACGTATCATGATGTCCATGAACGGATTTCTCTTTCCAGCGCGTAGGTACTTATTTTTGATTCGCTTATAAAACTCCTGAGTGCAAGGCAGGCTACAGAAGGCTTGAGGTAGCCTGGAGGGATAGGCCTACCACGGCGTAGTAACAAGCCGCCAAGGCTGGAAAGGTGGTATCACATGTTGGAGCGGTGTTTCAGACCCTTCGGAAAGCGCACCCCTCGGCTTCGATATCCAATTAGTCGCGGGTAGCTCCGGGTGCCTTATCGCCCCACAACGTGATAGAATCATAGATTGGACTTTAATGGCTCCTTAGGGGCAAATGGGCCTCCTTAACGCTCCCCCGGATAAGGCAGTGAAGATAATCGCGGGTAAAACATCGGGTGGATCTCATTGGAAGAGGGATAGATCCAGACCACCAAAGCATACGGCCTTCATCAAAAGATCCAGTATATGAAGATATCGTGGGAATTGTTTGACTTGGTTCGATTAGCTTCCCCTGAGGAAACCGAATGGATAGGGTGTATACAACAAACGGAGGTTGATCTCATAGCTGGCCGGATGTATTCCAATATCTTCCAGCATCCGCACCTTTCTAATAATTAACACGGTCCAAGCAACCTCAAAAGTAACGAAACCCCCAAAGAAGCTTCCATCCAAGCTCCCAGAATTCCGTGCCCAAACCACCACAATTACATGAGTCCAGCGTTTGAAGCCTTGCGCCTAAATGTATATGCGGGTCTCTTTTTCCAATTGAGCCGCGCATCTTTCTCGTCCTCCTCCGGACTTCTCCCAGCAGTGCTCATCTTCCTTCCCTGCTCCAGCTCTTCGAAATTTTCCTCCTTCATCTTCTTCGTCCAGCGCCAGTCCTCAATCCCTGCATCTTTGATGTTCCGACTGGCCTTGAAAACGTTCCAGCTGTTTCCGTTCTCGAAGAAAGTGTCCATCTGCTCCAGGCTGCGGCCTGAGGTTTCGGGATACATGAGTATCACGAATGGCAAGCAGAAGATGTTGAGCCCGAAGAGCAAGAGCAGAGTGCCATAACCTATTGCTTGGAAGAGGAAGGGCGTGATCATGGTGATGACCCCGTTTCCAATCGACCAGCCGACGACGGACCATGCACCACCTTTTGCGCGCACGTTGAGAGGGAAGATCTCCGTAGGGTAAAGCCAAGGTGTCGTCAACCACGTGGCTCCGAATGTAGCGGTGTAGAGGAAAGTGAAAGTCGCGACTCCAGCGCCATAGGCGCGTTGGTTTGGTCCTTTGGTCTGTGCGAATTTATCCAAAATTCCGGCAACGAGGAGGATGAGAGCCATGGCGACGGCGCCCCAGACCATGGTTGCTTTTTCATGTATGTCAGCATCTTCTTTGGGGGAGATCATGCAATGACATTACTTACATCTACGACCGAATCTGTCCAAGGTATAGACGGCGAAGATCACAGAGAACATGTAGCTCAAGTTATTGAAACCTGCCAATAACTTGCTAAGCTCCTCACCGAAACCAGCGCTCTCGAAGAGGTCAATTGCATAGACCGTAATAACACCAATACCGACGAGTTCTTGCATAATCTGAAGCCAAACAGCGAGGAAGACTCGCCATCGTAGTCCTCTCGAGTATTTGTCCTTCGGAAACAGCATCGCCCAGTAGTGATTTGCTGTGGATGTCTCCAGCTCGAATTTGACGACTTTCTTGATCTCTTTCAATTCGTATTGCACGTCTCCTTCACGGGTAGCTTTGAGGACGTTTTGCGCTTCTTCTTCACGGCCGACCTTCATGAGCCAACGAGGGGACTCTGGGAAGAAATTGATGCCAATACCAATAATGAAGATGAAGATGATCTGGAGAGCGAGAGGTGTTCGCCACGCCATGGACATATTGGGGTTGAGGTATGCGAAGTATTCAATCCAGTAAGCTAAAGCAAGACCGCCAATATTCTTACAATTATTAGCCAGGTCGAGGAGGTAGGGGGAAGCTGCCTCACCATGAAGAATTCTATGGCCAGGAAAGCGCCTCTTGCAGAGTGGCTAGAGACTTCCGCAGACCAAACAGGAATCACGCAATCAATAGCTCCAACACCAATTCCAGCAAGGACGCGGGCCTGGCTTGCGATTTCGAAGTCAGTCTTGGTCTGTTTGGGAGGGGATGGCGAGCCTTGGAATAAGCTGAGAGAGAGAGGGAAAGAGAGAGAGCTCTCAACTATGTCAAGTGAGGATACATAGGCTCCGAAAATACGTACGCAACACATCCATGCGATGTTTTGGGCAGAAGCCTGTAGTACAGCACCCAATAGAGCCCACATAGACCCAAAGACCACAGCCTTTATGCGTCCGGCGCGATCGGCTAGCGATCCAGCAATGAGTGCTCCGATGAGGGTCCCTCCATAATATACACTTACGATGCCGCCCTCAGCAGCAACGTTTCTGGAGTTTCCCTTCGGAGAATTGATGCCCACTGCTCTGGCATCAGCTATTTCGTCCTACAAGAATACGTGCATACGTACTATAGTTCCAATAGTCTTCGTTCAGGTTGACTTGCGACATTACACCTTGGTCATACCCGTAAAACATGATGGCCACACCAGCAAAGAGGTTGATAGCGGTGTACATGGTCTTGGGGTTCTTGAACTTTAACATTCGACTCTGATTGTAGCCTCCGATGAAATATTTCTCCCATTTCCACGGCGGGGGATAGTTGATGTTGTCGTAGTTCTCATCTTTGGCATCATTGGTAGGCGCGCCAGCAACGGGTTTTACACTCTCATGTTCCTGAGCTCCCTTGGGTATCCCGGTGTCCGAGGACGACGGGGAACCCTGGATTATTTTCTGTTCTGCAGCCATGGTGTGTCTTACAGGGTGACCGACACTGGATCGTGCGATGACTGCGACAGAAATGTGGATGAAGATAAAGAGATGAGACTAAAAAAATGGGCATATAATCGGTTGAGCTCCACAACTCTCGGGTGCGTATATTCCAGTGAGACACGCACGCTGGCAAAGACACATAAGCAACTAAGGTAGGGTTTGGAGGAACAGCCAAAGAAAATGGAGGGAGGGAAGATTAATGTACTCAAATCCCGCTCCACCATACCCCTTGAGGGAATGAGAGAAGCTATCCATCCCTCGTCTCCACAAGCACGGGCCACAAATAAGCCTGTGGGGATGCAAATTGACATCACCGGTGCCCCATGGCTAATCTCGGTCGTATCATTATACTACTTTTGAGAAAGAGTTTGGAAAGAAATGGCTCAATTGATAATATTAATGTCGCACTTTCGTAACGGACGGCTTCATCTTGGAACTTCTGGTGGATTTGCCAGACTGGCGATCCAATCAAAGCAGCTACTTCACGATCCTGCGCAAACGCTGGCGCCGTCGATCTCCGCTATCTTTATTTTAAGCGACGACACCACGGGATGTTCTATAAGCGCACCGCTCCATGATTCTGGATAGGCAACTAAAAAGTGACTTATTTATCAGGTGTCTTAAAGTATATGAAAAGGTACCTACCTTACTCAGGCATTCATCTGACTTACCTGGATTACACTAAAAGTATCACAGAATTGACAGAGTTTTACGGGATGCTTTGCCCGAGACTGTGCATGTGACTGCCAGGGACATTTTGAGTTGAGAGGACCATGTTCCGCATGCGCCAGGATTTCGGATAATGCCCCGCCTCAAGCCTTGAGATATTGTACTAGTGGCTTGGCGATACCTGGTGGTTTTCCGGGAGTGGGGGCCATTCCCGTCTTGCTTCCTCATCCAGCATCCTTATTGCGGGATGGAGAACTACGAAGACCGTCTCTTGTCCTATAGGGGCAACGCTTAACGGGTAATCCTTCGAAACATTCTTACACGTCCACCTTGGAATATGGCCAATCTGAAAGACTGTCTTCGGAATTGCACCAATCCTCGGTCAACATTTGGGGGTCAATCTCCCTATGAAGCCCAAAGCGAATCCTGCGCCAAGCGTCTAAGCACTGCCACCATCATGACCGACGTTTCTTCCTGTCCTACGATTAATTCTGTGGAGTGGGGCACGAGCCCGATGGATCACTGGAAAATGATCCTTGATCTCCAGTGGCTTGGTCTCATGAATGTGTGGAATTATGGGATGATCAGATGATGAGTGAAGTGGAGCTTCAGAGGCTTCACCACTGGCTCCGCCTTCGCATCGTTCTTATTTTGCTTCACCTCCGTCTACAGCAATTCTTCTCGCTACTGTAACATTGCTGTCCTGAACGAGTCCTTTCGTAATCTTGCCAAGCCCGATCTCGACCTTGGGATCGCCAACAAAGACAGTGAAGTAATACGCACGGTAGTGATTGTTATACACCATGAACTCGACCAGTCCCAACACCAAAGTTGCCAATTCCCCCCAAGTAAGCATGTGCGGCGAATTGATGACTTCCAGCACCACAAGCCTGCCGTAGCGAAAGCTCGAGCCGCCCAGTAATGCATCCTCCCCTTTTGTCGCGATGGCGTTTTGAACGATTTCGATCAAGACGACGAGGAGGTTCCTGACCGCCTCTGGGTCCAGTGCTTGCCCGATGGTGCGACCGCCACCGGTCGAAGTGAATCGGAGGGTCATGTCGCTGTCGTCGATCGCCCAGTCGTGGGGGTTACCAACGACATCGAGCAGGCTCGCATTGCGCTGGCCCGAAATCGAGCTCGCAGGAGGGGGCAGCGCCGGAGTGGAGATCTGCAGACCTCTTTTGGCGGTCCTGTTCGAATGCGAGTCTCTGGTCCACGCGACGATATGACCCCAGCCTATCTGGGCATCATCCTCGATGTCCAGGACATCAAAGGTCACCCCACGATACCTCATTCCGTCAACGATGTAGTTCCAGAGTCCAGCAACAACGTCCTGTAGCTCGGACCAGTCCAATCCCTCCGGATCCTGGGGCATCTTCCGGATTAGAATCTCCAAATCATCTCCCAATTCATACTCGAGCCCCCCGTCGAATGGATGGGCCTCGTCGCCGTGCAATTTGATCTGGTCTCGCAGATACGCTCCAGAGACGATGAGTATCGATTGCAGTGTCCACTAGCGCATTTCACGAGTCAGCGTTGCCATTTCGAGGTCGCCATGAAGTCCTTTCATATGCAGCAAGTCAGAGAGATCGAAAAGATGCTTACGGGGTCCACTTGGCTGCCAAAAGCCCAGAACCTGAGCGCCAAATCGCTATTGGGGATTGGGAATATTTCTGATCTGTGCAGAGTACGTCAGCGCTAACTTCTACCAGCCAGGAAACGAGACCGCTTCCATACATGTTGACTGCATTGGATATACTCAAAGACTGCGCTTGTCGAGTACGATCCAGGGATGGGAGTACCAGCGATAAAGCAGGTAAGCCGCTGGCAACACGCACCAGTAGCAACAAGAGGTGCAACAATGCGCAGCGAGGAGCTAGTGGAGAGCGTCCTTTTCTGCATCTCATCTTCATGCATTACCGGACTGCCACGATCCAGGCAGTATTTATTCGCATTGGGGTGGGGCGAATATAAATCCGAACGGGTCCACGAGCCTTATCAAGACATTGCAAGCGCGAGATATGTTTTGTACACTTGACATGTTTGGCGACATGCGATCGCTGCTCGGTTCCCCAGCCAATCCACGTGGCCGACGTTGCGTGCTCGAAGTGCGCGTTTTGAAAAGACATCTTGCCGGCTCTAGCGACGAATGTCACATCCGCGGGTCTTCACAATTTTATCAGTTGTGGGTATATGATAGCATGTTACAAGACGACAGATAAGGCTTTGCTAGGATTGGAAAGCAAATGTAAAATCGCTCTCGATTGGACGTTTCCTGGTCATCTATCCTTCAAAATCGGGGAAAGTAGAAAAAAATGGGACGCGTACGGTATCGGCTGCCAATTTGTCAATGGCGCTTACATCGCTTGTTTGGCCTTGATATTGCTCGGAACGGTATGGCTGACAACCTTCTCCGAGTTTGTTAATCTCTAAAGTAGGGTATATCATGCAAGGCTAAGCGGCAGAGCTAGATTATCATTCTGTGCTAGAAAAGATTCGCAACAGGAGGCCCTCCTCCGTCTTGCAAACCTCTGAGATACAATCCCCATCCCTATGTCCAACAGGCCGTACCCTCTCCTAGCTGGGGTTTCTGGGGGGGTATATTACTAGTTATCAGCCACCAATCCACCTTCCATACTGAAAGCAAAAGCCGACCAGGAACCGTGCTCCGTTGATCACGGACGGCACTGCTGGTCTTTGATCTCCCGCTCGAGCTCCTTCTGGCTCCATGGCCAATACTGCTCGTAAGCCGCGACAGGTGCGATATTAACTACAGCCACCAGGGAGACAAAGCCGGTCCCTTTGGCCGCGAGCTTGACGCCTTGCACGAGGAGGGCTGGGAAAGACATGTTTGGGGTTTCGCGGTAAGATGAGGTCTCAACGGAGGACGGGTCAGTGTCTAGTGGTTTGGAAAATGTATGTTGTGAGCTTTGGCGAGATGCGGAGGCTGATGTGTGTTGGGGTGCTGGCAACTTTGAGTGGATTGGTCGGGGGTGCTGTGGGCTGGAAGATACAAGGTTGCTGAATGGTACCTATGTCTATATATTGTCGTCCGTTCGTGTTGGCACTCTTTGGGAGGCACATTATAACACATTGCGTGTCGAGCGTTTGTGTCACGATCATGCTGTAGATTCATTGTGTTTGTGCTCTCACTGTGTTTCGACAACAGGACGTCGGAAGTTTGATGCCTGGTGAATGTTTATTGGTCCACGTGCTCATTGCGGGTTCTTTGTTTTCGCGTATTCCTGTCAACCCCAAATCCTCCTCCCGAGCTCTATCCTCAGCGCCATTCTTGTGCCCTTTGCTCTTACCACAGCATCCCTGTTCTCCTCAGCCCGTCTGATCAAATACTTCAGACACTCACCCACGGAGCCCCACACCACGTATTTGTATGCTTTCGGTCCCGCACTTTCCGTCTTCTCAAATGGCACCCCCTCTCTCGCCTTCGCAGCCATCACCAATTCGCAGCTGACTTCATCTGCCATGCCCATCAGCTGCCCATAGGCCATGTCAATCTTCGCTTCACCGTTCTCGGTCTGCTCTTTCCTGATAGCCATGGCTTTTTGCACGGAATCATGGTTATGACTTGCAAGCACGAAGGCCACTTCTGACGATATTCTTTCACCCACTTCTCCGGCCCCTGGTTGCAGAACACTGTTCCATCGTTTCTTGAGTAAAGCTTCCGTGATACCGTCGTAAGCTTTATCGGTCTCCTCCTTTGTACTCCAGAAAAGTGTTCGAGGATCGGAACCCATGTAAGCGCCCCTGACGAGTTTTACACCCAATGTGAAGCCTTCTTGTTCGGCAAAAGCAAGGTGTTGGGCCAGGGTTGCAGGGGTGGAGCGTAAGTAAGCCTGATACGTCCCGTATACGACTGCTCTCCCCGGAGCCCTCGTGTTGTACTGTCTCGCAAATTGAAGCGTCCATGCATCGATACCGCGCTGGACTGCGTCTTGCTCCGCATCGAAGAGTAAACGAACACCTCTTGCCCGTGCAAGATCACATATCTCGGTCGTAGCCTTCCTAATGATTTCCCCAGGTGGTACCTCAGCAGCGAGTTCCCTCATCACGTCCCTTCCAGCCCCCGAGAATTTTAGGCCAATCATATCGCCTTCTTCAGCCATCTGCACTGTCTTCAATGTGCCTTCCTTCCAATCTTGAACATATTTCTCGGCTGTAGGGTCTGCTGATTGGGCTGAGGATAGGCCGACCTTCTCTCCCTTGGCGAGCACGATTTCCTTGCCGTATGCCAAGATGACACCCTTGTATCCCATACTCTTGAGCCGCTGAACCGTCTTCTGTACTTCATTCTTCGTCTCACCGGCACAGTACTGGGCGTAGAATGTCTTTTTGAGGAGGTAGTGAAGAAGAGGGTTGCGGTCTGGGTTTAGAAGTGCGGACGAGGAGTGAGCGACGAAAGAGAGAAGACGAAGGGAGGGTGATAGGAGAAGCGGGTAGGAGGAAACGGTTGTAAGTGCATAGGAGCGGAGGAGGACGGGTAACGGGAGGATGGATAGCGGTCGTGGACGCTGTGATATGGTGGGAAGAGTTGGTGTTACGGTAGGAGTGGATGTATCGCTGTCCTGATCCGTGGATGCAGTTGTACTGATGGTCCGGTGGGGGTAATCAGTATGAAGGGTGCGGTAATGGGTGAAAATGTGATGGGGAGGCTTGGTGGCATGTTGAAGAAGGCGGAAAGGCTGCTGTGATCTCAGCATTCTGGTACTTTAAGAGAGGAAGGTAGGTGGTGGGCAATGAGAATCCGGAGAGGGGTTGCTTCTTCTGACAGCAGCCAACTGACGAAGAAATGGACAGAAGGAATGAAGAGAAGAAATGAAGAAGACGGGCCCTAATTATGCCATATATGCCATACAGAGTACCCCAATCCTCTTCGCCCTTATCTTTCTATTCTAACAAGAGAATGATGAAAGAAAGTCAATCCACCAAGATTCATATTGCCGTTTCTAACCGAGCTCCACTTTTGTTGACTTATCGATAAGATGCCGCTTGATAGGCACCTGGACCATGCGCTAATTCGCACACTACCGCGGCGATAGCTAACATCGCCCGGATATCGCACCCGGTGGGTGCGCTTTCCGAAAGGTGACGCTATCTCGACCAGGCTTAAGCTAGGGCCGCTACCAATGCGGGTGCAGGACTTTTGGTGCCGATATCGGTATGTTGTACTGCCATATGCCTCCGCTCCCTAAGATCTCTCAAACTTGCAGTCATTCGCAAGCTTCCAAGATGCAGCGACGGCAGGAAGAATTTTCTTTCGTTGAGGAGGAGCATGGATGAAATAACTGCGTCTTCTCAAACTTCTGATGGCCGTAAGCGGGTTCCTGCTACTCTCGCTCAGTCATCTAAGACCGAAGCATCCTGTCGCCCCAGAGGATGGCAGAGAAGAACAGACAACATGATGTTGAAGATTTGCCGCGCCTAGCGCGTGGTACTCGTCAGCGACGAGGCTGCGACAGTCAGCGACCCTTTCAATGGTGCTGTACTCTTGCTTTTAAGACAAGACACCGTTCCCGTGAAACAAGTTTCCATTACTAAGATATGCAATGAGGACGATTGATGAGAAAGCAAGGCGACCTTCGGCACCGACGTCTCGTCCTTGCTGACAAAACAAATCTGAGAGGACGCTGGTGATCAGCGTTGGATTGTCCCGAAAAGGCCGTCGCGTCTGATCCTTGCAGTATGCTTAAGATTTAGGCACACGCTATAGTGTGGAGATGCTCGATCTATCTCGATACTGGACGGGCCCAAAACGCATCTTCGAGGGTTGATGAAACTATAGATTTGGAGAATGCAAAGTATCATTTTCATCGACAAGGTACTTAGTGTCCAAGCTGAACAATCCAAACCTACACTTGCGATAGAATATATAAGGTTGGCAAAGATTCAACATTCCATAACATATCCAATCCCACGTGAATCTCCATAACACATCATGGCCACCCACACCGCAGTCGTCACTGTCGCCCCTCGCGCACCGCTAGAGATCCGGCAAGTACCAACTCCTACACCAAAGGTCAACGAAGTCCTGGTTCGGAGCCAATGGACCGCTTCCACCCCTCTCGACCTCCATCAGAACGACGGCCACCTCCTCGTTACTCCACCCCAGATCCTTGGTGACGGTATCGCTGGCACCGTTGTTGAACTCGGCCCAAGTACAACCCATCTGAAGAAGAACGATAAAGTCTTCGGGTATGTGTATCAAAACAATGCGGAGAAAGCGCATCAAGAATTCGTGTGCGCGCCCGAGAACCTACTTGCCCTTCTCCCTGACGGGCTCACGATGCAAGAAGCCGTGACTGTGCCGAACAACTTCGTGACGGTCTTCCATGCAGTGACCGCTGACTTTGGAATTCAACTGCCTTGGCCGAAGCCCGAGGCCTGGGTCCCCAAGAACGTAGACGGGAAGGATGTTGGAGAGGAGGCAATTTTGATCTGGGGTGGAAGTTCAAGCGTGGGGCAGTATGCCCTGCAGATCTTGCGATGGTACGGGTATACAAACCTCTTAGCCACAGCGTCGAAACGCAACCACTCGTTACTCAAAGAGTACGGTGCCAGCAGCGCGTTTGACTACAACGACCCTTCCATCACCGCGCAGATCTCAGCGGCGGCAGGCGACAAAGGCGTCAAATATATCCTAGATTGCATTGGCTCCCAATCCGGTAGCTTAGCGCCAATTGCGGAGATCGCGGGAAAGGGAACCACGGTCGCTGTATTACTGCCAGTGATCGTGCGCGATGCAAGCGAGACAGAAGCACCAAAGTATGCAATGGACGCTGAAGCTGCTGCTGATTGGAGGGAAGGTGTCGTTGTCAGAGGCGTGCGAACACATTTTTATCAGGATAATGCGCTCTTCAAGGAGCATTTGCAGCGGACTATCATGCCGCAGATGTTGAAAATGGGCTGTGTGAAGCCGAATCGACAGAAGATTGTTGAAGGGAACACCCTTCTCGACAGGGCACAGAGGGCGATGGATATGTTGAGGAGGAAGGAGGTTAGTGGAGAAAGACTGGTCTGGAAGGTCTGCGACTCCTTGCCATAGTCATTGCATGTAATCACACAGTAAGATCGCCAGCACTTGTTAGTTCAAGCCTTGCTACAGTTCCTTCAACATCGTTTTCCTGTCTAAGCCTGGTTCCCCGCCGAACGATACCTCCTCGATTTGTTTATTCTCAAACCTAGGTGACAGTGTGATCCTACATTGCCATGTCTTCGAAAATTTTCTCTAGATCAAGAGAGAAAGGTGATTCACAACCATCGGTGAACAAAGCCACCTTTGATCCAATCCGATTCCAAAACAACCGGAGAGTCAAAGAGTCCCTTTCAAGAAGATGCCAAGCTCGCCGCATCGAGACAGAAGAATGAGAACCGAAAAAACGAGAAAAGCCACACACAACCCTCAACGCACTCCCTCAAAGGACACCATTCAGCAAAACCACGCCAGAAAACAAAGACCGCCCAACCGTCCCAAATACCTCGCCTCCAGCCCACAGAAGAAGAATCGGAAAATGAAAAGGCCAAACCTTCCTACGTGCATCATCTCGAACCAAATCCCAGAATCCAAAAAACAGCGTCGCGACCACCCTCTCGGAAAGGTAACAACCATGTTCCAAAAACTGATCCAACTCGCAACCAACCCCTTCGCAACCTTCCCATGCGAAACACCCGCATTCACATCCACACAAACACAAACTCCAAACCCACCACAACCCCGATCCCGATCCCCACCCACGGCCACGACCACGACCACGACCCCGAGCCCAAACCCCCCAAGCGCCCCCTCGGAACCCCCCACCCGCACCAGCTCCCGCGCCAACAAAGGCCTCCGCCTCTCCCCCAAACTCGACCAAGAGCAAGCACTCTTCACCAGGAAGAAGACAAAGACGAGCAGCCGCAGCAGCAACCGCAGCAGCAGTAGTAAGAATAATAACAAGAAGAAGCAACCGCCCAGCAAAAAGGCCCCTCCCTCCTCCTCATCATCACATGGCAAAGCGACGCCCAAAACCATCGTCAAGAAAGCAACTAAAACCCCAACCCCCCGGCCGCAACGAAGGCAGCGGCCCCATTAGCCCACGATTGCACCGCGGTAAGAGAGGACCATGGGAAGGGAGGAGGGAGGAGCGTAAGTTTCGGCCGTGAGCACTAGGCAGGCCGGTTCGATGTGAAAAAGGGCAAAGAGATGCTAGCGGGTCGGAGAGTTGTTCTGGACTTAACGTTCTCCCGTTGTTTATAGTGGTCAGGCTTGGAACACGCCCTTGACGGCAGGAGGAATTGTGCCAGGTATTGGGGTTTGGTTTGGCGTTTTGAGCGTGTCCTGTGTCTTTCTATTATTAATAGCTACCTACCTACTTCAATGATTGATAATTCTCCGCTCGTCCGGGGCTTGGGCTTGGGGGCTTTGTTTCATGTCATGTGCTGCGACTTTTTACCCTTTGGATTATCTCGGCGCGGCGTCACGAAGGATCATTTGACCATTGGTCACGGTCATCATCAGCGCTGCATGGGATTATGGTAATTACGGGTCTATGTAACACGGGCATCTATCTCATTTATGAAAAAAAGAAGTCAACTTTTCCAACCAGGCCGTTCACAGCCATTGAACTACCCCCTCATTAATTACCCGTAAGCTCGTAGAAGCTCAAACTGAAAGTCTGGATTCACCGCCCCTTCCCATCAACATTAGGGATTAGTGCTTCCTTTTGTGCTCTCTCTGATAAGAGCTAACGCCATGAACCATTGCATCATCAAGTCATGACCCCAAACTCCGAAATCCCCACTTTTTTCTAAGTCGAATGCATGTATGTACTGACTGAAATATCTCTTCAAGCATCGCCGACAGCTTCTCGACATTAAGGATGACCATGGGGCATACCGTGACCCGCTCCATCGTCTTCATAGCGAGGGGAGCTTCCCTGTGCACTTCGTCCGCGTCTATCCCCTCCACTCCTCTCATCCTCCGATTGGCTGGTGCTCTCATCACCTCTGGCTTCTTTGCGGAGCTTCTCTGCTCTATCGGCAAGGTCTTGGGCTTCCTCCGCGACTCTCTGTGCACGAATCTGCTTGCGCCACATACTCGCGTATCGCCCTTCAAGCTTGAGGAGCTCAGAGTGTGTACCACTCTCAGCGACCTTGCCGGCGTGGAGGACCAAGATCTGATCTGCTGTAGTTATGGTTGAGAGGCGATGAGCAATGACCAGGGTAGTACGGCCTTGAGAAAGTTTGTCCAATGCGGTCTGAATGTTCTGTTCGGTCTCGGTGTCCAGAGCAGCGGTTGCTTCGTCAAGAAGGATGATACGTGGATTCTTGAGTATCGTCCTGGCAATGGCAACGCGTTGTTTCTCGCCTCCAGATAGCTTGAGTCCGCGTTCTCCCACACGAGAATCGTAGCCATCAGGAAAGTTCAAGATCTTCTCGTGGATGCTCGCCGCACGGCAAGCCTCAAAGACCTCTTCATCTGTAGCATTGACATTTGCGTACTTGAGATTGTACATGAGACTCTCGTTGAAGAGCACGGTGTCCTGAGGTACAACACCAATGTGACGCCGCAAAGAATCGATCGTAACATTATTGACATCATGCCCATCGACTTGAATGCTTCCTCCAACAAGATTGTAGAAGCGGTAAAGCAAACGGAACACTGTTGATTTGCCCCCACCTGACTCTCCCACAAGCGCAGTAGTTGTGCCTGGAGCGCACCGGAAGCTCAGCCCTTTTAATGCAGGCTTCCGAGGATCGTATGCAAAGTTGACATCGTTGTAACGGATTTCACCTTGGCAGCTCGGCAATTCTTCTGCAAAAGGCTCGTCTATGACAGTAGGACGCTCTTTGAAGAGCTCAAGCATACGCTCAGCATTGATCATCGATTGTTGGATGGAGCGATAGAAAGTGCCCAAAAAGTTCAGTGGTGCTTGGAGCTGCGCCATGTAGGTCAGAACCAAGACAAAGAGGCCCACATTTTGTTGGCCGCTGGTGACTTGATAGGCAGCAATGAAGCAAACGACCATTAAACCCAGTGTGAATACAACATTCTGAGAGATGTTCATAATGTTGAGTGTAGTCGCAACTTTCCACTGCGCCTGCTGAGTCTTGCTGACGGCATTACGGTACCGTTGGAACTCGTAGGTCTCCGCATTGAAGTACTTGACGGTTTCGTATGAGACCATTGAGTCATTCCTATCAATATGTTAGAAAGACCAACTATTTAAAATTCCACACATCAGACTTACTTGACAGCATCCTCTTGGCGATCAAGGTTGACATATTCCCTTCGAAGGTCTGCTCGCCATTGCGCCAAACGAATGGTGATGTACAAGTACGCACATGTCACGATCGCCACTACTAAAGCGTAATAGGCATCGACGGCATAGAGAAAATACCCGAAAGCGACGGCGAGATCAACCAACATAGGTAGGAGCTGGAATGTCACTTGTTCAAGGAACGTATTGATAGACTGGCCCTTACTCATCGCTGATATTATTTCTCCCGTCTTCTTTCCCAAATGGAAGTCCAAGCTGAGCCCATGGACGTGCTCAAATGACGCGGTCGAGAGCTCACGGTAGGAGTATTGTTCTATGGGTATCCACATTACCGAACGAGCGGCGCCAAGCACTCCACTGCCGCCCTGGAGGAACCTGTAGAAGATGTAAAGACATATCTGACCCCAAGGAACACCGGAACTAGCCCCGTTTTCGCCGGCGAGAGTATTTGTAACACGACCTGCCTGGATTGGAACCAATAAATTGACGGCTCTTTGTATCATAACAATCACGAAGCAGACGATAACAATGCCTTGCAGTCGGCGCGATTTCGCAGGCCAGAGATAAGGGAAGAAAAGAGAGTATCCACGAATGTATTCCCACCAACTCTTAGTCGGTACTTTAGTTGGCCTCACCCAACCTGGCTCTTCTTCTCTGGCTTGATCCGGATGAGTGCTACCGTAGCGTTGGCCGTTGGCGGTGCCGTTTTCTGCCTCATGACCATTCAGAAGACCGGCTGTTTCGGAGAGGTTTCCGTTTGCTGCGCGGCGCTTTCCTCGTAGGTTGGCCCATCTGAGAGTGACGAAGAGAACATAAAAGAACATCAAGGCGACCAGGAATAGTATTCGCACAATGTCGATGAGGATCTCGATAGCTTCATATGTGGTCATCCCTTTCCGGAATTTGCCTTTCCTGCCACTACCTGCCCTGGGCTCACGGTGGTCGGAGGTATACCACGCCAACGAAGCGCCAAAGAGTATAACTTCCAGAATGAATGCCACGATCCATGTAGAAAGATGAGCAGCTGTCGGCGCTGGTTTTGTGTCGACAATCGATATTAGGAGAAGAGAGTATGCAAAGAATGAGGCGACCACATAGATCTGGAGAACGTACATCAGCCTAGGTCCACCAGTGGAGTAGGGGTATAGTGTCACTCACCACGACAGCCTCGCCACACCACCAATTGTCTTTCCTACCCAACAGTGCATGGACAATAACGGTAACTGTATTCCCGAGGAAGGTGAGGACGACACCAACGGAAAGCCAGGTGAAGAGTAGCTTTCGAGATGGACTGAAATCTAGTGCCTTCTTCTCCCGCGCGGCTTTGGCAGTCGGTGAACTGTTCCGTGGTAGAGGCTTGCCACCAGGTCCGGTCTGGCTCGTTTCAGCTTGGACGACATCCTCCTCAGAGGCGGTCAAGATGCTGTGAGCGGTGAAAGCCAGCAGAAAGAAGACAAGGAGAATGATAGGAGAGGCATAATGAGTATAGAGCATGATCTCCTGAGCCATGGCGGTGATAGCTGTTGAAGTAGTCATGCTGGATAACGAAAGACTCGAAGGCACCTCAACGCCAACCCTCTAGAGTAAGAGATTCTAGTAATCAAGTAGAGGCCATGATATTAATTATGCTGCCGAAGTGAGATCTGAGAGGGAAAGGAAAAGATCGTGTGGTGGAAAGAAAGAGAAGGAGAAGAAGAAAGAGGAGGAGGAGGAGGAGGAGGAGGAGAAGGAGAAGGAGAAGAAGTGTGACAGTCGCGTGAGTTGTTTGGTGAGCAGCTGCATTAAAGACTTTTTGTGATGTTCTTTCCTTTCGGTCAGGGAAATCCTTCCAGAGGTGGGGACAAGGTGGGATAGGTTGGAAGGAGAGTAGGTAGAGTAGGTAGGTAGGTGGGTAGGTTGTGTCTTGTTCACGAGATGCTTAGAATTTATTAGACGTTTAGTTCAGTTGAGTTCCCGCAGAAGAGTTGGTCTGAGAGTTTATTACTGTATGTATGAGTCTATTATTTTTATTGTTCGCTTAAGTAGTTTTTTTTTAAAAAAGAGTGAAAAGAGTAAAAAGAGCAAGCAAAAGAGCAAAAGATAGGAAGTAGAATGAGGCGTAAAATAGAAAGCCGCCGTAAACAAGACTGGTGGCAGTGAGCAATAACGAGTGGGCAGTAGTGGAGAGTAGTGGGCACTGGATTGAGTGATGAGTCTCATATGCAATGCATCCATTGCATTCATTATTAACTAAAGTTACAAGGCTTCTTGCAGCCTGCAGGCCCCGAAACTCAGGGAGTCACCCAGTAAACGGTCCCCGGTTGGCGGCTAACACGGTGCCACCATTCAGTGCCACTGTCCTCTGCCAATCATCATCACTTGGGTCACTTTCTTTAGGCCACCCTACAGTAGTACAGTACTCTCTCTACCTTATTCATTGTACGATTCTTGCGCGATTCTTGCGCGATCCTTGCTGCCTTATACTTATATACTTTGATCTGACTCGGTAAAAGGTGCGAACTACTACCAACTTACCAAGAGGTACTTATCACCTACTTTATCGACTACTACTGTACCTACCTTCCTTATTAATTGCATGATACATACCTATGATACATGCACCAAATGCAAAACCCAACCCAAATGCACAATTTTGCCACAAAGAGCCAAGGGCCAACTCCCGCCAACTCCCGCCAAACTCCCCCCAAACGGTCAGCCAGGGTCTCGATTCACGATTGCAACGTTGCCAAGACCAAGCCAAGACAGTTTCCCTCATCAAGGCATTCAAAGCTACTGCACCACTGGCAGTAACACCATCGTCACCATGTCCTATCAGCCTCTCATCTGCTTCAACGTCGTCGTCGCAAAGCCTTGCATCCTCTAGGCTACCGTATATGCAACCTTCTTCAAAAATCAGAAAAAAACAACAATCTCAAATGAGTGAAAGAATCCTGACCGATACGGGATCGCTCACCACTTCTGTAGATGGTGGGCCGCCTTCGGGCTGTCCCGATCATCGTCCGGTTCCAAGCAGGCTCAGCTTGATACTTGGGAGCCAATGTCGAACAATCCACATCAGGATGAAAACGCTCCGTCGCCTCCATCCCCCCCACCGCTTCCCCCACAACGATATGGATTCGCAGCCAATACCTTTGCACGCCTCACACATCCTTTCGGCTACGGCCCTCGACCTTCGACAGCCGTGGAGTACCTCCGAAGTATGGACTCCAGATCAACTCGGCTGACTGCGCAGACAAGCACAAGGTGGGAGACCCAGTCGCTTTTACCTTCCTTGTTCCAAACCCTCAAGGTCCCCCAAGTTTCCCAGGGAAATCAGGAATCCCCGACTGACTATCCTCCTAGTCCAACATCTTCAGAAAGAAAAACCCAACATAAGACAGGCATTCCAATCGCTGCTCTTGACATCTCCCCAGATCGAACACATGCTGTCTTGGCGGGTCGGGACATCCTTAAAACTATCCACGTCGAGGACTTCAGCTGTGTCGAAGACTTCAACCTTCGAACCAACATAATCGCCTACGCAGCGACCCACGAGACCTCCACAGGTGCAATATCTGCGAGACATAGAGACCAATTGGCAGCACAGGATGTGAAATGGTCCCATGGGAATTTCGGCACCACCATCGCTACGGCTGCAGCCAATGGAAATATTGTGGTCTACGATATCAACCGGCCGGGCGTGGAGATCGCTCGTCTACATGAGCATAGTAGACAAGTCCACAGGTTGGGCTTTAACCCGCACCTACCCCAGCTCATGCTATCTGGAAGCCAAGATTCGACTGTTCGCTTATGGGATTTACGGAATCTTGCCGGAGAAAGAAGCATAATGACTTGCCAGAGTCTCAACAAATTCTCAGGGAACAGCGATGGTATACGGGACTTGAGATGGTCACCTACAAATGGCGTGGATTTTGCCATTGGGACTGATAATGGTACAATCCAGCGCTGGGATATCCGTAGGAATAATGCTCCGCTCCTCAAAATAAATGCACATGAAAAGACCTGCAATGCAATAGACTGGCATCCGGATGGAAAGCATATTGCAAGTGGAGGAGCAGATAAGAATATAAAGGTTTGGGACTTCTCCTCAACAGACCGTAGGATGAAGTTCTCATGGCAAATTCGTGCTCCCCAAGCAATTGTCAATGTACGTTGGAGGCCAGCTTGCTGGTCTTGCGATAAAGAAGGCTCTGCGCATTGGCAAGGCACACAGATAGCGACATCGTATGATCAGCAAGAGACAAAGATACATATCTGGGATTTCCGGCGGCCATATATACCTTTGCGTGAAGTGAATCGTTTTGATACGCCTGCGACAGCACTTCTTTGGAGATCGGAGAGCTTACTTTGGTCTGTGGGATCAGCTGGCATGTTCACCCAGACAGATATCAATTTTGCAACAAAGACACCTGATAGACGAAGCCCAAATACGGTTGACATCGCTCCAGACGGCCGTGTCTTATTTTTCCTGCAGGAAAGGGAGCCAAGGCGAGCATCAATAAAGGATATGCTTGACGATTTGAATCAACAGGACCAGAGACGAAGCAGTACAAGTGAAAAGATCTCCAGCAATTACGGCACGACCCAGGGTAGCTCCGAAGAACCGAGTTTACTTAGCTCGTCGTTCAAGAACCGGCAACGCAAGCACCCAGGGACCTTGAGGTCGACGAAGTCATCGGCAAGTACTCCCCCATCTGCGGGCTCTGGTGGTCCAGTTCAGAGATTGGACATAAGCCTACAAGAAAAGGAGATATCGCACTTGGTCCAGGCAGCTGGCATTGGGCGGATTGGAGGGCTCTCTTATCACGATAATTTCAAGGTCTACGCACGAGAGTATCAGATTCCACCACCACCGCCGACCAACGGTTCAGAATGCAACAGACAGTATGAGATTTCTCACGCTTTACGCTCTAACGGGGAAATCTCTGCACAAGTGGGCGAGTATCAACTTTCTGGAACCTGGAAAGTGATGGCGAAAGCAATGGAAAGCGAACTGGGCGAGAGAGCAGAAGAGAACCGCCGAAAGCGTCTCGATGCAGCATCTCTTTCCAATTCGATGAAACGAGCATCCTTCCAGTCGGCAAGTAACAACGATGGCCACGCGAACGAAGACCAGGAGAGTCAAAAGACCATGTCAATAGAAGCAAAGCTGCGATCGAGGAATAAGGCCTCCACAGCTCTTGATGACGCTTCTAATATGACCACGCCTCTTGCCAGACCACAGCCCGACGCTCTACCCGGGCCGAACATCTCTGCTGCTATCGAGTCTCTTCAGCTATCTGATGCCGTGTGGAACAAGCAACCCCTAAGACCGGTTGCGGGCATGTCACAATTGGCGAAGATGACCAGCCCCAAATCTCATGCCGTGGGCAAGGATGCCGGACAAGAGAGGTCTGGGGAGGCAACAGCTCCCTACGAAGATGAAATCGAGCGTCAACCGAAGACCCACCAATCATCTCCAAGGGCTGATTTCGGCGAGATTGATCGGCAAATGACCGAACGGCGCGCTGCTATGGAGAATTATAGGGCGATACCTCGTCCATTACTTAGACTCGATGATCCGTTCCATTTGAATGGGTCTGGCTCAGGCTTTGCTAGTATTGACCGCCACGACTCGAACGAAAGCTTTCAGCTATTTTCGGCTTCCACTGATAGTTCAAACCGTGCTCAGTCAACAATAGGGTCTTTCGAAAGTCATCCAGGATCTGAGAAGACCTCATCCACTCCCGAACGCTTGAATACTTTCAACGACCGAGAAGATCAAAACAGCGCCAGTCACGAACAAAGTGCATTAGTGTTTGACGATGAAGCGAGCTTACGCTCCCCTGCATCTTCTCCAACCTCCCCAAATACCTCTCACCACCGGCCCATAAGACCACTCAAGCAGCACTTTCCGCATTCCACGCAAATGTCGAATTATCGGCCTACGAATACAGCTGCAACGGTTCATCATGAAGACATGCAGCCCAATAGCCTTGGCCAATGGGACCCTTATCCCCCTACAAGACAGGAATTGGCAAATGAACCCGATCACTACATCGTTTCGGATTTTGACCGCCCCAAGCAGAGGTCGCCCGTTCTCCACCCATGGACAGCGACAAGCATTTTCGAGGAAATTGTCGGCTATTACACCCTTAAGCTGCACGATGCGCAACTCCCTGCTTATCTAATCCTTCACCTTGGACCATATCTAAACCATTCCATCCCTTTCGAACGCTGCAACTTGATCCTCCTGCAATATCATGAGCAGCTTATCACCCATCAGCTCTTCGTCGAAGCTGACGCGCTTGTCAACCTCTGCAACCCCGACTACCCAGATGTCGTGGAGAAGGGCCTCTACCATATCGCTTCAGGCGGGCCATGGTGTACTGTCTGCCAAAAGCCAAACAAAGGCAGAAAGCCGAATTATTGCGAGCGCTGCCATCAGTACTGGGCTGAGTGTCCCATCTGCTATGGGGCAGGTTTAGGATCTTCTGAGAGACATACGCGGGAAAATGCTGATTGGTACAAGACTGCTTTGAACGAGACGCTGGGTAGACCGCAAGAGAAAGATGAATTGTGGGGATGGTGTCAGGAGTGCGGGCATGGCGGGCATGCGGGCTGTCTACGAGTATGGTGGAGTGACGCAGAGAGTGAGGGTGCCTGCCCAACCATAGGGTGCATTTGCGACTGTGTGCCAGGGACGAGGAGAGATGTGATTTTGGAAAAGTACGAACATAGCAGGAAAGCAGACAGAGTGAGCAAAGATGAGCGATACGCAGCTGAGAGTGGAGCTGTCCGAGGGGCTAGAGCTATGGTTGGCGGAAGCTCCAGAGGTAAGGGACCGGGGACAATGGGCTTGGGAGCCGCGGGGAGGAGCCTGAGTGGTGGCAAGAAGGTCAGAATTGTTGTTCCGGAGGAGGAAGGAAAGGCGGCTGCCGGCAGCCCTGGGGCCGCTGGCAGGACGAGTGCTTCAATGCCTTGAGAAAGGCACAGGCGAACCCCATGGGGAGCATCAAGTTATGTGCATTTTCATGGCGTTCGATACCCAGGATAGGTTTCATTGAGGAATTTGAAAGCATTTACCAAGTGCCTCGTTCGTTTCTCCATGCATTGATGCTTACGGCATTCCAACCATCAACGCCACATCTACACTCTTGCTTAGCAAGTACCAACCCAGCCGGCAGAATGCACAGTACAACCCCACTTTCCCCTTTTCCACCATGGAAGTCATGGTGGTACCGCACGAAGAAGCAGAAAGTAAAGAGATGTTCCGCTTTCCCTCTCGCGCGGGGAACCATCAGTAGGCGGCGGAAGGCCGTGGCGGCGGTATTGGTTGGTTCGTTGGGAGGTGAGACTGGGTGGGTTATGTCTGTGGTGTTTGCGTCGACTGTGCCCCTGTGCAAGCGCTGTGTGGCCCGATAGGCCAGAACGGGCCAAGAAGGGCGAAGGAGCGGAGTGCGCAGTGACGAGGGATGGTGGTGCGGGACATTCTGAGGTCGAGAGATAGAGAGAGAGAGAGGGATACGGTACGCTTGGCGCAACGTGGTGGGAATTGCAAAGGCATGCTGTGCGGATGTTGGCTATTGCCGTTCGAGGAATGTATTCTGGGGATCAGGCAGGGAACGGTGGGATGGATGGATGGATAGATGGATGTATGTTAGTTAATTAACTCGAGCGCGGAGGAAGCAAAGCATAGACGAACAAACATTGAATGGCTGGGCACGAGTCGTCTAAGCTTAATGATTTGATGCCGCGCAACTGTCAAGAAAGGTATCTAATCTCTCGTCTCCAAGCGCATGAGTATACAAAAAAAAAAAAAAAAGACAAGAAAGAAAGAAAGAAGCGTCCACTCTCCGTACAAGGGTATTCAATCGCAACGGGACGCCGCCAGCCAGCACGTTGGAGGGAAAAACCCAAGCCACCGATTCACTTCTTCGCCGGAGTCTTGGCCTTCTTCGCCGGCGCCTTCTTCTTCTCCTTCGGCTCCTTCTCTTCCTCCTCGTCCCCGTCCTCGTCGTCCTCCTCCGCCGGCGCGCTGCGCTTGGTCCCGGCGCTGGCGGCGACGCGGGAGCTCTTCCTCGTCCCCTCCGCGGGCGCCTTCTTCTCCTTCTTGGCGGCTTTGTCCTTGGGCTCGGCTTTCTTGCTGCCGGTGGCCTTCTTGCCGCTGTTGGCCTTGGGCTTCTCCTTCTCCTTTTCCTTCTCCTTCTTCTCCTCCTTCTCCTCGGCCTTCTCGTCGTCGCCGTTCTCCTTCACTTCGGATTCCTTCTTCGCGTCGGATTTGGGGGTGGGGGCGCCTTTGCTCGGCTCGTTCTTGGACCCCGGCTCGTTTTCGTAGCCGCCGCCGCGCTTTTCGTACTCTTCGGAGATCTTTCCTGCCTGTTGGAGAGATGGGACGCGTCAGTTCTGTTTGAACTCCAGTAGGTGCTGTGCTCTACGAGTAGAAGATAGAAGTACGCGGTGGTACGCGATGAAGCGGCGCAGCATCGAGCTCAGGAGCGAGGACCGACCTTCCATGCGGCCATCTGACCCTTTCCACCCCC
The DNA here is from genome assembly GCA_003184365.1 of Evernia prunastri. Lineage (NCBI taxonomy): Eukaryota > Fungi > Ascomycota > Lecanoromycetes > Lecanorales > Parmeliaceae > Evernia > Evernia prunastri. The sequence goes on from NKYR01000125.1 coordinate 83,545, forward strand.
ATCTTTATTCGGCATCTGCTTTACATCTACAGAAAAGGTTGCGTCAGCTCAAGATGCGATTGTGACACCTCTTCTCTTGGCGCATAATAAGGGCATTTAGACATACCTTCCTTGGCCTCTTCGCGAAGCTTAGGGTCTGTAGGCTTTCCCTTTGAAGAAACCATGGCGACGAGTTTGGACTGTTGAATGTAGGAGTCTTTTTTTTCAAGATTTTTGGTGGAATGTGGGTGTTGTTGTGAATATGTTAAAAGCGCGTCGCAGAGAGATGCATGACGAAGGCCGGCAAGCGTGAAGGTCGATCTTCCTGCTGGAAGGGCGCTAGTAAACGACTCCATTTAACCCTAAGGTAACCGCCAGTTCTTTCCAACAAGTCATGATGCAGATGACACTAATGCAAGAAAATGCAAAAATACTGTGGTGCTCTTTCAAACGCAAAAAATATGAATTCGAAAACAATCCTTTCAATCGGAAAGTCGAATCTTTGGGGGGACCCAAGTTCCGTAGACAATTGATCTTGATGGCCAAAGGCCGCCGTGTTTTCAGTGCATCTTTTGCTCACGTCAAACTCTTGACTCTCTCCAATTCTGGACCCTCGATGCTAATGATCTCGATCCCTGCCTTTCCCATCTCCTTTGTGGCTGCACCCCAGCCTTTCTCGCCGGCATCCACACTTCTCGTGCCTTCTTGGACCACGTGAACCTCGAATCCCTCCTTCCTTGCATCAAGAGCCGTGCATTTGACGCAATAGTCTCCTGCCAGACCCACGATGAACACATGGGTCGCTCCAGCGCGATTAAGCAATCCGGCAAGATCTTGGCTGTCCACCACCGATGGTTTCCTTCCGAACACATCCGCAAAGGCAGAGAACATCTCCATCCCGCTATCTTTTCCCTTCTCAACCACTTCATCCAGTTTTGATACGTCTATCTCTGGTATGATCTCGGCTCCCTTGGTACCTTGGACGCAGTGGGCCGGCCAGATGGGTATCTCGTACGATTCAGTCTCGTCTGAGGGATTGGATATCGTGAAACTCGACTCGAAGGCTTTCTTTGGTGGGGAATGGGATGTTGCAAAGGAGACGTGGTCTGAAGGATGGGCATCCTTCGTCGCTATTTTGATGGCAAACGGTAAGGAGAGTAGGTTGTTAATGAGGGGTGCTACGTCTCGTCCTCCTTCAATCGCTAAGGTTCCATTCTACTAGGTAGTCAGCCTTTGCTGATAGTGTCGAATTCCCTCATGGTCAGAACACGTACAGGCGGACAGAAGTCTTCTTGCATATCCACCACCAGCAGAGCAGGCTTGAACGACCCTGCAGATATCGACGCTGCCATCTTCACTCAAATTCAAAGACGTGCGACCACTATCTGCTACCCACCCTGTCGTTTTGTTGCGGACGGTTCTTGATCACTGGAGGATGCTCAACGCCCACCGGCACTCTCCGCAAAACGTGGGATCATGGGTAATATTCGGCAAAATTCTGCCCGCAGTATTCAGAAGTACTCAGTTACAAGGAATGGATTCGTTGCGGTCTTCAATAGGATGAAGCTCGTTGCGCATAAAAAGGGCAGCTTAGACTACTGATTGGTAGTTAAAATACTCGGTTGATCATCTATGGTCTTTGGGAAGCTGTAAGTGGCTAGTATCCAAGGCCACTTTCTCTGAACCTCCTGTTGAAGATCTATGTACAACAACGGCTATGTCATGCATTTGTGGCCTCCTTTGCAAGCCTCTTGGGCGCCGCTACAGAGAACCTTGGCTCTCCAGCAGTCTTCCAGAGCACAAATTCCTCCCCGCGCTTCTCGGATGAGTGAACGATTGGCACCTTGTCAGCTATAATGTCCTTGAAAAGCTGCCGCACGAGAAGTAAGATTTCCACACCGTCCACAGAAGATGTGACATGTCCGCAGCCAATCTTAACGGGACTTTTGTCTGGTTCCTCGTTCTTCGCTTTCACAAATCTGAGTAGCTTCTCTAGAGACTGCATGTAGTGGACCCAGTTTCCCTCCTTAGGGAAGATGATCGGCTGTTCATACGAACCGTCTTTCGCTACACGTTCATAGAACGAATCTCCAACATAGAGATGGCGCTCTTGCTCGTCATACCATGCAAGCTCATCTGGTGTGTGACCGGGAGTATGCAGAATCTGCAGACCGAGTGGTCTTTCGTCGTACGAGAGCTTTTCGAGATCGTCCGCCCAACATGAGACAGTGTACTTGGGAGTGGGAACGTCAAGGAATTTACAAAGTGAATGGACGGGGAGATTTTCTTCGATGAAAGACTTTTGAAACGAGGAAGCAAGGATACGCGTGGAGGCGCTCTGAAAGTGTTTGAGACCAAGGATATGGTCGTAGTGACAATGTGTACAAATGAGGAGATATGTCCTCTCAGCTTCCAGAGGATTCAATGGCTTCCCATCATTGGCCGCGACTGGACATTTCTCAACGTAGTCTTTCAAACTGTGATAATGTCCTTGACCGTCGTGGCCACCTCCGCAGCCGGTATCGGATAGCACGACGAGGGGAGAATGATCATATATCTTGACATAGATAAAGGGATGCTCTTCATATTTGTCATTCTCGTGTATAACAAAGGTGGTGGTGTTTAACCGAGAGCAAGAGAAGTACTCTGAGAGACTAGAGTTGCCTGCCATGTAAAGTAGTTGTAGTAGACTTGAGTTGCGCAAAGTAGAGAGTGACCAGGAGACGGAAGCGCAATCATGCATCCAGCAAAGGTTTAATGACCTGCCTGGTCTCGAGCCTCTAGCGAAGACTGGCTTTCTCATGGACAATAATAGGTGTTGATACCTTGATACCCATACTTTTGCAAGAGCCGTGATTGAGGAAGTATTTGAATTCGGTTTCAACTTGTTTGTGTACTGGAGAAGGTGAGTGGTAAAATAGGCCGAGACTGTTAGCGCCTTTGTGGAAATGTGGGGTGCCCGGTGGCCGGCAATTTTTAGCCTGGGGGAAGCGCCAAGAGATTCTGAAACGCTGCCAAATCTGAGACAGCAACAAATTCACTGGACATGGAGCCTCAACGCCTTCCTCCTCGTTCTCCTGACAATACCCCGACAATACCCAACAGCCAGGCTACTTCCTCCAGAATACTAGAATACCTCGCAGTATCCTGAAACAACAAATAGCTTTGCACCTAGAACAATTGAATCGAGAAGCTGCTCGAATTCTTCTTCACGACTTCTTGCCACTCACTCAGTACGCGCCTTGCCCAATCGATGCAAAACAGTCTCCTTCACCAAGTATAGCTCTACATGCCTTTGTCCTGCAGCTCGCCCTTTCAATGGATGCCACGACTCCTTGCCATAGGCTTTAAAATCCTGCCCGTAATAGATCTCTAGTTTGATGGCGCTCCAAAACTCAAGTCACCACTGGCTATCATCAGTCATGTTGAAGCATGGTGCTATTTCGACTCTCACCGGATGCTGCACTGCGTTCTTGCTTTGGTCATGCTCTGTTGTCATATGGAGGGTCTAATTCCTGATTCACTTTGGAAAATCTCTTTGTCCTCATTAACATTCATTTCAACTTTTCAATGTGTTGTGAATGCTTTGAATTGTATCAACAATAGGCAAACTCTTTCAACAATGACAGTCGCTTCATGACAATGGTTCTCTTTCTTTGAGATTCTATTCAGCACGTTGACCGTGGCTATTTTTTATATTTATTGACCTTCTTCCACCTTTCATTCTCATCATTAGGATCTTTCCAACCATTCCACCACACTCCAACACTCAAACAGCAATAGATCTCGCGTCCTTCAACCTTACACTGGTCGTGCTCTACAACTTCAAAGCTCTACAACTTCAAATCAATAATCTCAGTCGAAAACGCGTTGACACATCAGAATGCACACTTCGGCGGCAGCTGCCCTGGCGGCACTTGCCTTGTTCGTTGCTCCTACAAAAGGACATAGTTGGGTCGAAGAGATGGACGTAATAAATCCCACCACAGGCCTTTTCACCGGCAACCCCGGATATTGTCGCAATAACACCAAGCGAACTGTCCCGGGGTTCAGCGACCCTTTGATGGTCCACATCCTCCCTGCGGCGGGTCAGCCCGCGATTGAGGAGAGAGACACGGTCCCTGCTTTGGATACAACTGGGGTTGAGTCTAACGATACAATGTGTAAACATAGCCAACAGACCCAATTTCAGTCCGACGGTAGTCCTCGCCTTCAAGCAGCCCCAGGTGATTTGGTCGCATTGCGCTACCAGGAGAACGGCCATGTCACTCTGCCGCAAAATCAGCCCGGTAAGCAACCTAACCGTGGTACTGTATATATTTATGGGACTACTCAGCCAAAGTTCCCCGAACTATTTCTTGATGTCTTCGGACAGTGGACCAGCGGGAGCAACGGCACTGGTGTAGAACCACGTGGAATACTTCTTGCTTCGCAGAGCTATGATGATGGGCGTTGTTATCAGGTCAACGCAGGGAATATCTCGACCCATCGCCAAGCGCAATTTCCCCATACGCCATCTGCGACAAGCGGGGCGGACCTGTGGTGTCAGGTTGACATAAAGCTCCCTACGACTATCCCCACCGGCTCTCCTTATACCCTCTATTGGGTGTGGGATTGGCCAACCGAGCCTGGTGTAGATCCAAGTCTGCCCAAGGGAAAAGCAGAGTTGTACACGACATGCATGGATGTTGATATTGTCGCGAAGCAGGGAAGCAAGAGACGCGTCAAAGCCAGACAAGCACCATCACCTGTTTCGTCATCTGGTCTTGACCTGAACAGGGCGGCCATCCCATCGTACGTGAGCTCGCTTACCGCTTCCCCGGCACCAGCAGGAGCAAGCCTGGCTGTGTCGGCACCGCCCGCATCTCCAGATACAACTGCCACTGCATCAGCAGCCACGCCAGTCGTTGCCAGTCCAAACACCGCGTCTCAGCAAGCGGCGGCTTACAATACAATGACGAATGCTGGCGAGGCCTCCTACATCGAGAACGCTGTGTCCGCAGCAATCGTTGCGGGATCTCCAAAGGGCCCGCTGACAGTAACCCTGGATATTGTCGAATCCATCGTCTCGCCAATGACCGCCGGAGCTGCAGCGGCGACTCAGCGAATCGCGGTCTCAGCATCAACTCCAGCCGCGTCGCCGGCGTCCGTGGCCCCAGTAGCCAGCGAAGCCGCATCTCCAGCGCCTGCGTCAACTCCACCAACCGCATCCACTTCGGTACCAGCTCAAGCAGCCGTGCCGGCGCCTTCGTCCATGCCACCCAAATCGCTAGCCATCAATCCACCAGTGCTATCAGGCGCGCCTTCGGGTATGACGAGCGTCGCACTGCCGGCTTTCTCCGGTACTGCCACCCCTGTGGCCGCATCTCCAGCAGCTACAGCGACTTCAGTCATGGCAGCAGCAGGGCCAGCGACAAGCTCAGCCAGCCCAGCGATGGCACCGGGCGCATCTCAGAACGGGACTGCGGCTGCCAAGGGGCAGCGCGGATGCAGCGCGACAACTTGCAAGTCGAAGAGGCAATCGAGGATCTTTGGCAATAAGAGTGGTGGTCAGCGCTTTTGAGCGAATGGATCGATAGCTTGCGTTTTCTTTTGAGCAAGTGGATCTACAGCTTGCATGTTTTAGCGTTTTTTTTTTTCTTTTCTTTTCTTCTCTTTTCTTCTCTTTTCTTCTCTATGTTCATAAAATAAGCAAAAATGGAAAGTGAGAAGCTTTTATCCGCAATAGGTTGTCTCGGAACGATATGAAGCGAAAATAGCAAATTCAGGTTTGGCCCCTTTTATTCGCAGTGTGTTATCTCGGAGCGATATGAAGCGAAAAAAGCAAATTCAGGTTTGGATATTCGATGGTTCAATATTATGCTGCCCTCCAATGTAATTGCGCGCTTCAATGTAGTCGTCCCTTGCTTCCTTCAAAGTTTTTTATATTTGTTTTAAATACGTAAATAATTTTTAAGCGTTAAACGTTTTCTTTTAAGATTTCTCGAAGCTCGATTCGATTTAATTTAAATAAATCTTCTTTACGTTCTCAGACTTTAATATAGATACGTCGTTTCGGAGCGAAATAGATGTTAATTATAGAGCAACAATCGAAGGGAAGAGCGAAGCAATGAGCGGAGCAACGAGCGGAGGGAGGAGCGGAGTAGAAGCGGAACAACAAGCGGAGGGAAGAGCGGAGCAATGAGCGGAGGGAGGAGCGGAGTAAGAGCGGTGCAAGGAGCTGAGCAAGGAGAGCGAAGGGAAGAGCGGAGCAATGAGAGAAGCGGAGCAATGAGAGGAGTATCAATGAGAGGAGTATCAATGAGAGGAGTATATTGTCTATAATTCTATCATCTGATCTGGATCTACCTCTTCCAGCTGATCTGGCTCTGACTCTGATCCCATTCGCCTCTCGATTCGCTGCTTCAAGCCCGATAGATATGCTTCTTCCTGAGATCGTAGTTTGAATTCCCAAGCATTTTCGTGATGTTACTGTAGAGCTGCCATATATTCTCGACCAGCTTCTTCACTTCTTCTGTACAAATCATCTGCTCTGAGCTCAGCTTCACGGCGTTGAGCGTAAACGAAATTGAGCTGTTCTGCAATGTCGATAAGATGCTCGAAAAGATTTGAGTTCTTTAGATGTAGTTAGTATTGCGAGGTTGAGAGAGACGCTGTAGAAAGGAAGACCCAATCATATTAATGACGATCTAATGACTGTCTGATAGATCGTGTGTGTTTAACGTGTTTTTATGATTTTCGGAGTTAGCACGCGAAAGAAATGGCTTCGAAAACACTTATCGTGTACTGTTCTCTCAAGATGCTGGACTTTTGTCTCTAAGCTCTTCACGTTTACTTTGAATACGCAGATAATCTTCAAGCGTTGGACGTCTTCTTTTGAGATTTCTCGAAGCTCGATTCGATCCAACTGCGCAATAATAGAACTCAAAGCTTGGCTCTTCTGGAATTGAGTATGATAAGTCCTAGAACTTGTCGTTACTGGGAATTGTGGGATAGATGCGAAGTTTGAATTAGTGTTAGTTTGCTGAGATTGAGACGTAGAGAATTGTAACGGCGTCGGTAGTAGATCGATATCCTTCTTGACACGCGGAGGCGATTGATAAGCTTGCGTCGATAGTAGATCGGTATCCTTCTTGACACGCGGAGGCGATTGATAAACTTGAGAGTTCTAGATAGTATTAGCAAAAGCGGAAATAATATAATGTCGACTATACTAGTCTTAGAAGAAAGAAAGTTATCGACTTCGCCGCTTTTTCTGCTCTGAGATCTTCGATGCGAGAAGCAAAAGTTAGAATTGAGATCTTTTTCATATTCTTCTTTGTAGGGAGATTTTAAGCACTGAGAGCTCGTGCTGAGACTGATCGCTTGACATTTATTCTTTCATCTTAAAATACGATTAATAGACGGAGCTGACATTTCGATGTATTTTCGTAGATAGTAGGTTTTTTTTTCCGTTTCAGGCTTTTCTGCTGCATATACTGAAGGAAAGAAAAGAGAAGAAGATTAAATTTCTAGAAGAGTAAAACCGGTGAGAGAGGAGGGTCAGTGTTTGCTGGGAAATATCAGGGTGTGATTAGAGACCGAAGCTCCCGAGATATGATCATCTTAGTATCTCGGAAGTCTAAGAACGTGAAGGAGACTTATTTATATACATAAATCGTGAGTAAGGAAAAGACGAGTCTTTGTTTTAATCCTCGTTGAGATAAATTAATAAGAACGAGAGTGAGAGTGAGAGTGGGAGTGAAAGTGGGTGTGGATAACACATGTTTTCTTTGTAACTTGTAGATTACAATAAACTTTATTGATCAAAACAAAGGTCTTCTTAACACCGTAAATACAGTAGTGATAAGTTTTGAGATATGCCTTGTATAGAGATTTATTGAATTACTAATTGAAGGAAGTAGAGCGATCGTATCTAGCTATGCTTCGAGGCTTCATTGAGTTCATCTCCATTTTTACGAGCCTTCTCGACGTCCTCCCTCCACTCATTATTTGCTTTTTTTTTATTTTTGTGAATTTCATGAATTTTGATGGAGTGAGAGAAGGACGATTTTATATTCTCTTAACTCTGATCGCTATTCAATCCCTTCTCTCTTATCGCTATCTAATTCCTTTCTTTATTCTCTTTTCACTCGTTATCTCTTCTCTCTCAACACGTTTCACACTTTAGTCACGCGTATCGATCGACGAAGCTATCTAATATATATGTCGAGCACTGTAAGGGCCATGAGGTCTCTAGGCATGAGGCGGCCTGCCAGAAGTCCAGGAATCCAACATATATCTAGGCCAGATCCGGGAGACTATCCCTCTGGTGCAGCTGTGCGGCTATAGCAGTCGCATAGTAAGTTTGCTTGGCATGGGGGTGCACTCTCCCCTGCTAAATATGCTGCCTCTGAGGATTCCCACTTGGGTTCCTCAGGATTCAGTCTATCTATGTTGTAGTAACCAATATACGAGTTGCTCAGTCACGCATGCCTAGACCCCGTTACTGTTACGGACGTACCCTAGGTGTCAGGCACATAGGGAGTGTTTATGGCTATGTGTCTAGCACATAGAGTGTTTATTGGTTATTGACACATTCCCATTGACACATAGGCTAGCGGGGATTCTTCCTAGTATTTAAGCGCTCTTCTTCTGTACATATTTCCTCCTTATCTAGTTGTCTTATTCAATTTACCCCCATTAGACTTGACTCTGGGCACGGTTCTGACACTACAACTAGATCATCCACCCTTCCGTTCGTACTGGCAAGCGAACAGTAAAATAAAATTGTCAAACGGGACCGTTGTGAAGCTGTTTCGATAGCAGATCATTGGACACTCGGGTGTGGCCTACCTACAGGCAAAACGAACCATTCGTGGCTAGGACTTGTTGACCACAAGGAAAACCCCTTACGAGGAGGTCTCGCTGCATACGTGCAAGCACCCCAGCATTCGTNGATTAATCTTCGTTATATTATCGCGAAAATGTAAGGGCCATGAGGTCTCTAGGCATGAGGCGGCCTGCCAGAAGTCCAGGAATCCAACATATATCTAGGCCAGATCCGGGAGACTATCCCTCTGGTGCAGCTGTGCGGCTATAGCAGTCGCATAGNTGCATACAAACTCCAACTCCCTCCCACAATGAAGATCCGTCCAGTCGTCAGTCCCAAACTATTGACGCTCGCTCCTAGGGATCCGCTCCCGGGCCAGAAGAATCCTCCCGCAAAGCCAATCGAGACGCCTAAGGGTGACGAATGGGTTGTGGAGGATATCCTAGACTCTCGACGTCATTACAACCAATTGCAGTACCAAGTCAAGTGGAAAGATGATGATGACACCCTGACTTGGTGGAATACTGACAATAATGAGTTTGAGGGGGCCCAGGACGTAGTCAATGACTATCACAGCAAATATCCGGAGAACCCTGGGCCTCACAACGCTATTGCCAAGTCAAAAAGGCCACGCCGTCTCCGAAATCTCCGAGACCTCGCCACTATCCTCATTCTTTCTGCACGCAGACGACTCGCAGGCCAATCTACAGCGCTGGGGCATCGCTTGCCTGAGGGGGGGGGTAGTGTTACGGACGTACCCTAGCTGTCAGGTACAAAGGGAGTGTTTATGGCTATGTGTCAGGCACATAGAGTATTTATTGGTCATTGACACATTCTCATTATCACATAGGCTAGCGGGGATTCTTCCTAGTATTTAAGCGCTCTTCTCCTGTGTACATATTCGCTCTTTATCTAGTTGTCTTATTCAATTTACCCCCATTAGACTTGACTCTGGGCACGGTTCTGACAGATTAAATCCCAGCTGAAGAGCGTTGCTCGTGAAGATACGGATATTGCAGCTGTTCTTGATCTGGTCAGATCAGAGTCTACCTCGGATGTCTATCTCTACAGACACGAAGCCATTGACGAACGTTATTCCAAGCACTCACTAGACGCCTCTTTTGCGCACGCCAAGTCTCAGTATCCCTCCGTCGTGATCGAGACATCATATTCACAGCGTCAGAAAGATTTAACGAGGCTGACTGATGAATATGTATCCGGTTCCGACGGAAACATCGCCATGGTCCTTGGACTTGATATTGAATATGGCGTTGGGTCGAAGAAGGCATCGCTATCCATTTGGCGACCTCGATTAGTGCCGGATCCGGAGAAGGAAGAAGACGTTCTTCTGAAGACGTTCAGTGTTCGAGAAGCAGATGTAATCGCTTCCCTACTTGCTCATTATCAATTAATATCTGCATTAGTTCAGTGCTGATGGCCTTTTCCCTTTTGACAGGTATTTCGTGCCGACGACGAAACTACCGTTCCAGGGCAAGGATTATCCCTTCAGCTCTGTGATTTTGCGCCAAAAACTTGCTTCGCCAATACAGCTCAACAAACGTAGAGTATAACTGTCGTTCGAATCACATGCGGGCAACTCTGTTCCTTCCTACATAACGCCGAGATCAGACACGATATCAAACAAGCGCAACGAGATGTACAATCTGGCCTCCCATCCAACTGCCGAAAGAGACATCGAAAAGTCATATCGCCTGAAGCTCTGAGTCCGGGAAAGGAGGCAAAATTTGCCAAGTGTGAGACAAAAGAAGCCGCAAGATCTGAGGCAAGAGACCCGATATGGAGGTGACTGTCCATAAATACGTAACCTATGAAGGCTTATAGGACGTCAAGGCGCAATCGTCTCTTACGGTCATAAATTCATGTACGAGTACTCTGATTTGTTTCGCAACAACCATCTATCTATGCTTCCTGATTATATGTTCTCATATAGCAGCATTCCAAATCTGATCGCGAGTGTTACCCAACGAGAGACTATACGGAGCCTCAATGACTGTTTGATTCCCAAAAGTTCCAGCGTCGCCGTTCGCCAGCCCACTTTTTCATTCTTTAAATACACGGTCTACTATAAACATCCCTCACCCAGTATATCCATCAGCTTCTATGCTTATCACTAATCTTTGCACTCAACATCGCTATCCTATAACATTATTCGTACTACTAAATGCATGCGATGCGACATCGGATCCCGCAATATTTATGTGCCTTCCGAAGTCTTAACTGAACCAGACCTCTCGTTTGACGGTTTCTTCATCTTTGAGTTATGCGGAACTTGATAAGTGTTATAATCAAAGTCTTTGGAGAGTAGATTGATAGGCAACGGGTACGAGGCTTTCTAAGCTCGACTTAGCTCATATATCGACATATCGGATTTATATATACGATTTCTGTTATGCTGAGAGATCACTGTTCGTAATTAGTCGATCGATAGATATAATATCTTTTATTTCTGCGGATGATTAATGTAACGTCTGCGTGACATAATCGCGCTAGCTGATCTATCTTTTTTATTAAGTTTGATTTTCTTCTGATGAACTGCTACGCTTTTGTCTTTACTATATAAAACATTTTCTATCTTTTCTATTAATTTGACGACAACGTTCTTAGTAGAAAACGAATGAGAAAATATGTTAGAAACGAATATTGTCATAGTTCTAGCTTAGCCCATTGATTGATTGATTGATTGATTATGTCATACTACCCTGAAGTTAGTCCCTTAGTGGGCCAACTATGCGAGATTACATAATCCATCTCCCAGCCAATCCAGCCAATCATATTGCCCCACTAGCAAAAGTGAGGCTATACAAATCGGTGTGGATCCACTTGCTGCCTCATTGCATGCATCCTTGTGGGGGGGTACCCTACTACGCTGGGGCCCCCCACATCGTGGCCGCGTCCTGCTTGTTGATATCATGCCTCTACGAATCCTTCTTCTTGTTCTTCATCGAGGGCTCGAAATTGCCCAATGAGCCCAGTATTCCATATAAAATTCGCCGCCATGGAGGCGTAGCGAGGTGTTGTCAGCATATCTTCGTGAGTTATCACCCCCCCTTGCACCTTCCTCCTTTCCGCTGCCCAAAGCCTACTCCTCTGCTTTGCATACAGCCTACATTCGTGTAGTAGGTGGCGGGCGGTCTGTCTAGCCCGCCCACATTCGCATTTGTNTGTAGTATTCCCACTAACCAAATCCGTACCCCGATAGTCTAGGCGACACCACATCCATCACTGCCTTCACACCCAGCAGTGACTTCGGGCCTCAGTGCGAGTGAGGTAGACGTTTCGGTTCTTCCCTGCCCTCGCTACTTTCAGCAGTCTCAGAGCGGGCTCCGGATCCAAGGGTGTCCTGTCGCGTTGATAGAACGATATCACTTCACTGGTAGATAAGACCAGCTTCGGGCCTGAGTACGAGTCAGGTAAACAACGCGTCGGGTGGTTTTCATATCCCAGTGTCCCTTGTAGGTGTCGCATTGGGACGAGCCCAAAACAACATGAGATCTCTTGGCTCTGATGACTACCTTAGTAGCACCAGGTTCGTAGCCGGCAGCACGTACAGCTGGATCTCGTCGCCGGCCTGATGAGCGAGGCGCTGCAAGGTAAGGTAGATTATCCGACGCATTGAGCTAATCACTCATGGATTAGCTCCAAGTTCACTTGAAGGTTACATCGAAACCTAAAATTGGGGTGTGGTCAAGTTTCCCGCTTTGAAACCAGAGAGCTTTTCGTAATTTACGGCTGAGTCTTCAAGAAGAACTTCAAGTTAGACAGCAGAGTGATATGATACAATACCTGTAGGATGATTTTCTATTGATCTGCTGAGATATTGTCCTCCGCCGAGGTTCAAGCAAGGATCCCAATAGATGTGCTGGGGACAATACGTCTAAGAGGCTGAGCATGTGCAACAGCTTGTAGAAAATCTGGGGAGGGAGCGAGTGAATTCTGCTGCCCATAGATCTTGGAGCCTGTTCACGCGCAGGCATCTGCTTTGATGATGGAAGATCTAGCACAGCCCAAAACTCCCGAGCCTAGCAACACCATGCCCGAGTGGGCGTGGAGACTGCGAACGGCGTGGGCTACAACACAAACTTACCATAGACTCAGGGATGGCATTGGGGATAAGATCGTAAGACCTTTAGGAGGGTAAGTCATACGCGCTGTTGCTTGACCCTGTCTGGTGGATTTTATGTGCATGCTTTGATATGCAAGATCGTTCTGACAGAGCTCCCCGCAGAAATTCGGGAAGGAAGAATGCTCGGAGGGTACCTTCTTCGCTATTTGCAGTACCCAACTCCTGAAGCTCATACGTGATAGAACATCAATGGGGATTGGAGATATAATCGGAATTTTCGTATGTTAGATGAGAAGATTTCTGCACGTGCAAACGAATTCATGTACTGTAGGTCTGTATCTTCCTTATGTAGATATTGCTAACATCTTGGAGGAGTGATTTGATGTATCAGTATCTGCCCTTGCCAGCTGCTGAATTCATACGACTTCTACGCCTACAACCAGGCTCATCACCAGCGCCGATACAATGTCTAATGTCTACCCATGAGATTGAGCAAGCTCCTGCATTTCAAGCCTTGTCTTATACGTGGGGTCAAAAGATCGAACACCGGATTGGGTGCGATGATGTTGAACCCAATGGTGCTGGACGCGGCGGCCATTACTTATGTATTCATGAGAGCTTATGGTTGGCGCTTCAAAGACTGCGGCACGAGACAGAAGAACTAGTCCTGTGGATTGATGCTATCTGTATCAGTCAAACAAACAACACCGAGAGGAATGACCAGGTTTTACTAATGCGAAAACTATTCCACCAAGCTGAGCGCATAGTTATTTGGCTTGGAGAAGAGTCACATGATAGCTCCGCTGCTTTTGATTTAGTTTCTCGCATAGCCGCTGCTGCTGCCGCTGAGCAAGCGTGTGGGCTTGTTGACACCAAGAAGATTGTTAAGTCTCAGGACCTTGGCAGCCTAGCTCTCCCAGAGCACTCCAACCCAGCATGGAAAGCCCTGAATTCCTTGTTCTGGCGTCCCTGGTTTAGTCGCGTATGGGTCATCCAAGAGGTCACGGTAGCGAATGGCGCCTCGGTGCTATGTGGACCGAACCATTGCCAATGGTCGGATCTCACAGTCACTGCAAGATACATCGAAGACCATTCTTTGACTGCAATAACTCCTGTCGATCCGCAAAGAGCCATCAAACTTGCAGAACTTGGCAAGAGATTTCGTGAAGGGCCACCTCATTTCCTTTTGGACTTACTATCACAGGCCCGAGATACCTTTGCGACAGATGACAGAGACAAGATTTTTGCTCTACTTGGTATTGCTGGAGATGCTGAATATAGCTTGCTGAAACCAAATTACAAGAAACCGCTAGTCGATGTATACACGACTTTGGTAAGACATTTGATCGAAAGAGATCGGAGTCTCGATGGATTGAGCGCTGTCGAGGACCGACAATTCCGCTTGAAACGGAACCGAAAACTAGACAAAGAGATTGAAGGTCTTGAAGGGAACGAGCTTCCTATGGATACTCAGCTGCCGTCTTGGGTGCCAGACTGGGAAGTGCACAGACCCTCATCTCCGTTTATACTACATCCAGCTTTTGCCACAATGAAGGCGGCTGGGTCAACCCATGCACAATGTACTTTTTCCACTGATGGTCTTACAATTTTTTGCCGCGGTATCTCGTTTGATCGAGTTGCATACGTGGGCGACACCTTTGCGGAAGCGGTGCCAGCTTCAGGGTCACTTTTCCCAGAGCTAGACGGAACCAACGCTTCGTTTCAGATGCGACAAGGTCAAGATGCGCTGGATTTTCTCGCCAGACAGCGGGGAAGACAGTGGGAAAACCTGGCCCGGGATCTTAAGACTTACCATACAGGCGAAGACATCTTGGACGCCTTTATCAGAACTCTGGTTGTGAGCGATGGTTTCTTCCTCGACCTTCCACGAGAAAGGCTGCGGGCCTATTACACTGCTTGGCGTAAGTACTGGCGAATAGCGCGAGTAAACGACACAGACCTCATCCATTCCATCTACGAAAGTAACACTTCAGAGGAAAGTACACTGGCAACCCAATTTCTGCAGAGCCAGCTTAAAGCCGCGTACGGTCGGCGATTCTTCACGACCTCGAAAAAATACATGGGATTGGCTCAGTCGGGAGTACGGATAGGTCAAACTGTTGTTATTTTACATGGAGGCAAGACGCCGTACCTACTGCAGAGGGCGGGTGGCAGAGGCTATAGGTTTGTAGGGGAGTGCTACATTCATGGACTTATGAACGGCGAAGCACTCACCAAGTCGATAGCAGAACAGGAGTTTGCAATTCGGTAGAGCAGGAGCATTCACGATATGGAAGATCCTTGACTTCTGCACGATCGTCCAGGTCGGATATGGAGGTTGGACATGGATGGAGTTATGATCAGTGTTGGAAGGTGCCAGATGAAGTCTCCTGCAGGCTAGTCTAAATATAGTATAGCTAGCTGGGGGGTATCCTCCTGCAGCTCTGCAGACTGGTATGGACTCAAAAGGCTTCCTCATAGAAAATAATCCATCGCTTCCATCCACACGAGCCATGCCACAATTCAACCATCAGAAGTGAAGCCTGGGAAAAACGAAAGTCCTAGCTTTTGAGCATTGACGACGGGCCAAAAGAGGCTCGACTTCAATGCACGTCGCAGCATATACTCCGTAAATGATAGGTAACCCTACTTATCGATGCACCGTACTTGTAAGAAGAATTGGATCTCGTATGTAGGTACGTACAAGACAGCGCGAGAGCGATACTTTGTGCAGCTGTGCCTGAGTTGAAATTAAACAGGTAGTCGGGTAGGAATCCAACATAAATCATTCGGTCATGGAACTTTTCGAAGAGATTCCGTATCTCCCAGGTGCATATCGACGCAAGCTGAACTCTGCCGTCCGCATAGACACACGCTCCAAAACGAAGGCAATCCCACCATACCACATCTACACCACAGACTCAAATAACAAAGCCTATCTATTAGGACGTAAATCTATGAGTCATAAAGATCGCACAGTGGCAGAACAAAAGCTTCTCGAAGCCGTTATCAGGATTGACCCCTCCTCTGCAGACTGGTATGGACTCAAAGAGACGGCGATCACAGATCTGCCCTTCCGGCTTCTCCGACTAGACGCCGCAAGGGGACTTGAGCCACAGTCTTTCATCGCCCTGAGCTATTGTTGTCCTGACGAGACTTGGACTCGAACGCAAGTCTGCCGCGACAGTTCCATTCCTGAGTTTCCACTATCATCTCATATGCGCGTTGCTCTGTTCGAGGAAGCCGACCATATGGAAGGAACATGGATTGATCAGCTTTGCATAGCACAGCATGATATGAAGGAGAAGATAGTTGCAATAGGGGCTATGGATGTCGTATACCGGAACACAAGACTTATTATTGTAGCTCTTGAAGACGTCCAGTTGAACCAGGAGGCAGCAATGGCAATCAAAGAGTTCGATGGCATCGGCACAGGTGCCCCAGATGCGTGTCTCAGTATCGTAGCAGATGCATTCACGACGATTCTAACCTCTCGATGGTTCACTCGCGCATGGTGTGACCACGAATTCCTTGTAAGCAAGCGGTGTGTTTTCCTCATAGGAATAGACGGTGGACCATCAGATTGCTACACGACACTCAGGATAGAAGGTGCTCTCTTATCTGAGATTGGTACGGCGGCAACAAGGTATAGAGCTTCGAAAGTACGCACGACCGATGGTCAAGCCCAACTGGACGACATCTTCGCGGGTATAAATTGGCGGCACATGATGCGCACCTGTCGGAAGATCGATGCTAATACCATGGCGGCCGTTCTCAAGACGTCGACCCCGGGACATGGTGGAAGCTACATGCATGTCTTCTCCCGTGTATTCTCCTTGAACTCGCGATACGTTTCCGACAAGGCCGCGATAGTTTTGAACACAATGCTCACAGGGCTCGCCCTGACTGACAAGCTTCCTGAAACCGTTGAGGACAGCTACAGGCGCGTTTTGGTCGTTGCTCTTGCATCGGGTGATCCTACTGCACTAAGTACGTCTGGAGCTAACACTGATGGCCCATCATGACTACGGCTACCGGTAGGGGGCGATGATGTCCGGCCCGATTCTATGTTGGAAATCGCACCAACAGAGTTGACGGTCTCGGTGTCCGAAGGGACTCTAGAACTTGAATTCGGCATCCTCGGAAGTTCTAGCGAGTTCCAAAGTCCATCACCAGACTCGATAGAGCAAGCCGGACTGGCCATCAAGAAACGAAAACGTTTCAGAGGCCAGCGCTGGGATTGGATCACTCAGCTCGATCAGTACGAAGATATTAGTCTGCTTTATCCTTTGATGGAAAAATTCTATATTGAAACACTCGCATGCGCTTTGTGCATGGGCATTGAGTGGATCACAGAGACGTCGAAATCGCTAAGACAGCTGGTCCCGGCATCAATGGCTTCCTATCCAATCGCCGAAAATACCGCTGAGGACTTCGACTCCGCCCTGACATGGTTATCCCAAGTCTACTCACAGGACTTGCAGACAGACCAAATACCGCCGGGGCTTCTCCATCCGCTGCTCTCGTTTACTGAGAATCTCGTTGTTGTTGGGCTTGGCATGGGCACTGAGTCGAAAGAACATCCAATGTTTTGGGCAGATCATGAGCCACGTATGCTCGAGAGTGATTTTTTGGGGGGAAGAGTAGTTGGAGTCGTGTCAAAGGATCAGAATCGTGACGCGCTTCTAGCTGTTCCCGTCAATCTGATGTCAGATCAATTCGCATGGATGAGTCGAATATGGATTCTTAATGAAGGAACCCATGGAAATGTGAGTCTTTTCTCCAAAACGAGACTTGCTGGTAAGCACACTCTGAGGACAACGAATCGAAGGGTAATCAGGACAAAGTGAAAAGGAGGGTCCTAAGTATTGTATCTTTTGTGTTGATTACGCAGGTATAGTGTGACTATAGCATCCTACTTGGCTATCAAAGCTCTTGTCATTTTACCTCTCGGCGCCGATGTGATACCAACAAGCCTCGTCTTTGCCTGCAAAGCATACGACTTCATTGGCGGCGACTTATTGGCGCTTTCTGTGGCCCTAGGACTCGAGGATCCAATAGATTTCTCCGCTGCTGCCATTGCAATCTGGCTTTCTTGAAGAGGAGCTTCAAGCTGCTCGAGAACCCACAGGCGTGATGTCCAGCTATAGCATTCAGGAACGAGACATTTTGGAATGCACAGACTGTAGCCTCTCTCGGACGTCCAAGACGGAGCAAAAACAACGAAGGGTGAGCAGTGGGGGTCTTTGTATATCTGAATAGAGTATGGCACGTTTTCTTCGCCCCGCTCGCTCTCATACGATATTGCGAGTCCAGTGACGATGACTTCATCGACGACTTGAAGCAGGATCCGATACCATTTCTGTTTTTCAAGGGCAGTATTGGTTGCTTCTGAGGTCATCTCTTCGTCGTAGTTATATAGTTCTTCGCCACGATCAGTCGGTTGGCTTTCATTCTCCCGGCCTTCGTCTTCATCTTCGTCTCCCCATGTTTCCCGCATGTCTGGACCAATGTCGTTTCCTATATTGATAGAAAATGCCCAGTCGACAGCATCTTCGACATCTTGCCGGAACTGATTTTCCAGCCCGAAGTCTACGCCGGGCAAAGCCGCACCCAGCCTTGACGTGCAATCCACCATCCACTCTTTCCCGCACTGCAATACGCAGGCAAGCGCTTGAATGTAGTAGAGCCGGACTTGCATGTATATCGTTCCGTCCGTCTCAAAGTCCAGCCAGAGTGCGGGATCAGATATGGAAGTTTGGGTCATTGCCCTGTGGTCTATCAAGAGCCGGGCGAGCGACTGGTATTTCGGCTCTGCTGGCGTCAATACTTGGTCGTTTGAGAGGAACTCCAAATCGATCTCCAAACCTCTTTGTGTAAGTATCACATCCATCGAGGATCTCGGAATAGTCGGAGCGCCTAGCGGTCTTGCCTGGTCTCCACTACCCGGCATCCGTATCCACCCATATCTCGAGTTCTGTCCTGCTTCGAGTCTGGTCAACCGTCTTCCGTTGGTCGTAAGTGCAGTCACGTCACCAGCCCCCAGAGCAATTATTGTGATTAGCAAGCAGGACTGCTCCTCATTCAATTCTTTCCCTGCTTGGTAAAAGAGGCCCGAATCCATCACGTTCAGTAGTACAGACATTTTATCCGCTGTCAAAAACGCACCGAGCGAAAAGATCTCTGTAAACATGTGCATGTAACTGCCGTCGGTATGAACGTCTTCTGTGCCGAATACCTCGGCCATGTTGAGAGCTGACAATCGCTTCATGAATCTGCGTACGTTTTGAATCTCTTTGTCATTCATATACGGTGTATTTATCGACGAAGCCGAACCTGTCCGTTGGCTCTCTATGTCTTGAAGGACATATACTCTCGAGATCGTGTCTAGGAACGGCGCGTCTATCCGAAGTACCAAAGTTGTTTCTGGGTCTTCCATCACTGACTTTTCGTATGATTTACATACGGGCACTAGAAAGACGTGCTTATTGGTAGTATTGAACTCGTGCAGACACCAAGCCCGTTGAAACCACCTCGCCTTGAGAATCCTGCCATACGCTTGCGCTATAGCTTTCAAATCGGCGTCATCCCGAAGATGCATGGGCTTATTTGTCTCTGCGTAGCGAATTAGGGCGTCCACCTCCGACTCGGTACATGCAATATCCTCTAATACCACGACAACTTTCCGCGCAGCTCGGTAAACGTAATCCATAGCCCCTATAGCGAAGCTCTTCTCGTGACCCAGAGTCTGAGTGATACAAATGGAATCTATCCAGTACGGCTCAGTAGGTGAAAGGCGCTGTTTGAGAAACGCACCCCACATTATCGGGATTAGTGGACATTCCTTGTCTTCTCCTAGAGGCGGCAGGTGTCTGAGGCAGTCATGTGGATTCCAGAAGGAGGAGTGACACGCGTAGCTTAATATCGTGAAGTCACAAGTCTTGTCGTTGACCGTTGCATAGACAGAGTCTACGTCGAGCTTGTCTTGCAAGAGCCTGAAGGTGAACTTCTCCACGGCAAGTTTCTTCAGTCCGAATTGGGCGCTTGTCTCGGGATCAACGGTCTTGAATGCCTCCAAAATACGTTCTCCTTCTGCATATATCTTGTTCGAAGGTTTTACCATTGTCCGTTTTGCTTCCATACCGACCTCGAAGACACGAGGCGGCTTGTAATGCACAGCTGACGGTATCCGTAAGACATCTATAAGTTGCTTGTGTTCTCGAACATAGACGCCGTCATGGTCACCATAGATCTTGATAGACATCTGGAATTTTCACGTGAAATTGATGTGGCTATATTATTGTTAAATAGAAAGCAGTGGCTTCGGAGCAAGACATGCAAGTCCAGCTTGTCCATAACAGTAAATAAGTATTCTAGGGCTAGGTTAAGCCTCTCCGGGTTTGAGAGTGGCAACTCGCACCGAGTTGCCCGTTCTATCATATCTATAGAGTCAGAGCCTTATGTATCAAGCTCGTCAAGGAAAAACTTTCTCACAACGCTCAAATCATTCAATTGCGCTGTAGAAAGTAGATATACATATTTAGATACTTAATAAGACTAATACCTCTTTCAATTGACTGTAGAGAACGCTTATATTTCTATAGTTATATCGAAAAAGATCAACTGATTTCAATAAAATTATAAACATTACGAGTTTAGAAAGCGGATTACTATGCTTAAATTATCGATTAATATTATATTAAAACTTATAAACGAAGAATAAAGATTATTGAATAATAAGATAATCGTTGCTCTAAATGCGATAACTACTTTTATAGAAAAAATAATCGAAAAATTTAAGCTTTATGTTGAACGGGCATGTGGTGACTGTCCTTCATTACTACTAAAGTACGTACAGAAATGAAGGGACAGGTGGTCACAAGGCCATATGAGAGTGCAGTGCGGACGCTAGTCCCAATCCGTCTACGCCTCGGTTACACACGAGGAGGTTAGGCCTCGTCCTACCGCTCTTTTCAACACTCCCACTCGGTGGCGACGAGAGGCCGTGGCACGCTCTCATCATCTCTTGCCTACCCAGTATGGGTCAGTCGACTCCCACTGACCCCCGGTTCCTGCAGCCCCATCAGATCCACGAAGTTCTTGTACTTATCTCCTGTCAGCGGCTTGGTAAGTCCGTCGGCAACCATGTCATCAGTTGGAATATAATTCAGCTGGATCAGGTTCCTATTGAACGTGTCCCTGACGTGATGGTAAGACACATCGATGTGCTTTGATCGCTCGGAGATATGAGCATCTTTGACAAGGAGATTGGCTGCTTGGTTGTCCCCATAAAGCTGCATTGGGAAGCAGGCCTTGTGCTTGACGTTCTCGGCAATTACCACTTGACCTAGCTCCGTCCCCAGATACTTCGATAGCCCCAAGTCTCGAAGAACCTGTGCTATCCATAAACCCTCTTTCACGCACGTGGACAAGGCCATATACTCGGCTTCGGTGGTGGATGTAGCAACCGACTTTTGCTTGCGACTCATCCATGCTACCGGTCCCCCAGCGAACATGTAGACGTATCCGAGTATCGACTTTCTATTGAGTCTGTCCGCCGCATAATCGGAGTCTGAGTAAGCCTTGAGACTGCTCCCACTGCTTTCGGGCGGTCCATATTCTATACCGAGGTCGATTGTGGATCGAATGTATCGAAGTAGTGTCTTCAAAGCTTGTCCATGATGATGTGCGGGGTCGCCGAGATATTGACTGAGTCGTCCGAGTGCAAAGCAGAAGTCCGGGCGTGTGTGCATCGCCGCGTACATGAGCTTTCCGATCTTGTGCTGATAATCTTTTGGGCTAATGCGGCGGTCGTTAGGGCCGGCCGGGCGGAGAGCGTCGTAGCCGTTCATGGGGATCTTGGTCTTTTCATGCTTGTCTGTGCTCATGTGCAGCTCGTCAAGAAACTCGCTTAGGTAGTGAGACTGATCCATGCGAAGGGTCCGCTTCTTCCGATTCCGAGTGATTCGAATACCAAGGATCTTCTTCATCTCCCCCAGGTCCTTGATTTTGAATACCTTCTGGAATTCGTCCTTGAACCATTGGACTTGGCTCAAAGCTTTGGCGGCGACACAGATGTCGTCTACATAGACCAAAAGGATGATGCCTCTTTCCTTATGACGCAGCATGCAGGGGTCCGCAGCACACTGCTCGAAGCCCAGTCTAACCAGTTCCCTGACACAACGTTCATGCCAGTCTCTGGCGGCTTGTTTGAGTCCATAAAGACTGCGGCGAATCAAGAGCGCTTGACCAGGGGGCAGATCGACGCCTGGCGGTGGTGCCATGTAGATGACTTCCTTTAGGAACGACTCCGTGAAGGCGTTGTTGACGTCAACTTGATGGCACTCGAGATCCTCAAGGCACACAATGACAAGAAACAGACGAAGTGTATCAAACTTGACCGTAGGAGCGAATGTATCTGTGAAGTCGACTCCGTACAGCTGCGAGAAGCCTCGAGCGACAATTCTCGCCTTGAGCTTCTCTAAGGTACCGTCGACGTGCATTTTGGCTTTAAACACCCACTTGCTGGTGATTATGTTGGCTCCCTTAGGCGGAACAGCTACGTCCCAAGTACCATTGGCTATTAAGGCTGTTAGCTCGGCTTGAATGGCTTCGAGCCAAAGCTTCCCCCAGAGAGGGGCCTTGATTGCCGCCTCGTAGCTTTCCGGAACCGGAATAACGAGCCTGTGGACGAACTGCTTGTCAGCCTTGTCTGAAGCGGCGGTTAGAGCCCATTCCTTATTTTCGTTCCCGTCGCCTTCGTGAGCTAGAAAAGCCAGCATGGCACGAACAATTTTGTCCCTATGTTCATCTCGTTCCTCCTCATCGGTGGAATCATGGCGCTTGCGCTTCGTGGCGACGTGCAGAAACTGCTGTGCCGTTCGGGGAGGGGATGTCAAAGATGCAAGCTTGGCGCGTGTCTGGACCGTCGATTCAGCTGTCAGTTCATTGACTTCCTCCGGATCATACGGGTCTTCGGTATAAGGGACCTGTTCCTTGGGCGTGAGGGTGTTCGTATTGACCGAAGCTGATTCCGCGGATCCGGCGACTATCGGCTCGGCATCGACGGCGATGACAGGGTTAGAGATAGGGTTAGGGATAGGGTTGTCGACGGCGATGACAGGAGGGACAACGGCGCCTGGAACAGCGGCGACGACCTTACGTGGTCTTCCAACAGGACGCTTTTTAGGTGGTGCGTTGGGCGTGGCCATCTTTGGGGTTGGTTCGGGGGCCGGTTCCGTGAATCCGGCGATCACCGGCTCGGCACCAATGGCGATGACAGGAGAGACGATGGCGCCAGAAGCGGCGGCGGCGACCTTGCGTGGTCTTCCAACAGGACGTCTCTCAGGCAGTACGTTGGCCGTGGCCACTTTCAGGTTCAAGGGAGCACTCCCCCACTTTTGATTCTCCAGAAAGGTCACCTTGTGATGCTTGATCACGTCTTGACGGTCCGGGGCCCAGATGTAGTAATGGGACGTCGTGTTCTCGTCGTATCCCATGAATACTCCGGGACGTCCTCGATTGACGAGCTTGTCTGTCCTGCTTCCATCGGGTAGTGACTTGGTATCGACAGGCGAGTAGCACTTGCACCCCCATACGCGTAAATGGTCGATCGATGGCTTGATGTTTGTGAACGCTTCCATGGGAGTAGTCAACTCGTCTTTGATGATAGGGCCTGTAGCGACACGGTTTCGGACATGGGCGTCGGCATTGGCCGCCTCAGGCCAAAACTCCAGGGGTAAACCAGCGTCCTGAAGCATGGCTCTGATCTGGTTCTCAGTTGTTCGAATACCCGTTCAGCCACACCGTTCTGATTCGAGTTGTAGGCGACTGTGTATTCTGGCTCGATACCGATACTCGTACACCATGCATCAAGCGTGGACTTCAATTCGGTGGCATTGTCGCTACGCACCGCTTGCAGCTTGGCTGAACATTGCAATTCTGCTCTCAGCTTCCATTTGTCCAGAGCTGCAGGAGCATCGGAGCGTTCTCGCAGAGGTATGACCCATGTTCTTCGAGAGTAATTGTCTACGATCTCAAGGAAGTACTCATAGCCGAGTCTCGAGGTAGGAAGAGGTCCACAGATGTCAATGGATATCAGTGCAAGTATCCGAGGTCTTCTTTCGGCCAGGGTGCGATTCCGCTTGTTGGTCATCTTGGTAATTGCACATACTTCGCAGGGGTCAGTGGATTCTACGATGGGAATTGGTTTCTTGATGGTGGTGACTTTATGCAGATGTCTGAGCTTCGCGGAGCCTAAATGGTTGAGGCGCCGATGCCAAAGGTTGAACATGTCACGCTTCTTGGACGTTGAAAGGGCCTGAATCACCGCAGGGCCCGAATCGACGTTGAGCTCTTGAGGCTCAGAGTCCGACATGGACTCATCCGGAATAGTGGCAGCTGGCAATGCGGCAGAGA
>NKYR01000126.1:0-11879 GCA_003184365.1 Evernia prunastri
TATCTAGTTGTCTTATTCAATTTACCCCCATTAGACTTGACTCTGGGCACGGTTCTGACATCAACGGAAACTTTCCTCTGTACGCTAGAGACTTTAAACTGGTTTGCAGATGCAAGGATGGATCAATGCGAAGTGTAGATTTATGAAATGCATAGCTTTGATGTCACGGTCGTCACAATGCATAGGCACATAATAGGTGTAAAACGTGATCACTAAGAACTATCGAGAATCCTGCTGCTAAATACATTGTCCGCCAAGTATGCCTAGGCCTAACTAGCTCCTTCCAGACCAAGCCTGACCAGGGCCAGACCATAACATTTGATCTTGATTTTCAAAGTTCAATCATAGAAATAGGGTTTCAAGACAAGTTGAGGGATGAATCTACGAGTTGAGATATAACCCTTAAGAAAAGGAACAGACCTCGGCTAAGGGACAGTCTCAAGTTATGTATGGCTCGCTTTCAACATGTGTCTTGAAACACGTGTTTCCAGATCTCTTTTGACCAGATATGTCTCAAGACAGCTGTTTTCAGACTTGATATTTCTTGAGACATATAACGTTCTCAGACATAACATATCGTCAGACCTGGCATGTCTTCAAATCTTAGTCTGAACCTCATTTTCACTAGCTCGGTTAATGGATCTTATTAGCGCTTATCGACGTATCAATAGATTTTGCTGGTATAGAGTCGTCGCATAGATGTTATGTTCTTTCTCCAAGAAGAAGAGAAAGACATATTGAAAGTCTACGGCACTGTCTTTTAGAGTACTGGCTTTCCCGATGCTGCGCTCCCCAGCACTGCCCCGTGAGGAGCTCATCGCCTACCTCTGGTTGTTGGTCATATTACCTTTTCTATTTTCTGTATCTCATTTCTACACCTCGCCCCTGAATTTTCTTTGCAGCTATGACAAAAAGCGTGAGGCTAGCGTTCTTCGACAATCGGATTTCTCGTTATCTAATCACATGGTAGATATTTCTTATTCTCTAATCTTCTTGCTGCGCCTCATTCTTCTGCACATTTACTTTCTGCTTTTTCCTTCTGGCTCTACTCGTCCAATTACTGCTCCTAATCCCTAGTTTCATTCCGCGAATCTGTTAATGTTCTTTTCTAGCTATCTCCAGGAACAACTATCTCTTCTCGCTGGGCTCGTCACAAAGAGGCTCGGCGGTGTACATGTATACACAGGACAAAAATGCCCGGTTACTGAGACACCAATGTTCACACCCCAGCTACTCTGTATTTATCATCTCGTTATCGAATCGAGTCATTATGGTCTATCTGTAGAATCTCTTCGTCCAAGCCAACATCATCACTTTGGCGTAGTCGAGCCCCAGAACCGGTCTACAGGGCCGTTGTATCCATCGCTCCCCATCACCAGTCAGCAAGATGCATAGAGATTATTGTCGCTGGCTTCGAGAGTAGAATAACGAAAAATTGGCGAAAAACATCCAAGAATTATATTGCAAATTTTTGACGACCGCGACGGCGTCGCGTGTCTCTCTTGTTTGTCAATGTTAGAGTATTTCCTTTCCGTGAAGACCCGTGCTGCTGCGTAAACGCGAAGAGATTGACTGCGATACTGCTCTTGACTCGAGATAAGTACTATTCTTATTTAGACGACGTTTCTGTCGTGCGATATCTCTGCGTCTACGACGTTGTCGTGCTCTTACTGTGAAGAAATCTAAAGAGCTCGAAGTCACGTAAGGATTTTGCGATTGCGAGTATAACTTCTTCTGTTTTCGGTCCGAAATTTTGTCTGTAATCTTATAACGTCTTTGTTGTGTTGAGCCCTTATATAGCTTCTTGATCGTTGATCGTTATATTCTTGATTCGTCGAATCTGAGGGTCGCGTAGTTATTGTATAACGTCTGAGCAACGAAATAGGCTGAAAGTAGTGATGACGACGTTCTCTCTATTATCTCTGTGCGCTGACGTCGATATTTGTTTTTGTTTTGACGACGCTTGATAGAGCGTGCGTTCTTTATGTTATTGATGTCCGGATTCGAATTTGAACTACTCGCGATAGTCTTCAATAGTGACCGATCTGTCTCTTTTTTTCGCTGTGTGATACTTCTAGTAACTCTAACGCTGCGACGCTCTATTGACGCCAACGACTTTCGTACTTTTATCTTTGGTCCAAAGAGATTTAGAGTCTTAAAAGAGAATTCTCCGTCTTCTAAAGATTCAAGAGGAATCTCTTCATCTTCTAGATATGTACTTTTTTATCGCTCTCAAAACTCTTACTTCAGCTTTTTATATTCAGTCTCATAATACTTCTTCTTATTTCATCAATATCTAGAATATATCGTAGAGTTTTTAAGATCTTCAGCTTTTAATAAGATCTTGTCGATAGAAAAAGTAGTTAGATCTCGAGCTTTCGAGTCTACAGAGCGTTTAACGCGTTCGAGTTTCGTTCTTTTTAGCTCGATCTTAAGTTAAGCACTATAAAGTTTCTTTTTATTTCGTCAATATATAGAATTCATAATAAAATCTTCGTGATTCTCAGTCTCAGATAAAAACTCTTAAAACTTCTCTTGTCAGAACCAGTACAGATATGAGGTCTATGTAGGTGTATTGACTAAGACAACTAGCTAAGGAGCGAATATCTACATGGCATGAGGCTGATATGTAGGAGAAGGCCTCTGCCAAGCCGCGCTAAGCCCTATGGGCCAAACAAAGGAGGAAGGTGCTAGGAGGCCCTGGTAGGGACCAGGGTACGGTCGTAACACTACCCCCCCCTCGGGCTAGCGATGCCCCCATCGCTGTAGACAGGTGCAGGCCCCCTCGCTGATGTCAAAACACGCTCGCTATGCATGAGTGCTCGCTGAAAATCAAGAAAACAAGAAAACAAGAAAACAAGTGCTCTTCTCCGGTGTCGACGGCGACGGCAATATCCCTCTACTTGTCGTCGCGAGCCTAATGTCATAGCGGGTAGGGGATACAACAATGAAGAGAATCGGTGAGAAGCTGCGGAAGTGGTGGCCGAAAAGGTAATTTGCCACGGCGAAGCGTCCGAGGCCATTTGATAGCACTTTTCGGGCGGAGAGGAAATCGGGCAAATGAAGGCTCCTGATTCGTCGAAATCTGCGGGCCGGTCCCGAGCCATTCCGAACCGAACCTTGTGGTGCATATCAGTTGAGGGTGATCGCGGCCGTCGAGAAGAAAAGAACGGTAGGGCAAATCTTTGGTGTGTATCTCCTGAGTAGTCTCCGGCTGATCGTATGNACTCACCAAAAAGAACAAGTACCCAATCCCACTCATTGATGAGGTACTTGGCCGAGTGCAGGGTTGCAAATATCTCACACGACTCGATATCATTGCTGCATTCAACAAGAGTCGTATGCACCCCGAAAGCGAGGACTACACGACGTTTATCACGTCCCTGGGAGCATACAAATATCGGGTCATGCCATTTGGATTGACAAATGGACCTGCTATATTCCAGCAATACATGAACGAGGTCTTATTCGAATTTCGTAACGAGTTTTGCCAGGCGTATTTGGACGACNCAATCATTCGCTGCCTAGAACATTGGAGACCGGAGCTGGAATGCACTGATATCCCAGTCAAAATCTTCACTGATCATAAGGGTCTTATGTTCNACAAGGCCACCAGTAGTCCAGTGTTGACGCCGTGAAGAACCTAGGTACCTCTGATGGTATTCTGTCGAACGGTGTAGCTGGAATGGACTTGAATTGTTGTGTTGTGGAGGGAATAGTTCTGTTTCTTGTGGTTGTTTTCCCTTTGGGGTTGTGGCGACTTTTTTGCATTCGCTAGCCGTACGAATGGTCCCTATACTTACTTTATACTCTGATACGGTCACGAGTGGTCCCAGTACTTGCTTTATCCCTCTGACTGGTCACGAGGCGGCCCTCTGTCCCGGTGCGGGCTCTTTGGAATCCAGTTACCTGTTTGGTAGGCTAACCCAGGGTACCGAGTCTCATCCAGCTAAGGAGTCTCGAATGGTTCCTGTCCCGTCTGGTGGGCTGACCCAGGGATACGATGTCTCAATAGTCCTGTCTTGACCGCTGTTCCAGCAGTCTCAAGTTTAGTGTCTTGACAAAGCCCCTGCCTGCGAATTATTTGAATTCGTAAGCAGAATCGAATGGAGTGAGTGGTGAGCTAGTTGTAGTGTCAGAACCAGTACAGATATGAGGTCTATGTAGGTGTATTGACTAAGACAACTAGCTAAGGAGCGAATATCTACATGGCATGAGGCTGATATGTAGGAGAAGGCCTCTGCCAAGCCGCGCTAAGCCCTATGGGCCAAACAAAGGAGGAAGGTGCTAGGAGGCCCTGGTAGGGACCAGGGTACGGTCGTAACATCTCTAACCTTTATTAGTAGTCGCCGTTCTTAATCGAATTTCTATAATCTTCAGCCTTTAACAAAGTCTTATCAGCAGAAAAATCGACTAATATTCGAGCTTCATTTTCTGCTTCACACTTGACGCGATCGAGTTCGGTATTTCAGAGCACATCTAAATTAACTACTTCTAATATCACTAATCTACTAACTCGATAATAATCCTCCTTCTCGAGCTTCTCATACTTCAATCTATAATATTCTACTCTAACTCATCAAAATAAATGATCGAAGGTATATTTCTTAGAGTCTTTAGCGTTCAATATAATTCTGTCGTCGTGATAGTTGACCAGAGGTCACGCATATAGTTTAGCGCATTTTTTGGCCTTTTCGAGGGCGTGCTCTCTTTTATACCGCCAGTCGCTTTTCGATACTATGTCACTGTCCCTCCTATTCATTCAGTCCCATTAACGCTTCTACATAGCTTCTTCTCTGTTTAGAAGGTGGGAATTTCATTTCAAGCGACGATTTACGTGTTTGTTAGGAGTGTACCTAGGTGGTTGACCAAGATTCTATTGATGAGGAAGGAACTTGCTATCTCTAGGAACTATGGTACATATAGTGGGAGAGTGTGCCAAGACCCTAGCCCATAGGGCTACTTGCCAAGTGCCTGCTTGACACACTCGTAACATTACCTCCCCCTCCGAAGAAGCCATGTCCCCATGGCTGGCTAGCCAGAGACACACGCGTGTTGCTGGCCCTGTGTCTCCCATTCCTGATAGTCCTCGCAGGCTGTCACCTGAGAACCGAAGATTCAAACTCATGCCTTGCCACTTCAACACCTGCTGGCAGCCCAGCCTGAGACACACACTGTAGATTGACCCTGTGCCTCCCATGCTCTTGCCATCAACTCGCTCCCTGGTAGAATCGGAATGCCTGCTGTAGTAGGCCACTATGTGTTGTTGCCGTTNAGCTCATCAAGAAGTTCGTCAAGGGTACGATAGGGATCCTCTGCGCCCTTGCGTCGTCGATTGTATGTTATTTCGCCAGCCTTTCCGCCGATACGACTCAGCGTATAGATCAGTTTCTTTGACTCTGTAGGATAATGGTCGGCATTGACATCGAGCTTCTCCATTATCTTGATATGCCACTCGTCCCACTTAGGGTCAACGCCGTCAGTAAACATAGGAGGATCAGGGCTCTTAGGTGACAGTCGTTCTTTCGTGACTTCTGGCTGAGACTGAGTTCGCTGTTTCTTCTTTAGATCCTTATTCTCTTGCTTCAATGCAAAGACTTCATCTTGAAGGTCTGTAAAGTCTTCTTCTCTGTTAGGAGTGTACCTAGGTGGTTGACCAAGATTCTATTGATGAGGAAGGAACTTGCTATCTCTAGGAACTATGGTACATATAGTGGGAGAGTGTGTCAAGACCCTAGCCCATAGGGCTACTTGCCAAGTGCCTGCTTGACACACTCGTAACATTACCTCCCCCTCCGAAGAAGCCATGTCCCCATGGCTGGCTAGCCAGAGACACACGTGTGTTGNACCTAGGTGGTTGACCAAGATTCTATTGATGAGGAAGGAACTTGCTATCTCTAGGAACTATAGTACATATAGTGGGAGAGTGTGCCAAGACCCTAGCCCATAGGGCTACTTGCCAAGTGCCTGCTTGACACACTCGTAACATTACCTCCCCCTCCGAAGAAGCCATGTCCCCATGGCTGGCTAGCCAGAGACACACGCGTGTTGCTGGCCCTGTGTCTCCCATTCCTGATAGTCCTCGCAGGCTGTCACCTGAGAACCGAAGATTCAAACTCATGCCTTGCCACTTCAACACCTGCTGGCAGCCCAGCCTGAGACACACACTGTAGATTGACCCTGTGCCTCCCATGCTCTTGCCATCAACTCGCTCCCTGGTAGAATCGGAATGCCTGCTGTAGTAGGCCACTATGTGTTGTTGCCGTTGTAGCAGGCTCACTATTTGACGTGCTGTTGCCCTTGAAGCAGGCTCACTTGGTGATGACGTGCTCCGTCAAGAGGTCGATCGCTGACTGCCCTTGAAGCAGGCTCACTGTTTGCCNAGGCTGTCACCTGAGAACCGAAGATTCAAACTCATGCCTTGCCACTTCAACACCTGCTGGCAGCCCAGCCTGAGACACACACTGTAGATTGACCCTGTGCCTCCCATGCTCTTGCCATCAACTCGCTCCCTGGTAGAATCGGAATGCCTGCTGTAGTAGGCCACTATGTGTTGTTGCCGTTGTAGCAGGCTCACTATTTGACGTGCTGTTGCCCTTGAAGCAGGCTGACTTGGTGATGACGTGCTCCGTCAAGAGGTCGATCGCTGACTGCCCTTGAAGCAGGCTCACTGTTTGCCGAGCATGCTCAATGAAGAGGTCGTACGTTGACTGCCCTTGAAGCAGGCTCACTTGGTGACTAGCTTGTTTGATCTCGCCTAGTTCTACGAGCCTGTGTGACAGCTTCTTTTTCTGCTCGCCTGCCAACGAGCTGTTTGACAGCTTCTTTAATCTCGTCTGCCACGAGCCTGTTTGACAGCTTCTTTTGAATCCGCTCGCCTGCCAACGAGCTAACAGCGAGTGTTCCTGCCTTTCGGGATCGTCGGCCTCACTGGTGATGAGTGTGTCTGCCTTTCGGGGTCGTCGGCCTCATCGTAAGCCACGCGTTCTTTTCNACTTGGTGATGACGTGCTCCGTCAAGAGGTCGATCGCTGACTGCCCTTGAAGCAGGCTCACTGTTTGCCATTGTAGCAGGCTCACTGTTTGCCGAGCATGCTCAATGAAGAGGTCGTACGTTGACTGCCCTTGAAGCAGGCTCGCTTGGTGACTAGCTTGTTTGATCTCGCCTAGTTCTACGAGCCTGTGTGACAGCTTCTTTTTCTGCTCGCCTGCCAACGAGCTATTTGACAGCTTCTTTAATCTCGTCTGCCACGAGCCTGTTTGACAGCTTCTTTTGAATCCGCTCGCCTGCCAACGAGCTAACAGCGAGTGTTCCTGCCTTTCGGGATCGTCGGCCTCACTGGTGATGAGTGTGTCTGCCTTTCGGGGTCGTCGGCCTCATCGTAAGCCACGCGTTCTTTTCACTGGAGGGCTAAGGCCAGGGGCCGAATATCCTATGGGTGAGGGATCAATAGAATAATGTTAGGAGTGTACCTAGGTGGTTGACCAAGATTCTATTGATGAGGAAGGAACTTGCTATCTCTAGGAACTATGGTACATATAGTGGGAGAGTGTGCCAAGACCCTAGCCCATAGGGCTACTTGCCAAGTGCCTGCTTGACACACTCGTAACAATTANTGGTAGAATCGGAATGCCTGCTGTAGTAGGCCACTATGTGTTGTTGCCGTTGTAGCAGGCTCACTATTTGACGTGCTGTTGCCCTTGAAGCAGGCTCACTTGGTGATGACGTGCTCCGTCAAGAGGTCGATCGCTGACTGCCCTTGAAGCAGGCTCACTGTTTGCCATTGTAGCAGGCTCACTGTTTGCCGAGCATGCTCAATGAAGAGGTCGTACGTTGACTGCCCTTGAAGCAGGCTCACTTGGTGACTAGCTTGTTTGATCTCGCCTAGTTCTACGAGCCTGTGTGACAGCTTCTTTTTCTGCTCGCCTGCCAACGAGCTGTTTGACAGCTTCTTTAATCTCGTCTGCCACGAGCCTGTTTGACAGCTTCTTTTGAATCCGCTCGCCTGCCAACGAGCTAACAGCGAGTGTTCCTGCCTTTCGGGATCGTCGGCCTCACTGGTGATGAGTGTGTCTGCCTTTCGGGGTCGTCGGCCTCATCGTAAGCCACGCGTTCTTTTCACTGGAGGGCTAAGGCCAGGGGCCCAATATCCTATGGGTGAGGGATCAATAGAATAATGTTAGGAGTGTACCTAGGTGGTTGACCAAGATTCTATTGATGAGGAAGGAACTTGCTATCTCTAGGAACTATGGTACATATAGTGGGAGAGTGTGCCAAGACCCTAGCCCATAGGGCTACTTGCCAAGTGCCTGCTTGACACACTCGTAACAATTAATATCTATTTAAAGACTGATATAGAGATCGTATAACGATGTTATTATTAAATATCGCGAATTACAAGTAAGCAAGTATAATTAGAAAGAAAGAACTAAATATAAGCATAAAAAGAAAGAACTAAATTAACTGTATATATTATGTGAATTAATTTCTAGCTATCACTGAAAAGAAAGCTATATACTTTATGTTAAGCTATTAAGCTATCGTCAAGCAAGTACGATTTCGTAACAGTCACGCGTAACGTAGAAGATATATTCGACGATCGTCAAAGTATAGCTATTATAATTGAAGTAGATATTCTTTAAAGTTGAGTTTTAAGTATAAAAAAGAAAGTTGAAGCAGTAAAGAAATAGATTATTACGTATAATAAGATAACTGAGAAGATAAACTTAAGAGATTTAAAGACGTTAAAAAAATCGCTCTTAACTAAAGTCGAAATAACTTATCTCGAAAATATCGTATTATTAAATCGAAAGAAATTTAATAAGTTCGTTATTAATTATAAAGAGTATTTGATTATTATCGTAGAAAAGCTAAGAAGCGAGATAATAAATCTTATACATTATATTCGGGATGTCCTGGGGGCGCAAGATAGGGGCGCAACGCAAGATTCGCTTAATTTTACCCACTAACTTAAATTAGTATGGTAGCCCCACCAAAATTTAAGTACCTTGGTAACACACACCGATAGTCCCAATTGCATCATTCAAATAGTCTAATCAATCCCACACCAAGTCAACCAAATATCCACAACCCCCCCACAACAATCGCAACCATGGATCCCACCATAGATCCCACCATAGACGCACCTCCCTCCCTTCTTACAGACCTCACCGTCGCCGTCAACGGCCCTCCCAGCGCGGCCGCAACGCCTACCTGGGTCCCCCATCCCTACCTTGAAGAAGACCTCCATCCTATCCTTCAACGTGCAATCGATCGCATCCCCCCCTCCCAGCCCCCCCTCCTACTAAGCAGGCNGCCAACGAGCTGTTTGACAGCTTCTTTAATCTCGTCTGCCACGAGCCTGTTTGACAGCTTCTTTTGAATCCGCTCGCCTGCCAACGAGCTAACAGCGAGTGTTCCTGCCTTTCGGGATCGTCGGCCTCACTGGTGATGAGTGTGTCTGCCTTTCGGGGTCGTCGGCCTCATCGTAAGCCACGCGTTCTTTTCACTGGAGGGCTAAGGCCAGGGGCCCAATATCCTATGGGTGAGGGATCAATAGAATAATGTTAGGAGTGTACCTAGGTGGTTGACCAAGATTCTATTGATGAGGAAGGAACTTGCTATCTCTAGGAACTATGGTACATATAGTGGGAGAGTGTGCCAAGACCCTAGCCCATAGGGCTACTTGCCAAGTGCCTGCTTGACACACTCGTAACACAAATATAAATTAATATATTGCTTCTTAAAACATTATTGATTCTAAATAAACGTCTATCAATATTTCGAAGCTGAAAATCTTTATAACTATTATAATCTATATGAAAATCTTTCACTTTTCTATTATTTATGATTATTAAAGAATCGATAACATTGCTTCTGTGACTTTATTGTTTACTTATTTTATAATTCGAGATCGCTATATTATTCTTCGAAGAAATCTTCACTGTTCGAATCCTGACGAAGAGAACTTTAGAATTATTGAAAAGAATAAATATAAACAGTCTGTCTAATATAAAAAATTTCAGTCATTTATAAACGAGATTCGAAAGAATTGAAGAATTCTTCGTATTTCAAGTTTTCACTACGCAATTAATAAATATATAATTAAGAAGACAGAGTCAACGATTAGTGTTACGGACGTACCCTAGGTGTCAGGCACATAGGGAGTGTTTATGGCTATGTGTCTAGCACATAGAGGGTTTATTGGTTATTGACACATTCCCATTGACACATAGGCTAGCGGGGATTCTTCCTAGTATTTAAGCGCTCTTCTTCTGTACATATTTCCTCCTTATCTAGTTGTCTTATTCAATTTACCCCCATTAGACTTGACTCTGGGCACGGTTCTGACACTACAACTAGATCATCCCCCCTTCCGTTCGTACTGGCAAGCGAACAGTAAAATAAAATTGTCAAACGGGACCGTTGTGAAGCTGTTTCGATAGTAGATCATTGGACACTCGGGTGTGGCCTGCCTACAGGCAAAACGAACCATTCGTGGCTAGGACTTGTTGACCACAAGGAAAACCCCTTACGAGGAGGTCTCGCTGCATACGTGCAAGCACCCCAGCATTCGTGCAAACCAATCCCCCCCAACAAACAAACTTTCAGAGCTAACTTCCTCTCAACATGGCAAATTTGAGCGCGGTAAACGAGGCTACTCCACTTGATATGACAGAACTGCAAGAGTCTCTCAAGGAAATTCAACAAGGAGCCAGCAGCCTCTTAAAACAAACGAAAGATCGAAGACTTTCAGTGATCCCAAAGGACGGAGAGAACTTCGATACAACCCTGGATCCATGGAATATCAACTCCCCTGAGGACCTAACTCAGTCCGTAGAGAGCAACGTACTCTCAGTCCTAGAAATGATTCAAACTCTCCNTACGGACGTACCCTAGGTGTCAGGCACATAGGGAGTGTTTATGGCTATGTGTCTAGCACATAGAGTGTTTATTGGTTATTGACACATTCCCATTGACACATAGGCTAGCGGGGATTCTTCCTAGTATTTAAGCGCTCTTCTTCTGTACATATTTCCTCCTTATCTAGTTGTCTTATTCAATTTACCCCCATTAGACTTGACTCTGGGCACGGTTCTGACACTACAACTAGATCATCCACCCTTCCGTTCGTACTGGCAAGCGAACAGTAAAATAAAATTGTCAAACGGGACCGTTGTGAAGCTGTTTCGATAGCAGATCATTGGACACTCGGGTGTGGCCTACCTACAGGCAAAACGAACCATTCGTGGCTAGGACTTGTTGACCACAAGGAAACCCCCTTACGAGGAGGTCTCGCTGCATACGTGCAAGCACCCCAGCATTCGTGCAAACCAATCCCCCCCCAACAAACAAACTTTCAGAGCTAACTTCCTCTCAACATGGCAAATTTGAGCGCGGTAAACGAGGCTACTCCACTTGATATGACAGAACTGCAAGAGTCTCTCAAGGAAATTCAACAAGGAGCCAGCAGCCTCTTAAAACAAACGAAAGATCGAAGACTTTCAGTGATCCCAAAGGACGGAGAGAACTTCGATACAACCCTGGATCCATGGAATATCAACTCCCCTGAGGACCTAACTCAGTCCGTAGAGAGCAACGTACTCTCAGTCCTAGAAATGATTCAAACTCTCCGTGAGCAACGCGATGCTGGCATTCACAATACAGAGCAACTTGATCGCTATGCCCTGGCTATCGGGCACTATGAGAAGGTTAACACAGAAATTCAAGCCAAGATCTTANACAAGGAAAACCCCTTACGAGGAGGTCTCGCTGCATACGTGCAAGCACCCCAGCATTCGTGCAAACCAATCCCCCCCAACAAACAAACTTTCAGAGCTAACTTCCTCTCAACATGGCAAATTTGAGCGCGGTAAACG
>NKYR01000126.1:19649-107400 GCA_003184365.1 Evernia prunastri
CTCTACCAAAGTGACACCCTTCTTTGCTAATAAGGGATTCAATCCTCGCATGAGCTTCTCCGCGGATCCTACCGACTATGAAACCACTCGCCAGCGACTGGATGCTGCTAAGGCGGCAGATATCTCTGATCATATGAAGGATATCCTNGCCACCGTCTGGAAGTCTTTCTGCCAACGGCTCGGCATAGAGGCCAAACTGTCTACAGCATTCCATCCGGAGACTGACGGACAGACAGAGCGTGCCAATCAGGATCTAGAACATCACTTACGAACTTATTGCAGTCACATGCAGGATGACTAGGCCAAGTGGCTTCCTATTGCGGAATTTGCAGACAATGACGCTCAATCCGCCTCTACCAAAGTGACACCCTTTTTTGCTAATAAGGGATTCAATCCTCGCATGAGCTTCTCCGCGGATCCTACCGACTATGAAACCACTCGCCAGCGACTGGATGCTGCTAAGGCGGCAGATATCTCTGATCATATGAAGGATATCCTCGCCTATGTCAGACAAATTTGGAGCATGCTCGGGAGAGCATGGCTACACAAGTGAACAAACATCGCCTCGATATCGAATTCAAGAAAGGAGATATGGTCTTCTTAGACAGCCGCAACATTGAAACAACGCGCCCATCAAAGAAGCTGGGAGATAAGAACGAAGGGCCTTNATCAGGATCTAGAACATCACTTACGAACTTATTGCAGTCACATGCAGGATGACTGGGCCAAGTGGCTTCCTATTGCGGAATTTGCAGACAATGACGCTCAATCCGCCTCTACCAAAGTGACACCCTTCTTTGCTAATAAGGGATTCAATCCTCGCATGAGCTTCTCCGCGGATCCTACCGACTATGAAACCACTCGCCAGCGACTGGATGCTGCTAAGGCGGCAGATATCTCTGATCATATGAAGGATATCCTCGCCTATGTCAGACAAAATTTGGAGTATGCTCGGGAGAGCATGGCTACACAAGTGAACAAACATCGCCTCGATATCGAATTCAAGAAAGGAGATATGGTCTTCTTAGGCAGCCGCAACATTGAAACAACGCGCCCATCAAAGAAGCTGGGACATAAGAACGAAGGGCCTTTCAAAGTCATTAAAGTCGTGGGATCCGCATACAAGCTTCAACTCCCTCCCACAATGAAGATCCGTCCGGTCTTCAGTCCTAAGCTATTGACACTCGCTCCGACGGACCCACTGCCTGGCCAGAAGAATCCTTCCCNAGGAGGTCTTTAGGCTTCATGGCCTGCCTCTCAGCATTATCTCCGATAGAGGGCCACAGTTTATAGCCACCGTCTGGAAGTCTTTCTGCCAACGGCTCGGCATAGAGGCCAAACTGTCTACAGCATTCCATCCGGAGACTGACGGACAGACAGAGCGTGCCAATCAGGATCTAGAACATCACTTACGAACTTATTGCAGTCACATGCAGGATGACTGGGCCAAGTGGCTTCCTATTGCGGAATTTGCAGACAATGACGCTCAATCCGCCTCTACCAAAGTGACACCCTTCTTTGCTAATAAGGGATTCAATCCTCGCATGAGCTTCTCCGCGGATCCTACCGACTATGAAACCACTCGATATCGAATTCAAGAAAGGAGATATGGTCTTCTTAGACAGCCGCAACATTGAAACAACGCGCCCATCAAAGAAGCTGGGACATAAGAACGAAGGGCCTTTCAAAGTCATTGAAGTCGTGGGATCCGCATACAAGCTTCAACTCCCTCCCACAATGAAGATCCGTCCGGTCTTAAGTCCTAAGCTATTGACACTCGCTCCGACGGACCCACTGCCTGGCCAGAAGAATCCTTCCCCCCAGCCAGTTGAGACGCCTAAGGGAGACGCCTGGGTGGTGGAAGATATCCTGGACTCTCGCCGTCACTATGGCAAATTGCAGTACCAAGTGAGATGGAAAGATGATGACGATACCCTCACTTGGTGGAATACTGATAATGATGAGTTTGAGGGGGCCCAGGACGTAGTCAATGACTATCACAACAAATATCCGGAGAACCCAGGGCCGCACAACGCTGTTGCCAAGTCAAAGCGGCCCCGCCGTCTCCGAAATCTCCGGGGTCTCGCCACTATTTTTATCCTTTCTGCTCGCAGACGACTCGCAGGCCAATCTACAGCGCTGGGGCATCGCTTGCCNATGAGCTTCTCCGCGGATCCTACCGACTATGAAACCACTCGCCAGCGACTGGATGCTGCTAAGGCGGCAGATATCTCTGATCATATGAAGGATATCCTCGCCTATGTCAGACAAAATTTGGAGCATGCTCGGGAGAGCATGGCTACACAAGTGAACAAACATCGCCTCGATATCGAATTCAAGAAAGGAGATATGGTCTTCTTAGACAGCCGCAACATTGAAACAACGCGCCCATCAAAGAAGCTGGGACATAAGAACGAAGGGCCTTTCAAAGTCATTAGAGTCGTGGGATCCGCATACAAGCTTCAACTCCCTCCCACAATGAAGATCCGTCCGGTCTTCAGTCCTAAGCTATTGACACTCGCTCCGACGGACCCACTGCCTGGCCAGAAGAATCCTTCCCCCCAGCCAGTTGAGACGCCTAAGGGAGACGCCTGGGTGGTGGAAGATATCCTGGACTCTCGCCGTCACTATGGCAAATTGCAGTACCAAGTGAGATGGAAAGATGATGACGATACCCTCACTTGGTGGAATACTGATAATGATGAGTTTGAAGGGGGCCCAGGACGTAGTCAATGACTATCACAACAAATATCCGGAGAACCCAGGGCCGCACAACGCTGTTGCCAAGTCAAAGCGGCCCCGCCGTCTCCGAAATCTCCGGGGTCTCGCCACTATTTTTATCCTTTCTGCTCGCAGACGACTCGCAGGCCAATCTACAGCGCTGGGGCATCGCTTGCCTGAGGGGGGGGGTAGTGTTACGGACGTACCCTAGGTGTCAGGCACATAGGGAGTGTTTATGGCTATGTGTCTAGCACATAGAGTGTTTATTGGTTATTGACACATTCCCATTGACACATAGGCTAGCGGGGATTCTTCCTAGTATTTAAGCGCTCTTCTTCTGTACATATTTCCTCCTTATCTAGTTGTCTTATTCAATTTACCCCCATTAGACTTGACTCTGGGCACGGTTCTGACATCGAAGAATATTCGTCAAGTTACGCAATCGACTGTTGATCTTATGCTATAACTAGATGTTACAGACAATCTACTGCGATCTCTACAGAAGTTCACTCGTGAGAAGATTATTATAACCTAATGTGATCTCTTGATGAAAGCACGACTCGAGATCACAATTGCAGTCGAAAATGCTCGCAAATCTCGCAAGTCAGAGATCAATAAGATACTTCAGAAGGGTGGGGTTCTTTATTCGGACAATACTCGTCATATAAATCAAGAACGACTAAAAATTAAGCGTGAACGAGAGATGAAACGAAAGAAGACCTAACATAAGAGATACGATAATGCCCTGAAGAAGATCTACAAAGGGATCAAATCCCACCTGAAGACGTGACAGTCATCTAGACAGTGGGAGGTACGCATTTGGAAGGAAGTTATTAAGGAGTTCATGAATAATGTAGCCATATATGTAGATTAGTGGTGTTTTTTTGGTGTATGGCTGTTTTTGGCGCATGGCTGGAGAGCACTAAGCGAGGGACGAGCTTAGTGCGTTGCACGATTACCAGACAGAGCGTTGGAAATAAAGAGTTTCCGTGTCGTACTGTCGACATTTTGATTACTTTAAGAGCTTAGAGATCTGCAAATACTAGTTACATGTTCTTGCAGCAAGTCTCATACTTTACGTGAACGTGATCTTCTTTCCCTGACTCTTCACAATTCCTCCGCCCACCCGCGGAGCTGCTGCAAGAGCTGCACCAGGCTTGACCGTCCTAGCATCAAACTTCCTCGGGAATCCTTTGTCCGAAGATGCTCCTTCTTTGGAAGCAGGTTGCGCCATCGATCCGCGATCTGGATCAGCCACGTTAACTCCATCTTTGTTGGCACTACCATCCTTTCCATAGCGTTTCCTATATCTGACATCCTTTCCTTCAGCAAATTCCAGTTTTAATGGCCGCCCATGCAGCTTATTAACCCACCACTTCCTCAATTTAGGCTTCTTTCTTGGCTTTACGTCACCCTCCTCCGCTAACGCCTCTGAAATCTCTTCGTCTTCGTTTTCAGTGTTGGTTTCTTGCTCAAAATTGACCCAGCCTCTCACTGCAGCCTCGCCTGATTCCAATTCTGCAAATTCGACCCAGGCGTACCCCTTGCATTTCCCCGTATCCTCGAACGTTGCGATGTGCACATCCAGCATCTCTCCACATCTTAGAAAGTGTTCTTCAAGGTCCTGCTTGGTAGTTTCAAAGGCCAGATTTCCCACGAAGATACGCCTGCTGGGTGGTTTGCCACTGCTTACAATGGCACTTTCTTGCTCTTTAGTCCTCTCTGGCCTCCCTTCAAAGCTCTTTGAGTCCTTGATCAGCACCCTCCTCCCCGTAAGTAGCTTTTCACTCAATGCCAGCGCCTTTGTCAACGCTTGGTCGGTAGAGAAGTCGACGTAGGCGAATCCCTTGTTTTGGGGCTTGATCCTCTGCCTTGAATTTGCAACAGTGCCCTGGCTTGGCGCTGGCAGATGTAGTCGTGTAATCATCTCGTCCGTTATATCTGTGTCTTTAGTGAGGAACCCGCGTAGATCAGCTTTAGTCGCGGTCCAGGGTAGATTGCCAATCCAAATGCCATACTCCGAGCGCTTCGCTGGTGCCGAAGCAATTGCTGGGGCATCTTCGTCTGATGAAGAGCCTGTTTGCACAGCACTGCTCTTGCTCTTTGAGTGTGGGACAGTAGGAGTAGCGTTGCCTTTCTTGGCCTTGCGAAGAGCTTTCTTGGAGGGTGGTTCGGGGGCAGTCACATCAACCTCAATCTCTTTAGCTGTGATTTCTTCTCGTTTTCGCTTCCTGGACGGAGACAGAGGTGGTGTGATGACAGAGTTTTCAATTGCTGTAGAATGGCGGCCCATTGTCACTACTTTTAGCTGTCTAGTTGCTTGGACTTGGTGAAGTTAGTGGAGTTGAAGAAAATAGATGACGGCAAAATCTCGGCAACGCGCTTTGACAATGAGTCGCGATGCAGATGCAGATCATTCCACTTTGCTTGCTTAGACCGACTCTTCGGAATATTGTTCCCCTCTTCAAACCTACACCTTCTTTACACAAAACTGCCAGCCATCAATTATGTCTTTTGCTACTGTCAATAATCAGGATGCTCTACCTTTGGCCAATGAAGAACTCACCAGACCAAGTTACAAGTCATACAAGTATGGAGCTCATTCCAGCTGATTCAGAAGACTCCTACTGACCACCTCTGCAGGAAGAAGTTCCTAAAACTGAGGCATAAATTCAAAGACAGGATGAGGGATAGCAATAGATTTTTCGACGAAGAGCAGCATGCCATGAGACTAGCCCGACGTCTCCAGGAGCAGAACGAGTACTACTACCTCCAAGGGCACTGGGGACTCAATTGCTAATCGCATCTCTTGCAGTCAGCTCCTGGACCTCCTTCTCGACGTCAACGAGTCCACAAAAGTCTCACCCCATCTCCGCTACGACCTCCGCTCCCCAACCCCAGACGCCTCCGCTGTTCCAGCACTCGAACCAGACCTCCC
Source organism: Evernia prunastri (assembly GCA_003184365.1). Classification (NCBI taxonomy): domain Eukaryota; kingdom Fungi; phylum Ascomycota; class Lecanoromycetes; order Lecanorales; family Parmeliaceae; genus Evernia; species Evernia prunastri. The sequence continues at coordinate 25,309 of NKYR01000126.1, forward strand.
CCCGTGCGACCCCTCGGAGATCGAAACCACCCGCGCCGCCCTCGAAGAAGCGAAACAAGAGCTCGACGCTGGTCAGATTACGCCGGCCGTTTATAAAAACATGGAAGCGGAATGTAATGCCATCTTGAATCGCACGAATTCCCTTTCCAACCTGTCGAGAGCCCAACATACGACCCTCAATATCGTCAGTGCAGAAGAAATGCCGAAAGACCTGCTGCAAGAAGCACCAATAGGCTACATGACACCCGTCCATGAAGATGAATATCTTTCCGCACTCGATGCCTATCTAGCAAACCTGCCTCTTAATGCCCCACTACTACTCCCTCGTCCCTTCAGACCCACGGATCGCGAGCGGGAGAAAGACGCACAAATACGGAATCCTGTCTCCGTATACAACTGGCTTCGTGAGCACAAACCCAAAGTGTTTCTCCAGGATCCTCGCCCGGAAGAAAAGGAGCCCGCACCCGAGAAAGTTCCCAGCGTTTCGGAGTCCGCAGGCCACAAAGCCCCTTCGAAACCTCCTTCCTCGGGCACTGCGAAGCGGCGATCTGCCGTACCGAAACAAGAGGTAGAGCCTGAGCCGGAAATTCTAGATGATGAAGGAAATGTGATTGGGGGTGTGGGGATTGACCTACCTGCACCAAAGAGTAAAAGGAAGAGAGATGACGATGCGTATAGACCCAAGGGTGGAAGCAGTAAACCGAGGAAAAGGGGCAAGGGGAGTAGCGGAACCGTTGTGAGAAAGACCGAAGGTGAAGAGGAGGGTTCCTGAACAGATTTGGAGCCTTTACTATACAAAGACTTGCTCTGTGACATTATCAAATGTAACTTCAATGAATAAAGCTGCGCGAAAGGATCACAAGCGACCGAGACCATATCCCTCCTCCCATCCTGTTTACTATAGTCATGATAAGAAGTCCCAACCACAGCGTTTTTGTTTTGCCGGGATGTTTAGTACGTATTACGTTGAATTCCTGAATGGCGCTTGGTGAAATGGTGTTGTTGTGCTTTTGTTTTCTAATGAAGACCATGCTATACAACAACAGACAATACTAGATCACATGAACACAATTGGGGGTATCATGCTCTTCAACGTGATCGCACTAGCTCTACAAGCACCGAAGGCAAACAGCTAAATTCCTAAGGCTGGCCACTGTTCTGCAACCGTTCCATCTCACCATCAATCAAGGCCAGCTCCCTTTGCAAGAGCTTCTTACGCTCTTCTAGCATAGCCACTTGTTCCTTTTCAGGGGGCATACTCCTGAAATTGAGCTGCCTCGGTCTCATGAATTCTTCTCTGATTTCGGGTGTAACGGTTTTCCGCCGCTCGCGGAACGCAGCCACGTAGGCCTGAAGTTCCTTGGTCGCCGCAGCTTTCATTTCTCCACTCTGCATGAGGCCCCTCTCGTACCGGTCCCTTAACGACTCCAACTCCTCATCTGATTCGAGGAAGAATGTCAAGTACTGGAATGGCACATCCACCGCCGTTCTGCCTCCTATCTGTTCTTGAAGCTCGCGGGTATCTTGCCCGCCAGAGAACGCTTTTCCAACTTTCTTTTTTATCTGGTTGTCGGTATCGTTGAGGTAGATGCTCGATTCTGTGTCCGACGCCGACATCTTAGATTCGCTGCCACGTAGGGAGGGGAGGAAGACTGTGTGGATCAAGGCGGGTTTGACTAGGCCTAGCCGTGGTGCATTGTCGCGGCATTGGCGAAAATAGGGGTCTTGATCTATTGCACAGGGAATGAGACAGGGTATCTTGGAGACTGTTTTAGGGTTCGAGCCGAATATGAAAGGGAAAGATGTGGCGAATGAAGTGGCTGATTGTGTTGCAGGGAAGGCGAATTCAAGTATGTTATTACTGTTGCAATGGTAAGTAACAAATCGGTTTTGAAGGGCATTATGGCATTGGAAAAACCTACGTATCGTTGAAACCAAACGTCCCTTTGATTTGATTGTTGGTTGTCTTCTTGCCGATTTCAAGTATATTATAGCCAAATGCCGCCCCACGCCCACCATATATGAAGTCGGTATCCGCGAATATAAAGGTTTTAGCCGGGTCGAAGCCGATTGCTATGATATCCAACGCATTTTCAAGAGCAAAATTCCGGCATTCTTTGAGAGTCAATTTTGGCGTGTGGAGGAACTTCTCATCGTCGGTGAGCATAATGACTAATGGCACGTTAAATGCATCTTGCAAATATCTACCGATGAGGGAGTTAGCGGGCACCTTTTGATAAAATATTGGAGGACTTGTGCCCACGAACTTAGTAAACTCAAAAGGCACTGAATGGCCCACATGCATGCTACCGCTAGACGGACCCCGTCCGGTATATAGAAAGAAAGGGATGCCTTTCTCGTACTTGTCGAGTATCAGGTTAAGATCCCTATGACTAAAGACCAAACCCCGACGTAACAGCCTGTGCGGTGGTTTTCCAGTAAGTCTTTCGAACCGCTCAAGCATAGGTTTATCAATTCTCTGTGACCCAAAATGGTCGATCAGTTTGTCATAGTCTATGGCAACGGCTTTGCCATGTTCGTCGACTCCTCCCGAGACATCGAATGGAGTGATTATTTGCTCTTTTGTTTTCGATTCTTGGGATGTCTCTGCCAATGAGAGGGCAGTCAGTGCTGGTGGCTGTCCGGGCTCATCTGGTACATCTGATACTGTTGCCATTGCGATCAAGCGACTATGAAATGGAACGACCCAAGGTAATGAGCAGTGTTTGCTGACAGTGGGTCACTTCTCGCACATCGGGGTTTGCGGACGCCGTTTCCCCGCACTAGCGCAGTCTCTACCCGCTTCTGCTCGACCCAAGTCGACTTGATTTTTGGATAGCTTCATCATTCGCAATGATAATTCTCCCGTCATTGAAATCATCTAGATCATGGTCAAGTTTTATGAGAGCTCTTTCAACTATGACTACCCTTTTCCGGCCGTGAGCCTTGCCTACTTTCTTCGTTACCCCAACCCCTACGCGACTCACGTGCTCTCTACTGATGTCATCGATCGACAATTTGACCCATCAACACAACGGCTCACTACTACGCGATTGCATCTCAAAAAGTCGAAACTACCTCCCACGGTTCTGAAACTGTTACCAAAGGGCATATTGGGTTCAAGTGCGGATGCTGGACAGAGCTACATTCTCGAGAAAAGTGTGATTGATGCCAAGGAAGGATGGATGAGGACAGAATCAAGGAACCTGGAGTGGACGGGCATATTGAGTGTGATTGAGAAGCAGATTTACAGACGGCCGTCTTCGTGGCTCGCTACGTCAGAAAATTCGAAATTGGATTTGGTGGAGAGCACGAAGGGCGAAGGAACGGATGTAACGACGACGGTCACCCTCCTGTCACGCTTCGGGCAGGCGAAGATATCAAGGAAGAAGGGGGAAGCTGGCGCAACGAGTCCATTACCGGCAACAGACGCAGATGAGGAAGCTCCACCAAAGAAGGGCTTTTTCTCGTCATGGTCGACTTCATCGCTCCAGCGCAGCATTGAGATGATCGGATTGAGGAGGACAAGAGAGGCAACAGGAAAGAGTAACGAAGGAATGAAGGTCGTGTTGGAACGGCTTCGTCGTGGTGGCCTCGGTCGGGTTCTTGAAGGCATGCAGGAAGATCGGCATAGGGCATTCGGGCAAGACCCCGGGTCGCCTTTCAAGCGGGCATGGCGACAGGAACAAGACTCGAGTGGCGAGAGTTAGTCTAGACCGACAAGGCCCGGTGGGATTTTGACCCATTTGTCAACGAAGGAGCGAAGCATAGCGGCGCGGGAAAGCGAGGGGTTGGGGGAATTGTTCGGATTTTACTTTCGATAAGTGTCGTTAAACCTGTATTTAGCTAGCAAAGATGTCCAATTTGTGTGCTTGTCTCGCTTGTTGTCTGACGACTTACGAGGCTCGTAAGCACGGGATATAAAATAGAAAATTCAAATCTCGAAAGGCCGCCTTTTTCCATCGATAGCAAGGGAAGGGATCCGGGTCTCGTGCTTCGGGGTTGGTGAACTCAAAGCCTTCTTGAAGCTGACCTTCCATTTTCAATCGAGCTAGATCTAATCAACCCGCCACCAAGCCTCTCGATTTATTTAATGTACCATTTTTACCGTGCATTACTCGGTGTTTTGAAGAGGCTGAACTTCTGAAGAATCCATCGTAGCACTAGGTAGGTACATAGACAGCAATTCAGTATACTGTACCCACTTTTTCAAGTTGGCCCGTCAGCGCTGAATATGTAGCCAATAAACGAAGCCAGTAATCGTCGTCCTCTAGCCGCTGTCGGCCGCCCTCGTAATTTATCCAACAAGCATACACGCGGAACATCGCGAACCTTCGCGAACCCTCAATGGCCCGGATCGACGACGTGACATTAGCTTGCATATACAACACTCGCTTTCTGACCATGCTAGGTAGGTACTTTACGGTGTATAGAGTACCAACATGATCTGTAATTTTCTATAGGATCTCGAGAAATGAAGCTATGTATGGCCCGCCCTCCCCGTTGGCCTTCCCTTTTGAGCCTCGCCATTGACACCTTCCACGAAGAAGCTTGGAAGCTTGGACCCTTAGACCCGTTTTCAAACTTTTCCAACGTCCGCTTAAGTCTGCTACTGCGTACGATATATGCTAAACCGCAAGGACTCCATCTATGAATATTTTGGAGTTTTGGACCCACTCTCTTCCTTGGCAACCCTGAAATAGAATTGCATGAGGGGAAATAGGTACAGAAATACACCATCATGCAGGAGTTCCGTCTACGCGGGATTCGAATGCCTGCGCTATCGATTGCAAGCGCTCGTTCACGGGCATGTCTAGTTTTATGAGGTTGGTTTCAAGTACTCAGGTACCTACTTAAGATGCATACAGTCCCACGTCGCCTGCACGGCCAGTGTCTTCTTAGGTCTGCATGCATAGTCGTCGTTGATTGCGGAGAGCTTCGCTGTATATAATCTCTTTTGCATTTACCGGGTACTTTCGCTTTTCGTGAGGCTCCGCGTCACCTGAGTCTCCCAGCCTTTCAGCACCTTTTAAGTTATATCCTTCTCGTTGCTTCCGTCTCGGATTGCGTTCAATCCTTCGTCACAAGCTCCATCTGAAATCTGTCAACATGGTGGCTTCTCGTCTTCGTTGCCTCGCATCATCGATAGCCGTGTTCCTTGCTCTAGTTTCAACTATTCAAGCTCGTGCCTTGAGGCGCGATGTCGTGCCAAACAGACCTAGGAATTGGCCAAGTCGCGGAACTGGTCTTTCGGGCTACAGTGTACCTCTCTCAGATGGTAAGTACTGATCCATGCCGCGCATACCTTGGAAACCGGTCTGCCGCAATTCAAGCTCCGCGTTTGCTGGTTTTCACAGGACTGGTTACCTCAGCGTGAATCACATAATAATCAAGTGATCCATTTAGGCACTCAGTCCCTTCCCGCCCCGAACGGTACTCTCAAATTCATAACCATCGCCCGTGGTACCCAAAACTACACTTGTACCTCAGCCTCGCCTAGCCCCGTCCTCGTCGGCGCCAATGCCGTCCTTTTTGACGCTTCCCCACTCCTTCCTTTACTGCCGCCAGGCGAAGGCACCGCAGTCTTAGACCTCCTGCCCCGCTATGTCATCGACTTTAATTTCGCCGCGATTGAAGCATCACAGATTCCAAGGCTCGGCATACATTACTTCGATTCGAAGGGAGTTCCAACCTTTGATCTTGGCAACAATGGACTTTTGAAGGGAAAGGGCTTTGGGGACGTTCCCGCACCGGCGAATGCGAGTGCGGGCTCGTTTGATCAGGGGTATGGAGCTGTGGATTGGAAGACTTTGACCGATGCTGGGGGTAGTGTGGGTTTAAAAGAGGTGTACCGGGTTGAGACTGCTGGAGGGAAGGCACAACCAAGTTGTGCTGGCGTGACAACGCCGATCTATATCGATTACTCGGCTCTTTATTGGTTTTATGATTGACGAAGTCCATTGGGTCAAATTTCGGTGAGCAGATCACGCGCGCATTCAATTCTAGAGTACACTGCTAAGCATCGCATTTCAGCCTAGAGGGAAAGCTCTCCTTCGAAACGCGTACATGCATGGGCGTTTTGTGGCTTGGAAAGTTTCGGAGATTTCTGCAGGGTGTGAACCACGGTGCTCTGCATAACATTACTGTACATATTTAGAGACAAGATACCCGACGACCCTCGTTGATAGATGCAACTGGACGAATTGAACGAATCGAAACTGCCTGCTGTTGCAATGCCATGCCATTGCCACCATCATCATGTGACTCTCAAAAGTCTGACTTGTAAGACCAAGAGAATACTCCCGAATGTACAAGAACTCGTAAATAGAGCTATGTGTATTGTCACGCTCTCGAAGCGTACTTAAGAATCCACAAGCAGTGTTCCTTGCAAAATAGTGACTGTTCAATATGGATTGACTGTCGGATGCTCACTTATTATTACTAGACGCTTCGTGTGCTGAGGGCCGATCTCGCAGGCGCTAGCAAACAGCCCTGCGAACCCTGCAAAACAATTTTCTGCCTCAGAATGATTCTCACCGCGCTCTTACTCAAGCAGTCACAAGCACACTACACAGCAGTACCAAACTTTGAGAGCCTCCGTATTACCCACATCTATTAATCATGGCTTCGCGCAGCTTCAGCCGTGCTCTGCGATCTCCCCTCTCCCGTCAATTGATCTCGCCAGCGGTTCAGCGCCAAACCTTCATCTCAGCTTCACAGTACGCCCGAGTGACTCTTGCTGCACAATTGAAACCCACTGTCGGCACTACCATACAGCAATCGAGAGGATTGAAGACTATTGACTTTGCCGGGACCAAAGAAACTGTCTATGGTAAATGCATCGACGAGGATTGCACAGCAGCAAAAAGCTAACAGCACTCAAGAGCGTGAAGATTGGCCAAGGGAAAAGCTCCTGGTAAGTCAAGCTTGAATGACCCCGTTGCCGTCGCTTGGGGGCTGTGTTCAGTGCAGGCTGTCTAACAACTACGAAAGGACTACTTCAAGAATGACACCCTAGCGCTCATCGGCTATGGATCACAAGGACATGGACAAGGGCTTAATTTACGTGATAACGGTCTAAATGTTATCATTGGTGTTCGGAAGAATGGTGCATCCTGGAAGGAGGCTCAGCAGGATGGCTGGATCCCTGGGACAAACTTATTCGATGTGGACGAAGCTATTTCAAAAGGCACAATTGTCATGAACCTGTTGAGTGATGCTGCTCAGAGTGAGACATGGCCTGCAATCAAGCCCCAATTGACGAAGGGCAAGGTATGTCAAACTGTTATCACGCAAAAGCTCGACTCATGCTGAATGCGTCTCAGACGCTATACTTCTCTCACGGTTTCTCTCCTGTCTTCAAGGACCTGACCAAAGTCGACGTTCCCACAGACATTGAGTACGTACATTTCGGAGTTCTTCTTCCTGATCCATGTCCTTTTCAGAGTAGCAAGACATTGTAACCTATGACACTACTCGGTATTCGCCGTTTGACTGGCAAAGCTGACTAAGACAGCGTGATCCTCGTTGCACCCAAAGGCTCCGGTCGGACTGTCCGCACACTTTTCCGCGAAGGCCGCGGCATTAATTCTTCAATTGCCGTTTACCAGGATGTAACTGGCAAGGCTGAAGAGAAAGCCATTGCACTGGGCGTTGCTGTTGGTAGTGGATACCTCTACAAGACGACATTCGAGAAGGAAGTCTATTCGGATCTCTACGGTGAGCGAGGATGCCTGATGGGTGGTATCCACGGCATGTTCCTTGCCCAATACGAGGTTCTACGCGAGCGTGGTCACAGCCCCAGTGAGGCTTTTAATGAGACTGTCGAGGAAGCCACACAGAGTCTCTACCCATTAATCGGTGCCAATGGAATGGACTGGATGTACGCAGCTTGCTCAACTACGGCGAGACGAGGCGCAATCGATTGGAGTGGAAGATTCAAGGACACTCTGAAGCCCGTCTTCAATGACCTTTATGACAGCGTCAAGAACGGCACGGAGACTCAGAGGTCGCTAGATTTTAATTCGCAGGCCGATTACCGCGAGAGATATGAGAAGGAAATGCAAGAAATCAGGGATTTGGAGATATGGCGTGCGGGGAAGGCTGTCAGGTAAAGTTGCCGACTGCTGTGATTTGGCTCGGGATTCACTAACTTGTGTTGTAGGACTCTTCGACCAGAGAATCAAATATAGACTCTTCAGGTCTGTCAACCATCAAGCGTTTGTTTTCTTTGTATGATACCAAGCTCAAGGACACGTTCAAAGCGTGGCCGGGAAAAGTTGCCTCTAGCGGACATGCCGATGATCGGCGCGGACATTCAAATAAAAATCACGCAAAGCTATTCGATTATGGTACAAACGAGCTTTAAGTTAACTACATCGCTGACCGTGTGACACTACTCATAGCTTCAATTAACACTGATGTGTAATTACGCGACAAGTGATCCAATAGGGTTAAGGACCAGCTAAATCATTGACACCTACCTCTACACGCCATGGCCGACCTCTCCAGGACCCTACCTTTAGAGCGCTCCTCCGTCCAGTCCGCCCATGAGCACATAAAAGAGCACATCAAACTCACGTCTGTGAAAACTTCTACGACCCTCTCGAACCTTGCATCTACCCCGCAGAAACCAGAAGCCCTCGTCGGTACTCCCTTCGAGGGGCAAAGACCCGCGCATCCTAGGATACACTTCTTCTTCAAATGTGAAAACTCCCAGCGAATTGGCGCATTCAAGATCCGCGGGGCGTTCCATGCATTGTCTCGATTGAGTCAAGAGGAATTGGCGAAGGGAGTGGTGACACACAGCTCCGGTAAGGCATCTTTCTACGGCTAAGCTGGCTGAATCTGAGGAAGAAATTCCAGGAAATCACGCACAAGCTCTCGCCTTGGCGGCGCGAACTCATGGTATACCTGCCCACATAGTCATGCCTACGATATCTACGCCTTCGAAGATTGCAGCAACACAAGGGCAGGGAGCGAAAGTCTACTTCAGCGGCAGTACATCTGATGAGCGGGAAGCCGTCGTGAAAGATGTTATTAGAGACACTGGTGCAATCCTCGTGCCGCCGTACGACCACCCAGACATCATACTCGGGCAAGGCACAATGGCTTTGGAGCTTGAAGCGCAAGCAAAAGAATTGATAACGAAGGATCCAGCGTTAAGTGTGCACTATAGGGGGAAGCAAAACGGTACAGACACGCAAAAAAATGGCAACAATCAGGGCAATGGGACACATACATCTTTGTCGATGTCAGAAATTGGGCACCTCGACGGAGTAATCGCTCCAATCGGCGGCGGCGGGATGCTCTCAGGAATCGCAACGGCTCTACACGGCACCGGGACTTACGTCTTCGGCGCCGAACCCTCGTTCGAAGGCGCCGATGACGCTTGCCGCGGCCTTGCAGCTAACGAACGTGTCACAACAGTCAAAACACTCACCGTGGCCGATGGACTGCGCACTCCTGTTGGCGAAATCCCCTGGACTGTGATCTCGGATAAAACCAAAGTGCGCGGCATATACGCAGTCACAGAAGAGCAGATCCTACAAGCGATGAAGCTGGTGCTGGAGAGGGTGAAGCAGTTTGTGGAGCCCAGTGCTGTCGTGGGGTTAGCCGTCGCTCTGTATGACGAGGAGTTTAGAGGTTTGGTGGAGAGGGAGGGTGGTGAGGAAGGGTGGGATGTTGGTGTCGTGTTGAGTGGCGGGAATACGACCGTGGAGGCCATTGCGGAGCTCTTCGCTGTGTCTGAGACGGAAGGCGAGAGGATGGAGGGGAAGTTGGGTGGGCGAGGGGAGAGGGTTGCGGAGAATGTTGCTGGATAGTATGTCTCTTAAAGGCACCCTAAGGTAGAGCATAGACTCAAGATACATTCACAGATTCATGCAAAAACCTCTAACGAGGTCTATCTAACATAGCAACATTGCTGCCAGCTCTCATCGAACCTCTAACAAGTTGCTCCTAATCTTCTTCTCCGAGACCCGGCCCGAGGGCCGCAGTTCCCAATGAAAAAGGAAGAAGATAATCAGCATCAACCGGCGGCAGTGTTCGGCCAGCGACACAACGCAACGCGCTCCCTCCGGGCAGGCCTGGAAGAAAAAGAAGCCATCGCAGGTATACAAAAATTGAGTAATGACTATGTGACATGGTGAACGCGTGGAACACCTTTCAGCGGTCAAACTGAAAAGAACAGATACTACACTTGATCTAAGCCTGAGTGGCAAAGGGAAGCTTGGGGGAGGAAAGAAGAATTTGGGAGCGTGGGAGAGGGAGGGTTTATATAGGTGGTGAGTGCAGGGTAGGTGGGGTGAAGATTGCGAATGAGTGAGTCACTTTGCGCCGTTGCTGCCTTGATGGCTGGCTTGAGACCTGAGGCGCGAGGCAGAACGTTGAATAGAGAGTTTGAGCGGGATGTCCTGGGGGCGCAAGATAGGGGCGCAACGCAAGATTCGCTTATTTTACCTCCTTACCCAAATAAGTATGGTAACCCCACCAAAATTAGGGTAGCTGGGTAGGATATCTACAATATGATGTCGCAAACACGTCGCAATCACTCCATAAGGCCTATATGTAAAAATTTCTGGATGTATGACGTAATGAGTAGTTACTTCATGCTTATTCCTTGCTCCCAACGAGTTCCCCTAGCAAATAGCCCGCCTCTAGAATACGTCGCTGCTGAGACTCCCTCTCATCGACATCCTCACTGGGTATCAGATTCGACTTAGACTTCTTCTTATTGGGCTGCATAGCAGGCTGGAGTGTAGCATTCAACGTAGGTCCTCGGGATCTTTTCTGCGAGAGACCTTTCTCTTGCTCCCACGCCTNAGGGGGGGCTGGGAGGGGGGGATGCGATCGATTGCACGTTGAAGGATAGGATGGAGGTCTTCTTCAAGGTAGGGATGGGGGACCCAGGTAGGCGTTGCGGCCGCGCTGGGAGGGCCGTTGACGGCGACGGTGAGGTCTGTAAGAAGGGAGGGAGGTGCGTCTATGGTGGGATCTATGGTGGGATCCATGGTTGCGATTGTTGTGGGGGGGTTGTGGATATTTGGTTGACTTGGTGTGGGATTGATTAGACTATTTGAATGATGCAATTGGGACTATCGGTGTGTGTTACCAAGGTACTTAAATTTTGGTGGGGCTACCATACTAATTTAAGTTAGTGGGTAAAATTAAGCGAATCTTGCGTTGCGCCCCTATCTTGCGCCCCCAGGACATCCCGGAGTTTGAGGGGCAAAAAAAGATCGCTCGGTTCAAATGTCAACGCCCGCCATGCAGTGTCCACACCACCCGCAGTCTTTGTCGCAGAGCCCGTACTCCAAGTCCATATCGTCCAGAGCGTGGAATGCTGTCTCGTACCCGAAGCTTCTGGGGGCTGCGCTGGTGCCCCCGAAGCCAACAAAAAGGTGATCAGGTGGATACGGTAACCCTCTTTGTTGGGACGTGGGCGTTGCGGTTGGCTTTTTCTTCCTGTTCGTGCCAGCGCCTTTCACTTTCCCAGGATTTAGATGATGAGGTTCGGGTTCCGTTAGGGCCACTCCGGTATGGGTCTTCTGTTTGGCTGGACCGACTGGGCGAGCAGCTTCAACAGTTGTGGTCCGCCTCACGCGTGAGATGTGCGCTTTACCGGCCAAGTGATCCTCCTTTTGGCCCTCTTGCATCTCCCGGGCACATGTCATGCATTTCCACTTCGAATGGACCGTAGCAGGATCTTGGACGGGGTCTAGCCTTTTCTGTGCTCCTCTTTCCAGATCTTTCTTGCTTCTGATCGGGATATTGGTGTTCGAAGCTGGACGTTTCGATGCTGGGCGTTCGAGCGCTGTGATAGTTTTCGGAGCTTCTCGTGCGACTTCGAAAGCTGCTATGATCGCTGACTGTTGTAAATGCGCCTCGATGACCGACGGTCGAGACTGGGGTCTTGCTTCTGGCTGCGTCGCCGTTGCCTTCTCTGCTGCTTCTGTCGTAGTTATTTGTGTAACAGTGGTTACTGCCTTATTCCCTGAACCCCCCGCCTTCGTCTTCTTGGTGCCGTTACCTTGGCCCCGTGGGCTTAGAATCTTGTCTTTTCCACGGGGCTCATACGATGCAGTCTGCGAGTCGCGAATTCTTTCGTATGTCTCATGTTGTACCTTTTTCATCCACTTTGCAGAAATCTTTTTGTTGTAATTTTCCCACAGAACAGGAAGATACACCACGTCTTGCGTACAGTAATCGATGATATCTTGCAACATCGGTCGAGCATTGAACACTTCATAAGAACCTCCATTTTCCGGCGCGAATAATGAGACCCCTTTCTGCTTGGTAGCTTTCCACACCGCTATAGCTTCTTCTGTGAGCTGCGCATCCTGTGTGATGCATTTGGCGAGCCCGGTCACCGTTTTCTTTGAATGTTGGCGGGTCGCAACCTCCAAGAGCTGAAGATCATGGACACCTTGCAACGAGATTTGGAAATGTGTAAACAGAGCATCAGAGTCGTTACGGACGTCAAAGAACACTTTCGGCACAAGCGCAGATTCGAGGATCGATCGCAGATTCGTCCCGGAACGATTGGAAGTGCAGAATGCCTTTCCTTGAAGCACGAAAATGTCGATCAGAAAGACGTGATTCTTGGGTAAGACGAAGAGTTGAACAATGGAGATCGAGCCATGTCGGCCGAGCTCTACACCCTCGATGTCCAGGTATAGGGATGGTGGTTGGGTCGGAAGATGGTCAAGATAATCAATCAGAGCTATCACTGAGGGCTCAGAATCAACAGTGGTCACCTCCATGTTGACAGCCTTAGCCTTTAGACTCTAGCCGTGTTTCATTAACATTTCTTGCGAGGAAACCGCTTGGAAGAAATAGTGATCAGTTGTTTCAATCGAGAGCGGGGCAAACTTGGTCCCATGCAAGTGAGTAGAAGCCCACATCTCTATTGGCTTTGAGAGCGGCTGATTTTATGCAAGGCTACCACTGCAACCTCCGAAAGCCTACGATTTCCCCGAAGACCCGTAAGACAGCGATGAACGTGGAATATCAAGGCCCCCTCAGGCCCCCAAAGCAAATACTGTGACGATGTTTTCGACTGGGTAAAAATAAGGGAGAGGGTGCATCTTCGTCCTCGACTCATTCGATCCTCGCACTCAACGTCACTCTAGTGCTCCAACCCTACTTCCGCATTGTCATACCTCGTTTCTACGAAGCTTTGTTCTAGCATACGCAAGAGCCTCGAGTGCTCAGCAAGCCTATCAAACCTACAGCCTCCATCATGTTCCGAAAGAAGTGGCGGTGGACGAGCTACCGCAGAGAGACAACCAGACGGCGAAGCTATAATTTCACACAATCGCGTCTCCGGCTCAGATGTACTCTCAACTGGCCCTTTCCTGTTGACTGTCTTTCCATCTAGGGGTGAAGACCTGAGTCTTACGAGTATATCCAGCGTTATAAAGAATGGAGTCTGTTCTAGACTCGTGCGAGCGTATTCCAGTCCAAGTATCCATCGACCAAACGCATACCCAGCCCTTGGAATGGAAGATGGCTAGCGAGGCGTATGCTCGAGAGACTTGCGCAACTTGACTCGGGACAGTCCCCCTTCCACAGTCCCCCGTCACTAATTTGCAGCTAAAATCAGCCTCCCGGGCATATAAGCTTTATGCAGCCCTCATCAAACTTTGACGGGATATCGCGTCTACGCAACATGATATTCGTGAGAGACTTACTTTTATTCTCACATTGACTGATTTCGAAATAGTGATTCAGAGCGACGACGTAATACTCGAATTACGTTACAAATAGCTCGAAAAGTCTATGAAGTCTAGAAAGAAGGATATCGGTCAGTTGACTAATTATTTGTTGAGTTCTTCGATGTAGAGTAGTAAGTGCTGACAGTGATTTATTCTTTCGACATTTAGAGTTTAGAGTAGAGATCATCAAGCGATATTTGATTAGATCATCGATAACGACGACGTAGACCTTTTAGTATTCAATGACGTCTTATTTTATATTTCATATATTTATAAGAGACTTCGACGTCGTACGAGATATTTTTATTTATCGATATCGTCGTCGTTAATTTCTAACTTCACATACAAAGAATAAGTCGTCTTCGTCTTTTTCTTCGCTTTATTCTTCGTTCTAGCAGTAGAATATAATAATAGATTTATTTAAAGGAATTCAAAAATGGAGAGTAACTGACGAGTCTTCGATAGAAGTTATATATTAACGTAAGATTTTTCGACTTTTTTCTTGAACACAGCTGTTAGTTCAGCGAGTACTAAAGCGAGTTGACGAAGAGTATATTAATGTATAGCGGAGAGTATAGCGAAGAGTCTCGTATAATAGCTGCGCGTCTGTTGAGACAGTGCGTTATTGAGTACTTAATCGATTTACGCGACAGTCTCTGTGGAATATCTTAATCGGATTTTTCAGCTGAAGAAATCTTATATACACTTAATCACTGAATCACAGCTGACCTGAAGATACGAGATCTTATCTGATTATTTATTTAACGTTTTTGCGAAATTCTTCTATGTAGTCTGGTAGGATACATAATTAGTATGATAGTCATATCAAAATTAAAGTATCTCGGCAAATGCGGGAGGTCGATCTTAGCTGCAAATCAGTGACGGGGGACTGTGGGAGGGGGACTGTCTCGAGTCAAGTGGAGACTTGCGTACGGGTAACTGACCTCGCGACATTGATTCAGTCCTAAGAGCAAACATCTTCTGCAACGATTCTGAGCAGACCGAGAGTGTCTCCCCAAAGCAATCGCCTCTTCTTGAATATGCTGGTTTGAGCAGTCAACGTAGAGCGTAATTGGTCGAAATCTAAATGCATAGAGATCAAAGCGAATTAAGGCGCGTTGCCAGAAGAAAGTCAAAAATGCCACGGACGTATCCTCAAAAATCTTTCATGTGATAAGGAATCCGATTTTGACAGAAAGGCCGACATGTTCCAGATGATATTCACAGAGGTATGTGCAGGTAGAATGAAAGAGAGCTTCTGTTAGGATGTGAAGAAGACGCATTGCTAAAAAAGGAGCGACAAGCGGAAGCAACCTTCTTCCATCTGCATGGGAAACGATTTCCCGTAAAAAACAGTCCATGTGTTCTGTTTGATATCGTTTTAACATCTGCAAAATCAGACCCAATTGCTGACAACAGTCATCCTCCTCCAGTGTCTACCGAGCCATAGCAGTCTCCCATTCCCGAAGTCCGAAACAGATGAAAGCTCAACTTTTCCACGGAGTTTGCTCTTATTTTCTTTGCGCACATTGTCGGCGGAATACAGCGGGACGACCCGGCTTCTCCTATCTATCATATAATACTACGCTGCAGGGATTAATTGGGCGAATATACCGGTCCATTGCAGATAAAAGAAAGCTGTCTAGGGGAGATTGGTGACGATTTCTACCTTCTTCTGGCTATGGACCTGAGATGCTCATAACATCTGCTGTAAACTCTCGTATAACGTTATCGGATGAAGCAGAGTATGTCCCTAAACATCGGATGTTATGTGAAGACAAAATCCATCAAGTCGGATTTGTGGTAGGGATATATATAAGCCCTGATGTGGGTCTGACATTTCATACAGAAAAAGGTATTAGACGATAAGCTAATACGCCAACATAAGACAGGTAAGGTTTTCCGTGATGCAGCGTTCATATCTACCATGTTCAGTACCGGTTGTGTGTACAAAATTCTTGAATGAGGAGGGGAGGGGGAAGCTAAGTCTTGTCAACATAAAATACACAACGTCAAGCACGGATCAACGCGCGAGGGAAGGCTTTGGCGCGGACATATCCACTCATCAAATCGCTCACTGAAGGTCCCATGATCAGCATCCATTGGTGGGCAATTCGGTGCCAAGTAGACAGACTTCTTAGCACTGAATCCCTTTTACCACTTGGGATTCTTCGTGACCAGTAGCGCTTTCGTGCTGGCCTTTCGTCGCTGAAGGCACGAAGCAGATGCTTCCTTGAAGTCGGAGGTCGGATCTGGTACCGTGCAAACGTTCTCGCTGTCTGAACTTCGAGCCACAATGCAGGATGACAAGATATGGCGTTGTCAAGGGACTGCTGTCATCTCCGTCTGTGGGATTGACCTCTGGTGTCGGCTCCACTCTGCTTCAATCCTCAAATTCGGCTTGCTTCCTCTTGATCTACGTTTGCGTCTCCTCATCACCGCACCATAGATAATCTGCGCTGTGAGGAAGACCACGATGCCTCCAAGAAAAAGAAGCCAAAGAGTAGCAATAAACAATATCATAGCCAAGGAGAAGCCCCAACTTGCTTTAGCCGCCGTTTGCCATTGGCTGTTAGCTATGATTGCTCCCTCAGGCACGGTGACCATTACTTGCATCGCCGTCAGAATGATTGCAACGGATCCAAATAGGAAGAGCAGAGGTGCGAAGAAACGCTCAATGTACGCCCCTGTGTTCCAGTAGACTTCATGGTAATACCACCAATCCTTAGAGCTAGGAGGACGGAAAATTCGAATGGCCCAGTTGAGTCGAGTCAGGCGTAGTTGACCGAAATGGTATCGTGGGGAGACATCATCATCGTGTAGCCGTCGAAATCTAACAATGAATTTCGAGAATGAAACCCACTGGATGTTCTCTGGAATGAGATGATGCTCGATAGCCAGGTAGAGGTCTGATGGATGCCTGATGAGGAGTGCATATGTACGCAGGAAGCCTAGAGCGGACCTCATTTGATGGGAGGCTGCATCGGACGCCTTGGCGTGCTTTGTGTTGCAAAGGAACGTCCTCCAAAATGCAAAGTTCAATAGACACTGCGGTATAGGTTTTATGTAGATGACATCCGAGTGCCAGACGAGGTGTAGCTTTGGGTCTTCCGTGATCAGGACGCGCCTTCCTTTGACTTTTTGCCGATGCAGAGGGTCCACCCGCTCACTCGACTGAGCCCCTACCAGCCATAGGTGTGGGAAGAGCTCGTCTAAGATCGGTGTGTCAAGCTCAGCACGCAGGAAGTCTTGGACCGCGCCTCCTCTTGATTCGATGTGAGGCTGATCGGGGACGGTGGGACCGATGGCCTCGTCGTTGAGCTGCTCATGCACGGAGAATGGAGGATCGCAAATGATCGGGGCCGAGGTCATCGGGATAACGATAGAGACCGGAATTGAATTGGACGAGGAACAGGACGCTCATCATGAGAGCGAGTGCCTCGCTACGGATGCTTCTAAACCTCAGCCCACACTAAGTGTAAATAGTGGCTACAAGGCTGCAGGATTGCATGCAGCAAGGCTACTAGTCATGAGTGGTACGCATTTTTGGAGCCACCAAAGGAACCTTGAGGTATCACAAAGCATGCACGTATCGCAACGGAACTAGGATGTCGCCACCAATTGTGGCAACGTGCGTCTCTGGTGTCATTGCTATCTATGTAGTGCAAAACCTTGGGTATCGTTTATTCGATCACCTGGTGCCCTCACGACGAGATAACCCTCCAATTGCCGAATTCGATCTTGTGCCCATCGACTCGGACTTGGAGCCCACTGATGGGCAAGACAACGGACCTGATATCATATTTGTTCATGGGCTTGGGTCTCAGCCAGACTCAACCTGGCGGGCTGAGCGAAGGGTCGAGACTCCGTCTGTACAAGATGGCGACCGACGACACCAAAAGGAATACGTCTACTGGATCAACGATTACCTAGCTCCTGATCTCGTCTTTAAAGGTCATCGTGGTGTCAGGCTATTTTACTACAACTACGATTCCGCGTATTATCGTGATGCATCGGACAAGCGTTTGCAGGACTTGGGCGATCAATTGCTGTCAAGGATAATCTCGCGAAGGCATAGGCTGACTTCGGTGCGATACTCCTGACGTGATTTCGACGACTGGTTCCCTAACAGGACGTGACAATGTAGGAGAAGAATCGTGGAATCATTTTTGTCGGACATAGCTATGGAGGACTCGTCATAAAACAGGTGAACTACCTTCAAATTCAGCTCGCTGTTGGCATTAAAGCTCATTTGAGACTTCCAGGCTCTTCTCCAATCTCAGAATGACCAAAGAGACGAGGAACACTCTTTAGCCGTAAGAACTAAGGGAATAATTTTCTTAGGCACCCCACATAATGGCTCAGCTATGACTGTCTGGAGTGTGCGGATTGCTAAGCTCCTCCAATTCCTGGGCTCGAACTCAAGAATCGTCATGGGACTGCTACCAGGATGCGAGTCTTTAAAAGATTTGCAGCGCAATTTTATAAGAGCTTTCGGCCACCGCCTGTATATGGTCAACTACTCTGAGGAGCTAAGGACTCGTCTTCTTAAGTGGTCCTGGATACAGAAGGATGTATACGTATGCCCGAGCGGTTTGAAGGCCGACTTTGCATCAATATGCTGATCAAACTGGCCTGAAGACAGATAGTAGACCGAGATTCGGCCACCTTCGAGGTGCCCGGAATAGTGAATGATAGCCTCCGGACAGACCATAGTGGACTCAATAAGTTCAAGTGGCGAAGCCCAGAGTATAGACAAATATTCGGCAGACTCGAAGACATCATTGACAAGCCCCCTAGAGATTTTGTCGATCAAGAACGTCGAGAATACAGCTTTGCCGTAGATTACGAACCCATCATAGAAGCTGTTGATGAGCTTCTTGGTCGCCAAAATAAACTTCGTCTAATTGAGTCTCATCTGCAACGCAAAGAAGGCAAGGGGCCTGTTGTCGTTACTTTACACGGATTTGGCGGTATTGGAAAGACGCAGCTGGCCTCTGCTTTTTTCAATAACCCTTCACAACCCTACAGTGCTCGTTTTCGTCTTGACGGAAGCAGCAGGCTGACTTTTGAGAGTGACTTCTTGAATATTGCGAAAGCAGCCGGTTTGAACAACTCTTCGCCTGCGCTCTCCGAGACGCCCATACAGATTATCTGGGACTGGCTTAATCTAAAAGGCAACAACAAGTGGTTGATC
Source organism: Evernia prunastri (assembly GCA_003184365.1). Taxonomy (NCBI): domain Eukaryota; kingdom Fungi; phylum Ascomycota; class Lecanoromycetes; order Lecanorales; family Parmeliaceae; genus Evernia; species Evernia prunastri. Next base: position 44,224 of record NKYR01000126.1, read on the forward strand.
CTACTGGATAACGTGGACAATCCTGGAGATAGCGCAGAACAATTCGATGTCTCAAATTTCCTTAACAATGTACGCCAAGGGTCCGTCATCATCACAACACGCCTACAATGTCTGGATGCGAATGCCAAGCTTGTGCCCAAGCTTATTCAAGTCGGACCTCTCGACAGAGTCGCTGCACTCTCCATGCTCAAACACCATGCGAATAAGGATATTCCTGAAGGTGCGTTGACCAAAGACTTTATTGTGTCGGGTTTGACCTGACTTGAATAATTAGAATCCGACTGCAAAGAACTACTACGGGAGCTAGACGGACTTCCACTTGCGTTAGTAGTATCTGGTGCATATATGTACCAAACTGGGGTGTCAGTCACGTCGTACTTGGACAGCTACAGAGGGGCATGGCAATCACTGATCAAGCTTTTGGGGAAACCTGCAGACTACCAAGACAGGACTCTTGAAACCACCTGGCTGGTATCCTATAACAGAATACAACGCCAGAGTCCGGCCGCGGCTGATCTGCTCAAATTTTGGGCTTGTGTTGATTACCGCAACCTGGAATACAACCTCGTCCAAGACAGTAAAGGCTACTTCGAGGCCCCACACCCTTTATCTGACATGGTCAATGATAGACTTACATTCTTCGATGCAATGAGATACCTGATCGGCAACTCCTTTGCGCAATCAACCGGTAGAGATCAGTGGTCTTTGCACCGAGTACTACACAAGTGGATTTCTGTAACCCTGGAGGAAACCACAGACAAGTCAATCCACCAATGGTCTATCATTTGCTTGGGTTCTAAAGCTAAAAAGAGGGGAGTGTCGGACTACTGGGTTTCCAGTGGACGCCTGTATACCCATGCTATGCGCTGCGTCGATTCGGTCAATCTCAGATCTTTGAATCGGCAAGACTCTCCGGAGGAATGGTTCGATCGCCTTGTTGGTCTCGCAAGGCTTTGTATCGCACAGAAAGTGAGCTTGGACAAAGCTCGGAAGATCCTCGCGTATGTAGTCACGCGCGACCTTAGTTACCTGACATTGTTCGAAATTCCACCTCCTCTGACAAACAGTGATGTGATTTTGAGAGCCATGAATACTCTCGGAAACACTTATCGAGATGAGAAGTCATACGCCAAAGCTGCACAAATTTATCAGAGGCTTATAGAAGTATTGGACAGCTTGGACAATGCGAGACGCAACTGGCTGCCGAACGTATGCGACAACTATGTCATGGCCATGTCCATGGGTCGTCGGTTGCAAGATCCCTGGCCTGAAATATCAGGATTACGGCAGAAAACCCGCAACCTTCTCGAGCTCATGCAGAGAATCGCAGCAGCAGATCGGAGACTTGAAGAAAAGCGTTTTGGTGACGCAGCCAAGCTCTTTGACTCCCTCCGTCTACAATTAAAGTTGAAGGCTAACGACAAACAGTCCATCAAAGTATGGAAGATGGCAGCTACGTGCTATGCACAGCGTGGAGACTATGGTCGAGCAAGGGATCTTTTCGAAGAAGTATTATCAGTGACCCTGAAATCTAAAGGAGGCGATACAAGTTCGATGACTTTGGATATCCTCAACAATTACGGCATTGTTTGCCGTAAGCTTGAGGACCCCGGGAAAGCTGAATACTATCTAGGCACTGCCAGGGAGCGTCTCAGACCTCGGAAAGGAATGGCTGACGGACTGTACTTGAACGCTACTGAGAATCTCGCCAATCTGTTCTATGAGATGAGGGATTACACGAAAGCCAGGGAGATCTTCGAAGAATGCTTGGTGGAGGCCGAAGGACGCTTTCCAGATAGGGCAAAGCAGATACAGAGTCAGCTTCGCAGAATGGAAGAGTCTCAAGGGCATCCGGCCTAGAGTGTAGCACCTTTGTATGTGGATAATGTGGATGAAGAATTTGGAGGCTACTTCCGCAGATATGCGAAGCGTCAAACGTCCTTGGCATGGCATAAAATCTAATCTCAATGTGAGCTTCGCAAGGGGAAAGGGATCTCGGGAGGTCTCATGGTAGATAATATGGTGCCGGCGCACTTTGATTTCTGGCTGTGGGATTTCCAAGGATTATGCATGATGATGACTTCCGATAGCGCAGTCAGCCCGGGTGGCAGCCCCATCTTCAAAATGTGCCCTGCCTCGCCTGCATCCCAGAATCTCTTTCAGACCTTGCCGATGCTCTCGAATCCTCATCGTTGAAACTAGACGTCTTCTTTTTCATTTCCCTAGTCTTGTCCGCGAGTATGTCATGTTGGCGCAAAATTCACAAGGTCTTTCAGTCTCAGCGGTTCCCACTGCCGCCGAAGTCGAGGATCTCCCGCAACCACAGCACTATGGATACAAGTCACAAGGTGCTGCCGTAAATGAAGAAGCATGTCGATATGAGGAGGAGCAGCAGCAGGAGGAGGAGGGGGAGGAGGAGGAGGAAGAGTGCATACGAGAGGAGGGTGGTATAGAGGAGGCAGTAAGCATAATGAAGGTGGAAAGTACAACGGACGAGAAAAAGCCCCTGAATACCAGCGACTTGGCTTTGGAAAGCGTAGAAAAATACGAGGTGTGCATGAACTCGGGCTCCTGCAGGCTTCTTTCCACTGATAGCTGGAGTAGCAACTCCGCCTTCATGGCTTTATTGACCGCCGGTATCATTACAATATTACCCGCGATGCCAACTCTCTGAGTACCGGCCGAAACACCACTAGTACGGAGCCTGGTTCTGCTGGTCAAGCGTCACCGGATTATGTCATGAGCGCTGATTTCATCAAGTTTGTTGAAGACATGTGGCCTTTGGACGAGAGGTTGAAAACTTTGTAGAAAAATTCGGGGCCAGATATTGACGACTTCTGCTTTCTTATCCCAACCTCTCCTTCCGCATAGCCAGCGATGGCCCAAATGTTTTCACATCAGCTCCTGCGTACACGACCTCAAACGTCATCTGACCGCACACTTTTCCCTAACGGTCGATGAGCTACTCGATTGCGAATACAAGTGGTGCGGGTGCACAGGCCTGAGCAGTGTCAAGAGAGAAGATCAGCGCAAGGCACACTACAGGAAGGTTCACATGAAGGAGGGCGAGTACCCGAAGAAGGCCACGGGAGAGAAAGAATTGTGTGGCCAAAATGGAGAAGGCCCAGTTGACTGAGCTGGACTGATTGGTCGTGGTTGGACAGTGGATGCATAGCGACTGGTGACTGTTTTGCCAGAATCGCTACGACGCCCTGCAACAAGCCTTATTGTACCCTCGGTCCTGCAGAATGCACACACCCGCGTGCTGCCTAGACTCATACGCAGACTAGTCAGGATGTAGCGCGCAACCCCGCTGCTCTTTGTCAGACACAGAACTAAACACAAGCTGCCCTTACCCAACAACTTGACAATGAATCGGAAGAATGCACGGTTCTGGAGCGGTTGTCGGTTCGCTTGGAAGCAAGCCTGATCCTACTCTACGAAAGTCTTTGACTGGAATGGCATGGAAATTTCTGAATAAACACTATGAAAGTGACTCAGAGGTTCCTTCATCTCATGCTAAAGTAGAAGATAGAGGCACTGCAACACCCTTGAACCAGCGTCATACCTCCGCAAAACAAACCGCGCAGCTAGCCTTGATAGATACCAGAACAGTCGATTTGCAAACAATGAATACAAAGCTGATCGCAAAATAAACTAACATAGAGGGAGAAGACTTCAACAGAGAAGCGGGATAGAGCCTCCAGGAAGAATCGGAAGCGCTTGGACTACGTGGTGTCCTTTCCACCCCTTGACACACTCTGGGGCTTGAACCGACTGCCTTGCAACGTCCTTCTCAACAATTGGAAGACCTTTACAACCTGTGATAGGGTGGTCGTTGGTACGAGACGTTGGCGATCCCATGTTGAGGGGCTTATAACAATCGACCCATGACGCACGAGTAACATCTAAATAGCCTCGTCGTCTGCAAGCGTTGCCTTGCATACCCTACGCTTATCGAACGCGTTCCTTAGAGCATGACTCCGCCTTCGGTCGAAGAGGGTGCCGATGAAATACTTTCGGACGATCGCACTCCAGGGGGCCGATAGCAGAAAAGAACCCTGAAACGTGGCAACGACGTGGTCTTGGGTGGCTTATACTCCGATCTTACATGTTGTTGACGAAAGAAGGTCTTGACCTCCCGCTTTTCTGTGTACTTACAAACGACGATGATGCAAGGTGCCGCAGTCGCCTCGCTTGTACCAAAGACTTCTAGATGAATCGAGACCCACAAATTGAGTCCTCTATTCTCCATGTATTCCTGAAGAAGCCGCTCGAAAATCTCACACAATTCGCGAAAACGGCATTTATCAGGCTCTGGTATGTCCACATCGAAAACTTTGAGCATGGTGGGTGTTCGCTCGTTGCTGTAGTACCTTTTGCGGACACGATCAATCATTACGCTACAGGACCTCGGCTTGCCATCAGAGTCCAGGACCGTCCAAATTTCGCGATGATCAGACCAGGGATCCGATGTATCGCGCGACGCCAATGCAGGGCCATTCGTCAGACTGTGGGAGGCTCTGACATTGGTAGTTTGTCGATAGAATCGAGCGGACAACTCATCAGAAGACAATGAGCGCTCTGCACCACTCGCGAGAGTTTGGTTCGTCTCTTGGCCGGTGCTCAGAGAGATGGCTTCACTTGCCCGGTTGTAATGGTACTTGACATGATTGTTTCCGCCGTGTTCAATGCGGGGGAGCGAGCTGGAATGGCTCAACTCAAGACGTTGGACGACTTCCGTGGTGAGTTGGCGTATATTGTGTTCGGAATGGTGGTCATTGGGATCAAGGAGAACATGACCGGAGTTGTTACCTGGTCCAGACATACCCGGGAAAGCGAATGGCGGCGACGGCGGCCGGGGTGGTGTGGGAGCTCGTGGTTCATTGTGCTGGAACTGCATATCGCGTTCGGGATTGCCTCAAGGGGAACGGCAGGGCTAGACCAAGGGTACAAGCATCAGAATAACAAAACAGCGGAAGCTGGTAATCCTAAAAACCAGTCGGCTGGCAATGGTATCATAATGCACCGGTTCTCCACCGGAGAAGTCTCGCAGGACCAACTTTAGTAAAATATTGTTCAGGCTGCTGCCTCTGCAATCTTCATGCACAGCCCACTATCGATATCATTAGTTAAAGCCGACGGACTTAATGTGTACACTTTGGTATTGGCTGACTATCCATCAGCATTCAGTGATCCACAGCTTCTTCAAAGCGATCTCAGAATTTGGCTGCATCGCTAAAATTGCGCTTGACTGTTGATCACTACAATACTGGTCCTACAGCGATAGCACCTGTGAAGGCCACAAGCCACAATGTCCCCATCCCAGCGAGGAAACCGAGCCGTAGCCGTGCTCGCTTGCAGAACCGCCCTGATATCATCCATTGGGTGCCGGATGACCACACCTGCCCCTCTCTAGCGTCCTTCACAGCCCCATCAACCGCATGAACAGTCTGCAGGAGTCGGATGCTTTGTTGGGTGTGAGTGATACCTTAGATGTAGGCTGGGTACAGGATAGCGAGCATGGTGATGTTCGATCTGAAATCAACAATAACAATTACCCCCTTAGCGCTGATCAGAGTTTCCCTTGTCGATTGGGTTGACGTCTAATCTAGCGTAGTACCTATTGCGGTTCCAACAATGTGACTCCAGAATTGTAGTTCGATTATTCGGTACGGACGCCCAAGACGTCCGGATTGTATGGTGTAGGACACAATATCGATGCTATGTCATCTGGCCAGGTAAAGCTGAGCAAAGACTGGACAGCTGTTGAAATGTACGCAGCAGAGCTATGAGATGAGACTAGTTGGATTCAGTAGAAGCCATGCATTTGCAGAAAACAAGCGCCGCGAGAATATACTGTAAGAGATAGAAATCTACGGAGACTATGGAAAGAAAGCGACGAATGAAAACATGTTGTGGAAGTCGTTGATAGAGTATCCTGAAGCTTGAGGCAGGCTGGTGGAGGAGCGACACGTTGGTCTATTTCATACTCCGAAGAAATACTGAAGATCGGACCCGCATAAACACCAGCACGATAAAGGTCGAGACGAGGGCTTTCAGTGATGTATATGAAGTGAGTTGCTCCTAACCAGGGCATTATGGAACCTAAGGTAAGGTATGACCGCTCCCTTTTCAAGTTCTCCGATGATTTTCCATATCTTTACCTGGAATCTTCGCCTCTTTCCTTTCTCCCCGATCACTCCTCGAGACCTTTCTTTCTTCCCCGTGCACTTTCCTGTAATGCTCCTTCAGATGATCCTTTATCTTGAACCCTTTGTTGCCAACACGACCGCACGAGCTGAATTCACAGTCCAGTAGTACAGGAGGGGGATCAGGGATATGTGTGGACATGTGTCGTTTCAACTCATGAGCACGAGAGCTGGTGTGTTCACAATTAGGAAATAGGCAGGGATATTCGTAGAGGCTGCGGTATGTGGAGAGCGGGGCGCCGTTGGTTGAGGAGTCGCGGGAACTCGGCCTCGAGTTGTTGGCGCTGTTTCGGCCACTACTGGTGCTGCTGAGAGAATGCGCATCGCTTGTCACATTGTAATAGTCACACTTAGGAGATGATATCAAGTGTTATGAAAGTCTGTGGACCAAGCAATAAGCACCTGGGGAGACGCGTAAATGTATGGGTCTTGTGAAGAGGAACTTTGGCAGGTCCCTGATGGAAGGTAGTCTGTAAGGCTTCTTGTGGGTACCTGGATCATGGATGGGTACTGGTATTTTGTTGGAGGATAACCGTAGTAGGCATTTCGTGGCTGCCCTTCTGAAGACATAAGTAGGTTGTAAACCGTCACTCTTGGCCGTTCACCTGTTGGCCATCTGAGCTGGACGTCGACAGCATTCCGACTGAAGAGTTGCGACTACGCTGCAAACAGTGGCAGCCAGAAGGAACCATAACTGGGTATCAGAGCTACCTTATGTCAATAAGGTAGAAATGTCGACCAGGGTTGGGAAGCCCAATATTAGCGTATGCAAGAAAATACCTGAATCCTGGATGCCTTCTAAACCTCAGCTCACGCTAAGTTTTAATACGAACATAACCATTAGCTTTCTTTTCACTCGTAGATCAAATCCTCTCAATCTATCGCGAAGAGAAATTAACAATACATCTATTACATTTTATTATTTATGATATGATTGAATAAAGTTGACAGTTCTTATTCCCAAGAAATGTTCAATCATTTATTTCTGACGTGATTGAATCGGAAATATAGATTTTTTTTCTTTGTTAATCTATGTATTCTTGTTCCCTCTAATCGTATTGTTACATACGCTAAAGCTTAGATGGGCTGAGGTTGAGAAGCATCCTGAATGCTTGGCGCTGAATGCTTGGCGCTGAGAAAATTGCCTCGCGCCCACTATGGATATCCTCGATAGTAAAATTTATGAGTACAGCATAATAGAAATGCTCTATATTTATCATACCTATTCTTAACATTGCGATTCTAATACAGTTAAACTAAGAAGCTATGTATTGGCAAGGGAATGCACAGTGCGAGACTATACCTTTAAGGAGAGAAGTACGAAGAGCAACGGTCCGCGCTGGTTCAAAGCTCCCTCATCGGTATTGCCTCACTCATTGAGCTCGTCACTGGGACACTGTCAAAAAGATGAAAATTTGGGACGAAAAGGGTCTATGCAAAGGATCTTTCGCTCTGGCCGGAGAAATGTTTCCGTGGGCCAGCGGCTCAGGTGTCCTGCGCTGTAGAGCAACATGGGGTTCACTAAGAGATACTTTGGAAGCGTGTGCTCCAGGCTACGCAGCCTTGACCCAGAGCAGAGAGGCATCTGCTCCGTCTTCGGATTATGACTAGAACGGATTCTTTGTGGTCATTAAACCGTAAGTATAATGAGTAGCTATATAAGCGCACTGTAAGAGATTACTTGAACTGGTCCTCGGTGACACCCTTGCCCATAGCGCTCGTCGAGCTCACACCGCCGGTTAGCATTTTCAGCAAGTTGTCGACGTAGTTGGCACCCGACCATTTCTGGTGAGTCACCACATCAATCTTGCCTTCCATTTCTGGTTCCTGAACAAGCTCTCCATACGCACGCATGCCTTGCTTAGCATATGCTTTTGAGAATTGATCGGAGATCAGAGCCGTGGTGTGCAGGCCGGCAAGCGTAATGAACTGCCAGCAGTATCCAAGCTTACCTAGGCGCTTGATGTAAGTCTCCTGCTCATCTCGCGGCATAGCTGCTTTCCAATTGAAGGACGGTGATAGATTGTAGGCGAGTCTGATGATATTGTTAGCTTTGCAAAAAGACTTGAACTCGTCAAGAGGAGACACACTTTTGCTCAGGCCAGACAGCGTGCACCCCGTTAGCGAATTCTTCTGCCTGCTTGTAATCTGGCTTCGCGCTCTCCATCCATATCATATCTGCATAAGGCGCGTAAGCAATTGCTCGGTTTACAGCGCATCCGCAGCCGCCCCGATAACGGTAGAAACCCTCTCTTGTCCGCGGCGAGTCCCAGTCCCAGTGGATGTCGACGCCAGTCAGACCCTTGGCGATGGCTCTCGACTCGGAGTTGCTCTTGCCCCTGACCATTGATCGATACTCTTTGATCAATGCTGCTTTGTTGACGTGTACCCCAGCGTTGATCATGTCTTCGACTGCGTCGTCAAAAAGCTTGAGACCTGCTTGGGCCATCCATTGGTCTTCGATCGCTTGTAGTTGCTCCCCAGTCTTTCCAGATTGCTCGGCTGCTACCATCAGGTCGTTCAAAGGCTGAAGAGCTGGATTTGTCATGCCTAGGATGAAACTGTGGTCCCGAGGATCGACTGTGGAGCTGATGAGTGTTGCGGCTTCAGAGTCTGTACGGGCAACGGCGAGAAGATCGGTACCCATGATATCAGCTTGGGCTCTGATAGCCACCAGGCGGTTGATGTGCTCGCTGATCGGTACGAGCACCTTCCCTGCCATGTGGCCACATTTCTTCGTCCCAGGCGCTTGGTCTTCGATGTGAATGCCTGCTGCTCCTTTTTCGATAAAAAGCTTTGTAAGCTTCATGATTGCTGTAAGACCACCATGACCCGTGTCTGCATCTGCAATTATGGGTCGAAGGAAGTCCGTATTTGCAACGTTGCCTCGGTTCGCCTTGGGTGTAGAGATTCGCTCTTCTCTCTGCTTGCGGTCGTGGAAAAGTTGGGCCATGAAGAGATGTTGGACTTTATTGGGGACAGTGTTCTACAGTTCCTCAATACTCAGGGTATCACTTCTTGAGCAATGCGTCTCACCATTGGGTAGTCTGCCAGATCCGGCGAGGGTTCGTCCGTAGACGACGCAGTTGACGAGCATTGCCAGCCGGATACATAGACTGTGTCAAGGTATTTCGCCATCTGCGTGAGCATTGTTGGTTCCAAGCAGCCATACGTGTAGCTGGCATCGCCGTTCTGAAGATTACATCAGTGAGCCTGACGATTTCGCGGCGGGCTGCCTGAAACCTACCTTGAATCTTCCTTCAACGATATTCCACAATTTCTTGCTCATAGCATTGCTGGGATATTCGATTTTGAGATTCCCTCTCTTAGCAACGATTTGCTCAGCCGTGAAGGGCCGCTTGGTATACCTCCATCTAGAGTCTGTCCACCAATTCTTCACGGCGTTGACGTCCGCTTGGTAAAGCTGGTCCTCAAGATCCATTGAAGATATTGGGACGGCGAACAAGAACCGTTTTTGATCGGCCAGCGTTGCCGTCTTGTAGGACAACTCTTCTCTGGGAGTGCTGGGGCCGTATGATTGATATAATTGAGTTGAAAAGGCAAACAAGCGCGTTGCAATCGGCGGTCTCGAGCAAGGTAGGTGAAGGAGGAGAGAGGATTCCAAGTTTCGGAGACGGCTCGATATGGGACGGAAGGTTTCGGCTTATTGACTTCATAATGGCGGCCGAGGCTTTCATGGTGGAGTCGCATTGTTGTTTGGCTGATATGGTTTTCGTCCGGTCCAAAGGCATGGCCCGGTCCAAAGGGAACTGGGTGGAAGGATGTTTTTGTTGATTATTTGACGCCGAAGTTCTTCCGGACCCAAATTTGCTGCATCTCTATTATCTACACTGATTGAGTTATTGGAAAGTGATCTCAATTCCCTCACGTATGATTGTGTTCTCATGCTTGATGTGCCTGCGTGAGATTTAGTCATGTGGAAGGGCATGCTGAAAGTTGGTGGTGCTGTATGCGAATTATTTGCCTCGGTTCGGTACACCTGCCTCCGCTACGAGTTAAAAGTTTCCTCATTTTATGGATGTGTGTTCGCCCAGCCTTGGCATTTTCGAACATCAGACCGCCTGCGTCCAGGTTGATGGTGAGGTGTATTTTAACATTGTGATGGAGGATCTGCAAAGGAAACATCGTCAAGAGCAGAAAGATCTTCAGTCAAGAATTACGCAAAAGAAAAAGTCAGCTACGAAGAAGACTCGCAAAGGAGTTAATGATGAATGTGCAGAGCTTGAGAGACAACTAAAAGAGAGGCACGATGCTGAAACAGCTGGATTAGATTCTGATGCTCAGCCGGAACCTGCGAATGATGATAATTTTACTGTTGATGGTGACGACGGACCTGCCACTCTTGAGAAACGGGAGGATATTAGCAAGTCAATGAGTGAAATGTTCGTCTCATCAACTCCAGCAGCCAACGGCCATGCAAAGAAACCGAATCGTCAAAAAGCCAGGTTAGCTCGTCGCGCTGCAGAACAAGAAGCTGCAGCTGAGGAAGCCGAGAAGGCAGCGGCCGATCTACCCAACCTCCGTGAAACCGAGAGGAAAGCCATGCGAGAGGCTTTCATCTCGAAAGGTCTGGAGGAGTATGAAATCCGGTCAGACGGCCATTGCTTGTATGCCGCTGTAGCAGATCAGCTGGAACACTCGGAAGTTGGCCTGAAGCCAAAAATCCAAATTAACATTACGAACTACACGGCCCAGTCGAACCTTGCACTTGCTGGCTATAAGATAACAAGGCAAGTGGCAGCTGCATACATCGCACAAAACTCGGAAGAGTTCTTGCCCTTTCTTGAAGATTCTCTGGATCGGTACGTGGCCACCATCAGAGATACCGGAGAATGGGGTGGCCATCTCGAGATCCTTGCACTGGCAAAGGCTTATGGAGTCAATATTAATGTCCTGCAAGGCGACGGAAAAGTCGAAAGCATCCCATGTAGAATCAACAACGAACCCAGGACGCTGTGGCTTGCTTACTATCGCCACAGCTTTGGACTTGGAGAGCATTACAATTCTCTACGCAAAGCATCATAACACGAGGCTCTTTAATGATGACACCATATCCGGGCCAAATACGTTGTACTCTACAGCTTTGAAGATATCGACTGAAAGTATCAGCTAATACCGCCATATGCTTACCCAATCCTGTCCTTTACCAATTGCATGTGTGTGCTCTGGCTGCCAATGAGCCACTCTAGTCAGCGCAACAGGACTGTTAGGCCCAGATACTCCTTCCTTGACGTGCCCCTTCTCATCATACGGAATCTCCTTTCCTGGGTGAGCAAGGTGCTCAGTGTAGACTTGGGGCGGCAAAGCGAACGGGGGACCACCAATGAGAGGGTCCTTTGCGCTAGGGAATTCGATGCAGATCAAGTTCCCCTTGAAGGCAAGTAGCTGTGCCATCCGGAGTGCCCAATCGGGACGGAAGCTTGGGGGAAGAGCGGAGAGAAACTATCAAATTCTCGTCAGTCATTCTCGTCAGCCGCGCGATGTTGAGAATATCGCCTCAGACGGGTTGTGCAACTGCCCAGGCTGTTGAAGGAGAGCGCTCCCACCGTATAGTCATAGATCAGATCGACTTTGCCGTCTCCTTCGATATTGATCATCCAATCGGTGCCAAAGAAGTCGCCATGCATGAATTTGACCACTCCGGGTCCAGAGGTCTCGTCTCTTGCAGGATACTTATGCCCATTGGTTTGCTGCTCCTCATAGCATCGCTTGACGGCCGTATCACTGACTTCAAGTCCAAACGCATCATATCCGAAGCTGGCCAGCAGCAAGACATCGTATCCCTTTCCACATCCCGGCACCAGAGCTCTCTTCCTTCGCCTTTTCCCGAAATCTTCCTCCAGCCAGCAAGTACCTAGCAGATGGCGTTGATGGGTGAGGATATCAACGAGAGCTGGATTGGGCATGCCGCGATCCCAGGGCAGGAAGTCACCTTTGTCCCAAAGATCCGACCATTTGTTCTGATGCTTGGAACTATCACCGGTGAAATGGGCCATTAAGCGTGCTCGGTCTTCTTGTAATGCCATGACTGTTTGACTGGTTCAATCATTCGATCCCAAGGACAGTGGAATTGATGTGGAAGTACTCTATACCGCCGATTAATAATGAGAAGGCGCGGAAGGTTTATCAGAAGTGGGGGAAAGGAGCGGTCTGTCTATTTTTCTTCTTTTTTATCTTCTTTTTCCTCTAAAGTGGTTCCAGACCATCCAGGTTCAGATGCAGATGCATGCAAATGTTTCAGTGTTACCTCGGGTCTTGCCAAAAGGGAAGTCAGCAGGTTGACGTATGCAGCATACCGGGAACAGCGTGGAGAGGTTGGACCCGTGGACCCCTTACGGATGACGTTGTTCCGTTAGCTCATTATTCTACTCTAATTTTTTTATTTTAATCTTTATTTTATCTTTTGCCGCAATTAGGTTAATCAATAATAACGGGTCTCCGGCACTTATATTTTTTTGGCTTCCATCACGCTAGACGCAGCATCAATTCATCATTGGATTATTAAAAGTACTCGTATTTATTTCAACGTTAAGGAAAAAAAACCATGTCCAAAATATTTATCCCCTCACGGCCTTATAGTCCCCGGTGTCGGCTCTCTTCTTCATCTGACGAGAAGCCTCACTTTTTCTCCTTTAACTTCTCCCATGGCCAGTCTGCCACATCCTTCTCGTGTATATCTGTTGTCCCACATGAAGTATCTTATGACAAGCTCTTGACTGAAGCCTTTATACTCTACACCTTGATTTCATTCCCCACCTTGTCCAGAATCTGTCCTGTGATGAATTACTGCCAGCGTTCCTCTATTCCGCACCACGAGCAAGATACACTGCCGCCAGCATGGACAATGACACGGCCAAGATCGGTGCCCAGGAGATGGACCACGAGTCTCCCAAAGAAGACGTTGGGCTGGATTTGGAGAAGAAGATTACCCAAGAATCTAGACCAGACGTGCCTCAGCCGTCAATTGCACACGCGGACGAGTGCAAGGACGCAACGAGCCGAGATGTTGAGGCGGTAGAGACCCAGGTCGAAGATTCGGAGCCAGTCAAAGTACCCAGGTCTCAACGGAGAGGCCTCTTTGGACGCTTCACTATCCTCGCCGAGGTCAAGGAACCGAAGCATTACCCCCGAAGAATCAAGTGGTACATTACCTTCGTCGTTGCATTGGCTGCCGTTGCAGCTCCAATGGGAAGCGCTATCATATTCCGTATGACTCCCCCAAAGAAAGCCCAGCAACTTTGGCTAACCAGCCCTAGCTTCCCTCATTCAAATTTCGGACGACCTACATACCTCTCCCACGATTACGAACCTCTCAGCTGCCCTGTATATGCTATCTATGTCAATATTCCCACTGTGGTGGTCTTCCTTTTCAGAGACTCTCGGACGACGCACCATCTATCTCACATCGTTCACCCTCTTCTTACTATTCAATATCCTTGCAGCGTTGTCAAAAAACATCGCCATGCTTATCATTATGCGAATGTTGGGTGGTGGGGCAGCGGCCAGCGTGCAGGCAGTGGGCGCTGGTACAATAGCTGATGTCTGGGAAGTCAGAGAACGGGGCAAAGCGATGGGTGTTTTCTATCTCGGGCCCTTGTGCGGGCCACTATTTGCGCCGATTATTGGTGGCGCCTTGGCTGAGAAGCTCGGTTGGAGGAGCACTCAATGGTTCCTTGCAATCTATGGAGGAGCCGTGCTGGTCTTCCTCTTCTTCGCCTTGCCAGAAGTGAGCCTTCTGGACCTACTCTAGCCCACGTCATGCTAAAATTCCTCGTCAGACTCTCAAAGCCACCAAATCACCCTCGGAAGCCGAAAAAGATCTCGGCTCCGATGGCCCCAACCTAACCCGCACCGCCTCCCGTCAAAGCGTCCAGCGCAAAACAGCAAAGTATATCAAAACAGCCAAACGCATCTTCCTCGATCCCCTCAAGATCATTCTCTACCTTCGCTTTCCCGCCGTCCTAATCACCGTCTACTACGCTAGTATCACCTTCGGCTCGCTATACCTCCTCAACGTCTCGCTGCAAACAACCTTCTCCAAGCCGCCCTACAACTTCTCCACCGACATCGTCGGCCTGACCTACATTCCCAACTCCATCGGCTACGTCCTCGCTTCCCTCTTCGGCGGCAGATGGACGGATACCATCATGGCGCGGGAAGCCAAGCGTGCCGGCCGCTACGACGAAAAGGGCAAGCTGATGTACCGACCCGAAGACCGCATGCGCGAGAACGCCTGGATCGCCGCCTTCCTCTATCCCGCCGCCCTGGTCTGGTACGGCTGGACCGTCGAAAAGGGCGTCTTCTGGCTCGTGCCCCTGATCGCGAATTTCTTCTTCGGCATCGGCTCGATGCTCATCTTCGCCATGGCGACGACCATGCTCACGGAGTTCATGCCCAAAAAGGCATCCAACGGCGTCGCCGTGAACAACTTTGTGAGGAACATCTTCTCGTGCGTGGGAGCTATCGTTGCCCAGCCGCTGATCAGTGCGATTGGTAACGGGTGGCTGTTTACGGGAGTTTGTGTGATTACCGCGGCGAGTAGTGTCGTCGTTTGGGCTATGAGGAGATTCGGGCCGAGATGGAGGCAGGTGATGGATAGGGAGCTGAATAAGGCGAGCTGAACTGGAGACTGGTACAGCATTTCGGAGCAACAGATGAGGTATGACAAGATGGAGCAATTTATGAATGATGATTACATGAGCGACTGGCGTTACCAAGCTTGAGCGATATCTAGGCCATTTCAGCGGCATTTTGCTAGACGGGTGGTCTGTCTTGAAGGAAGAGCAAGACTTGGTGCTTCAATGGGCATTGGCTTGATTGTTTTTACATTTCGGAAAGCCTGAATCGACGCCCTTTTAATATGCTTGAACACTACACGGCTTTAACATGGCTGAGAGGTTGGCTATCATGTCTGCCGCCAAAGCCAAAGAGTTCTCGTGCAACAGACCGTCCACCGCATGTTGTGCGCATCAATATTGTGGTGAGTATATCTTTGAGGATCTTTAGCTATACGTAGGCTGTCAATTTCCGAGTTCACGCGTGGTCGTCATCTCATATCCGTTTGGATTCCGATCTCATCACTAGCGAGAGAGAGAGCAGCGTGAGCAACATCTCGATGCAATACATCTACCCACTTGTCAGCTTTCAATGCCATCGCATCCACATAACAATGGGGATCGTCAGATCAACTCACATCTCACCATTAGGAACACGTAGACCTCACCTCTCCTGAGAAACCCTCATTTTTGCCATCAGCATTCTTACTAGCTAGCACCTCCAAACGCGGACGGTTGATTAAGCGCCGGAACCTCTGCGTTCGGGGAGGCTCTTTTTTTTCGCATTTACGACGTGACAATTCTGGCGGATAGAAGGGAAGATTGGGACTAAGGGCGTTCGGATGCCGAGCTTCAACCCACCGAGTTGACAAGCATCCCGAGCATGCCTTCTGTCTGCCAAGCTTGCTGTGACCTCTCCACTTCCGCGCGTACGGCTTTGTGTAGTCGTGCCATGAGTCGATCTATCTCGGGTGACTCACCCATGTGTGAGGAGTAGAGATCAAGGATGAGGGTGCCTATATCGACACACAGATTGACATATCGAGGGTTCGTGATGTACTTGCAGACCCATTTGAAGATTGGCTGGAGGGACACATCGTCTCGACCGGTCAATGCGGTCCTTGTTGCGGAACGGTGGCGGAGAGCGGTCAGGAGTGTTATTGTTGCGGGCAGGTTTTGTCCTTGTAGCACTTCGTCTAGAGCTGCTGCATATTTTCCTTTTCGCAGTAGAGCTTCCCATGGTTTGGGTTTGTAATTTCCCTTGGTTCGTCCCTCGACAATAATGTCGGCGCCTTCGCCAGTGAAGTCCTGGCCTCTAAAACGCTTCTCCAATCCCTTAGGCCTCTTCTTTGCTCTCTTCCTATCAAGCTCTTCGATGTTGCCTTCGATCAATGCTTGCATCTCCTTTTGCCGTTCCCTTTCCTTGACCTTCTGCTGTCCGGACAGCCGTGTCTTGATGGAGAGGTTGCCAGATTGCATACCCACTGCTAGATGTCGATCTTCTCGTGCACTGCCAGCGCTGACTATGCATAATGAGAGGATAGGAGATGAGTATTTCGATCCGGCAACGACATTCCACGCAGTAGTCTCGAACACCTTCAAGTGGCCGTCCAATCCTCCACTCACAAGCCTCGTATTATTGGACGCTAAGCACAGGGATGTGACTGTTTTCTGGTGGTTCTTCAGTAATTGTAGGGGTCGTGCGGCAACCAAGTCAAGCACTGATATCTGATTGTCTGCGGCTGCGAGTATGGTGGTTCCAGATGGCATTGGCAACACATCCTCAACAGGAGCTGCATGCTTGAAAGTCATGACTGCGTTTGAAGGAGCCCGTGGATCCCATATTTTGACTGTTTGATCATAACTTCCAGAAACCAGCAAGCCAGAAGCTTGGCCTGGCATGAACGCCCCACTTCTAATGTAATCCTGGTGACCCACGAATGTCGTTGTGCTTTCCTGACTCGGAAGATCCCATAGTCGGACTGTGCGATCGTCGCTCGCGCTCATCAAAGTTGTAGGTTCTGTAGCGGAAAACTTGGTGGTCCATACTGGCTGCTTGTGCTCTGTCCAAGTTTTGAGAATAGCCCTTGAATTGACATCGAAGACTTGTATTGCACCGGTCTCATCTCCAGCAACCATGACACGGCCATCACGTCTAATATCAGCGCCGTGGGCAATGTCATCAAAGCGAGATATAGTCTTTACAAGCTTGCGGTTGCGGACAGAGAAGATTTGTACCCGAGTTCCTGTTGTGACTGCAAAGTGGTCTGACGCTTGAGCGAGGGTATTTAAGGGAGGCAGTGGGCTGGAGATGTGGGTGATTGGATTATTTGAGGGTGAGGGCACAAGCTGCTGCGATTTGAAAGTGCGCCAGTATGTCTGTTCTGGGGTC
The DNA here is from genome assembly GCA_003184365.1 of Evernia prunastri. Classification (NCBI taxonomy): domain Eukaryota; kingdom Fungi; phylum Ascomycota; class Lecanoromycetes; order Lecanorales; family Parmeliaceae; genus Evernia; species Evernia prunastri. The sequence goes on from NKYR01000126.1 coordinate 61,404, forward strand.
AAAGGCGAGGGTCCGGGAGGAAGCTTGACAGGCTGAAGGGGAAGTACTGGCGCTGACATGTTTATATCTGCCCCGTGTCGGGGTTTCTCAAGAGATCGAGAAATACATAGAGTACAAGAAAGTGAAATCGAAAGGAATGATCCTCAGGATTACTCTACGGCGGCCGAGTACTCGAGTGAAAGTAGTAGAATGCAAGCCTGGTAGCAAATTTATACCAAATGGCAACTATCAGAACTCCTTCTCCAAAGCCCACACTTTCCTTGACCGCTCTAAGATTGGAATGCATATAGCTAAGTGTATCAGAACGGCAGCATCCACGATGCGGAACGAGAAAATTAGTTACATGCGCCTATCGAGGTATGCAGTCTCGTCTCCAATGATCTCAACCAGGCCCAAACCGTACACCTTGTGAAATCGGACTTTCTCTACACACCCACCATAAGAATGCCGGCAGATCTTTCCCTCGAAGTTGCTAAGCCAAGTGCGCAAGCCGGTAGAAAGAGTTGCAGCCCTGCACACTGACTTTCAGGGGTTGAGTCGATATCTGGTATCATCCTTACGATGTTTGTTCTTCTAGATAGAATGAGACTGCTGAGCGCTGAACGGCAAACAACGATAGGTCCTGAATTTTGTTCATACTGTCGATGGTCGAAGGTTTTGAGCGTCCCGACTGCAGTTCATGCGGCATGCCGTCGGCGGGCCCTGTTCCCCAAACGGAAAACATGGAATACGCCGTCACTTATTTACTAAGACTTTTCCCTATTGTTTCCAGAGAAAAATAGAGAATTCACAGATCAAGAGCTTGAAAGTGCTTGGTTAACGATAGTATAATATATGCTTGGCCTTGGTGCTTCGTTTTCAATATATCAGACGTTGAGACTTGACAACGTTACCCTGCATACACGTTTGGATAGTAAGAGTGATTTTCGTCTTACACTAGGCACAGAATTTCGCCATGAGTAAAAGTATACCAGCCATCCTCGTCGGCAGCCCATTTCCGCCACCCGTGGACAAAGTGATCGATGTCATCTTGACTGGCAAAGCCAGCCTCAATTGCATTCTTGGGCAACGACGAGTTGAGTAGGCGATCGACCCACATATCACCCCAATGTGCTCTTTCCTCTGGGCTGGAGTAACACCAAACACTCGCAGTAGGAGTAATGCAGGATCGGTCGACACCAGATTTGCGGGCCCATGCAATTAGATGACGTCCCCCATTCGGTTCTCCACCACGGGATCTGGCCGTTTTGATGTATGCGTCTTTGAAGTTGGTAATTTCCTTGATCTCAGGGTAGTGCGTTGCAGAATCAAAATCCGATTCGCGGCAAGCCAAGATGCCACCTGGCTTTGTAACTCGACGCCACTCGCGCAGCGCTCTGACAGGATCAGCGATGTGTTGTAGGACCTGATGGCAATGGACAATATCAAATGTGTGGTCTGGAAAATCCAAAGCATATGCATCTCCAACTTGAAATATAACATTCATAACACCGCGCTCGGCAGCCGTTGAGCGAGCCTTTTCGACTACGTCTTGTCCTGTCTCGATGCCGACGACTTGACCGTTAGGTACCAAACTAGCAAGATCAGTGGTGATGGATCCTGGGCCACAGCCTACATCGCAGATTTGCATGTTGGGGAGAACGTGATTCAGGAGATATGCAGCTGAATTGGCAGCCGTACGTAACTTGTGGGATTTTACTACTGACTCCGAATGGTCGCTAACGTAGACGTCTGACTTCTGTGCCATTTTAAGAATGCCTCAAGGTACAGCATACGCTGTATGATGATGGCTTCCCCAACTTGCCCGCACCAGAAGTGCCGCCAAGAGATCCAGTCTTTGCTTAGTCAGACCAAATGCCAAGATACAGATCGCAATTGCAAAGGCAATAAATGGTACATACATAGTAGAGGAGAGTAGCGTTCCAAACGTTCAAGGCACCAGGCTCGTCCTTCCTTTTGCACCCAGAATCTGACGCAATCGCTGTTAATCTACAGCACTCGTAGCGACCTGCCCGGGAAACCGACAAAGTCCTCACAGGCTTGGAGAGCTGAAAAGAAAAGGCCCCTCGATCAGCTTTCGAATCCTCTAAATCCACAAGGCTGCCGCTCTCAGAGATAGGCTAAATTGATTGAAATTGGAAGAGCTATATCATGGCAACCCCACAGCCGGGCTACCCTCCCAATGGTCAACCAGGCCACGAGCAATACCAGCAAGAGCAATATGACTCGACTCAGCACGAGGTCCCAGAGAACGTGTCTCCTGCACAAGGCGGTCCACCAGCACCCACTGCTGGAGGTCGAAGAAAACGAAACTACGCGGGGCAAGCGTATGACTTTGGGGCGGGTGCAAACTCGGCGCTGGGCGGGCAGCAACAAGGCGGCGGAGCATATCCCGGAACACCTGGCATGCAATCACAACCGCAACCAGGATATCCAGGACCAGTCTACGGATCTAATCCGGCCACGCCTAGTATGGGAGGAGCTCCAGGCTACGGACAACCACCTCCTGTTGTTGGTGGCTACCAGCCTCCTGGTCCCGTTTACCCTGCACATGGGGCGATTCCCGCGCAACCAGGTGTGGGTGGAATCACTCAAGGTATGAGCAATCTTGCTATGGGTGGCCAGGGGCAAAATGCAGCTTTGCCGATGCAGGGACAGGTGCAAGGACGTCCTGCAATGAATCAACTCATACCAACAGATCTCCTGAATCAACATGTCGATGTCTCCGAACTTAGCCGACCACCACCACAAATAAATTTGCCACCTAACGTGAGTACACTACGATATTTAAGCAAGCCATTCACCGCTGATCCAAGTAGTCTAGCGTTACTCCTTCTCCGGATGCTAACTGCTCCCCAAAATATGTTCGCTCTACGCTCAATGCTGTACCAACAACGCACTCGTTACTTAAGAAGTCTAAACTACCCTTCGCACTGGTTATACAACCTTACAGCTCATTGCACGACCATGAAGATCCAGTTCCAGTAGTACCTGACCAGGTTATCGCTCGATGCAGACGGTGCCGCTCGTATATCAACCCATTCGCAACCTTTCTTGACCAGGGCCATCGATGGCGGTGTAATATGTGCAATCTAACCAATGAGGTCCCACAAGCCTTTGATTGGGATGCAGCAGCGCAAAAGCAATTAGACAGATGGTCAAGACCTGAACTCAACCACTCTGTCGTGGAATTTGTTGCACCTCAAGAATACATGGTCCGCCCACCTCAGCCACTAGTCTATTTGTTCCTCTTCGATGTCAGCTACAATTCCGTAACCAATGGTCTGCTCGCCACAGGAGCTCGCTGTATCCTTGAGAGCCTGGACCGCATCCCCAATGCTGATCGACGCACGAGGCTTGGATTCATGGCTGTAGACTCAAGCCTGCATTATTTTTCCATCCCTCGCGATGACAGCGAGAACGGTGAGCCAAGCATGATGGTCGTCAGCGATCTGGATGAACCCTTCCTGCCAACACCTGTCGATCTACTGGTTACATTGACTGAGTGCCGGGAGAACATCGAAAATTTCCTCGGAAAGCTCCAAGAGATGTTCCAAAACAACCAGAATGGTAGCTCCTGCATGGGATCCGCACTGCGAGCTGGGCACAAACTGATATCCCCTGTGGGCGGAAAGCTTACTGTTCTAACTGCAAGCCTTCCCAACCTTGGACACGGGAAACTAGAGATGAGGGAAGATAAGAAAATACTTGGAACCAGCAAGGAGAGTAGCCTTTTACAGACTGCGAACAGTTTCTACAAGAGCTTTGCGGTTGAATGCTCGAAAAATCAAGTATCCATTGATATGTTCCTTTTCTCATCGCAGTATCAAGACGTTGCGTCTTTGAGCAATCTCCCCAGGTATACAGGAGGCCAAACATACTTTTACCCAGGATGGAATGCAGCAAGAAGCGAAGACGCAATCAAGTTCGCGCGCGAATTCTCTGACTACTTGTCGGCCGAGATTGGCCTCGAAGCTGTGCTCCGCGTTAGAGCTACTACTGGCTTGCGGATGAGTACCTTTTACGGTAACTTCTTTAATCGTAGCTCGGATCTCTGTGCATTTCCTGCGTTCCCTCGAGACCAGGGTTACGTGGTTGAAGTTGCCATCGATGAGTCATTGAACAAAGGCGTTGTCTGCTTACAAAGCGCTGTGCTGCATACAACATGCAATGGCGAAAGAAGAATCAGGGTTATGACGCTTGCTTTGCCCACAACTCAGTCCCTTGCCGATGTTTACGCTTCTGCAGACCAAGCAGCAATTGCCACCGTCTTCAGTCACAAAGCGGTCGAGCGTGCTCTAGGCAGCGGACTAGAACCTGCACGAGATGCGCTAAGAGCTAAACTGATTGAGCTTCTCCAGACATACAGAAAAGAACTCGCTGGTGGTAATATGGGAGGTGGTGGCCTGCAATTCCCCACGAATTTGAGATGCTTGCCTGTTCTTTTCCTGGGATTGATCAAAAACGTGAGTTCTAGCCCGCATGACCTTAGGACACGAAGAAATTGCTCATTGTGTTCAGATTGGCCTTCGACAGTCTGCGCAAATACCAAGCGACATGCGTTCCGCAGCCTTGTGTCAGCTTTCGACCTTGCCTCTACCACTACTCATTCAATTTATATATCCTAGAATGTACTCATTACACGACATGCCCGACATTGCAGGCCTACCCGACGAAGAGACAGGTGACATCGTTCTACCGCCTGCGATCAACCTCTCTTCCCAAAGTCTCGTGCCATATGGGCTTTACCTCATCGACGATGGCCAAACGCAGTTTCTTTGGGTTGGCCGCGAAGCTGTACCCCAACTAGTGGAAGATGTTTTCGAAGTGCCTGATCGGACACAACTAAAGGTAGGCAAGACGACGTTACCGGTGCTCGACAACGACTTCAATGAGCGGGTCAGAGCCATCGTGGAGAAGAGTCGGGACCACAGGAGTAAAGGGGTTGGAAGCATCGTGGTGCCGAGTGTGTATGTGGTTCGCGAGGATGGGGAGCCAGGAATGAGGTTGTGGGCGCAATCGATGCTGGTGGAGGACAGGGCGGACCAAGGTGTCAGTCTGGTGCAATGGTTGGGCACTATGAGGGAAAAGGTTGGTGCCCCTTATCTCGAGCTTCCCTCCACACTCACTGACGATAGGCTTCTCAATGATAGATGAATGAACCCGAAGGATTTCTCAGTTCATTCCAGTAATAGCAGCTGGTCTCACTTGGGTTACGTAGCGTGGTAATCATGTGATTTGCCACACCATTGGGACTACCGGGTCGTTTGACACGTCTATCTACTTGATAACTGGTACATATTTTGTCAACATGCTGATTGCTGAATCTGATAGAGGCTAGCTTGACGTGTGGCAATTGGCAATATAAAGTACTTAAGTAACGGAGTAAGGTAAGGTAAGGTAAGGTTCGCTGGCTCCAAAAGCTCGCTACCAAAGAACAAGCGACGGTCCAGCGTGGAGAAAGTGGTGATGCATCATCCGTCCGAGATTCTGAATTCCTTGCTAGAGTAAAGTAGGCATGACAATCAAAACAAAAATGAATTTATTTATCTTTTATTTCTTGAGACGTAGGATGGTCTGTCTCTAATTTTGTTAAAAAAAGAGTTCCAATCTATTCGTAGCATTTTCCCTATAAAAATAGATTTAGAAAATTGGGAACAGGGTCCCTTCGGGGCAAGGCAGGGAGGCAGGGGGCTCCAGCAGTGATACCATAAATGTAGGCACGGGGTTAAGCGCCGAGAGCGCCGAATTAAAAATGCCGTTCCCCACCACTAGCGTCGTGTGTAGACGCTTCCTTAGGTGTTTTCAAGGTACCTGACTCAAGTCTCAGTCAGCTACACCACCACTGCTACGACTCTGAAACAACGAGACACTCTCATAAAATCAGATTCTTACCCCCGTAGCCTTGCGCGCGCCTCTGCTGCTTTGAGCTATTCAACGGGTTTCGAATTCGGTGACAAAGGCCGAAGCTGATTGGTGGGGTTCACGCTGAAGGCAGGACAAAGAAAGGTACCAGAATCCTTCCCTTCAGCCTCACATCTCACGCTGCATAACAGGACAGCGAAAGAAATCATCTCTAATCCTACCGACAGACGCCGTGCATATACCCTCGAATCCTTTGCCGTTCCCTAAAATTCAGCCCCCGTACCTCAGCCTTCCCAGCTACCTCGGACAGCCACGACTTCAGACATCCTTTGAGCGAGACCGAGCCTCGATCCATTGTCAAAGATAGCAGTCAAATTTTCATTTCCAAGTGTCAAAACACCCGCGACCTCTCTTACAGCTTCATCAAAGAACCTACCATAAAAAGGCCCCGCACCGAAGACGACCGACCACCTTCCGAACTTCGCAAGCGAGCAACTCCGAACTGCCCAAATACTCGGAGCTTGTAATAGCCGTTTTGAGAAGGAGGGAACTTTTTAGTGTCTACATATTTGCTATACGAGGTGAGCTGCGCGCTAAGTTCTCTCGCGTGACTCCCCTTCTTCATACGGGACCGCTGCCGATCTTACTTGTTTCTTCTGGCCGTCTGTTCGAGAAATGGCGCCGACACTTGTTGCGAGATCTGTTTTGGCTCTCGTACCCTACGTTGCTTTTGCGCATCCGAAACCCTGGCCCCGAAGGTCTAAATGTTTCAATGCGCCGCTTCATAGCATTCTGTGACTCAACATCTTTCTTACAGGCTGTTTGGAAAATGGAGTATCTCGTCATTTGAGCCGGAGCTGTTATCTAAATTGGCTGACCTCTTTATTTAAGCAGCGGCTCATCATAGACCTCATCCGCGCCTTTCAGATCTTTACGCAACTTTCCTCCTCACGATCAACTTTGTGAAGCCTGACTTCGCAATTGACAATGTCACGTCAACAACCAACGCCACCAGGCGGGTCTAGAAAGATCTCGTTCAATGTCTCCGATCAGTACGATATTCAAGATGTCGTTGGAGAGGGTGCCTATGGTGTCGTCTGGTGAGCCGCTATAATATGAGGGCAATCTGGGAAAGCACATACTGATAGTCAGAAGTTCTGCGCTCCACAAACCTTCAGGCCAGAAGGTAGCAATCAAAAAGATCACGCCGTTCGACCACTCCATGTTTTGCCTCCGTACATTACGAGAGATGAAATTGCTGCGCTACTTCAACCACGAGAATATCATCTCCATCCTAGACATCCAGAAGCCAAGGAACTACGAGACCTTTTCAGAAGTCTACTTGATACAGGTAAGCAAGACTAGATAAAGGGTAACCCCTGCGCTAATTCCCTCAAAGGAACTTATGGAGACAGACATGCACCGTGTAATTCGCACCCAGGACTTGTCCGATGACCATTGCCAGTACTTCATCTACCAGACGTTACGGGCTTTGAAAGCCATGCATTCGGCGAACGTCCTCCACCGCGATCTCAAACCATCCAATCTTTTGCTCAACGCCAACTGCGATTTGAAGGTCTGTGACTTTGGACTGGCCAGATCCGCAGCATCTACCGAAGACAATTCAGGATTCATGACTGAATACGTCGCAACGAGGTGGTACCGCGCCCCCGAGATCATGCTTACGTTCAAAGAATATACGAAAGCCATTGATGTATGGAGTGTTGGGTGCATTTTGGCGGAGATGTTGAATGGCAAGCCTCTGTTCCCCGGAAAGGATTGTAAGTAACCACCGCGTGCCTTTCGTTCAGCCCTACTAACAAATGCCAGACCACCACCAGTTGACACTCATTCTTGACGTCCTTGGCACCCCGACTATGGAGGACTATTACGGTATCAAATCTCGACGTGCGCGGGAATACATCCGCTCTCTGCCGTTCAAGAAGAAGATTCCCATGAAAGCGATGTTCCCCAAGACCTCCGATCTTGCTTTGGACTTGCTAGAGAAGCTCCTCGCATTCAATCCTGTGAAGAGAATCACCGTCGAAGAGGCGCTGAGGCACCCTTACTTGGAGCCATATCATGACCCAGAAGACGAGCCAACCGCAGAAGCTATCCCCGAGGAGTTCTTCGACTTTGACAAGAACAAAGATACGCTGACCAAGGAGGAGTTGAAACGTAGGCTATCTATCATGCTTAAACCATTTCGATGCTAACGTCGACATAGAATTGATCTTTGCAGAGATCATGAGATAGGATAATGTGATGATGATGACGCAATTGGGGCGATGTAATTTGGACAATTGAAGACACAGTCTTGCCTAGCTGTCAGATGTCGGCTGGTCACGATAGATGTAGCTCTTCCGATCTCGCTCGGTGCTAAAAAGCCCGGCCTAGGCGATGAATGCGTCTTCAGCATCCGCGTGCATATGTGGATTTTCCTTACCATCTTGATTTTCAACTTGGAGTGGCTTTGTACACGGAGGTAGGTCAAAAAGAAAGATGACGATATAGCTTCAGCATTCGAATATTCGTTTTCGTCCACTGGATCTACATGCATCAGACAAATGCTCATAGCCGTCTTGCTTTCGCAAAGTGTTCAATCCCCTCCTTCACCCCCTGCGGACTCGGCTTTTCCGCAACCACGTCAGGTTCAAATCCAAATTCCTGGACCAGATACTCCCTCGTTGTCGGACCAATACAGGCCACGAACGTCGTCCTGCCCGGGTCTCTTATACAGGCTTTCACCCTTCCACTCGCCCCGTCCAACCACCCCAGACTTCTCAGCATCACTTCCCCGGCCGTGGGCGAGAACACTACGATCCACCTCAGCGTCTCGGGTTTCGTTCGGGATAGCGCTTGCGTGAAATGGAACTCGAATTCTTCCAATTCGCCCGTCTTATACACCTCCATCTCATCAACGTGTATCCGTTCCCCCTCTGGCAGTCCTGGATCCATAAGCATGCGCGGTATGATATCCCTCCTCTTCTCCCCCACTAGGAATAGTACCGGTTTCTTCCCCCCTCCTTCACTCTCTCGTACATCATACGCCCCTTCCCCCGTCCCTCCTTCCAACATGATCCTCGCAAGCACCTCCCCACTCCCCGCCTCCTCACCCCCATAAATCCCACACCCAGCACACCTCCCATCCCGCACCGCCCTCAACGCCCTCTCCGTCGCCGGCCCCACCACATACAGGCGCACCCCAGCGTGCGCCAGTCCCAGCGCCACCCTCTGCCCGATCCTCACCACCTGCGGCGCATTCAGCGCCGCCGCGAACGCGGCGACGGATCGCTGGGACGTGAATATGAGAGCGCCGTAGGGGAACGGTCGGGGGTCCGGTAGCTGCGAGGGGGACGGGTTGGGGGTGAAGTGGGTGAGGAGGAGCTTGATGAGGGCGTCCGGGAGGAGGGTGTGGGAGAGGACGGGGACGTAGGTTGGGGAGAAGGGTGGGGGTAGGTGGAGGGTGTAGGCGTCGGAGGCGGGGGCGGGGGAGGGGGTTTTGAGGAGGAGGACTGGAATTGATGGATCAGAGGGATTGACTGCGGAAGACATGTTGTTTGGTATATGAGTAGGAGATAAATTGCTATGAAGATGGCAGGTCTATCGGAAGTCCCTCAGCCCAAAAGGCATGGCATTCTTTTTTTGCGGAGATGAGGCGCCGAAATTCAGCCGTCAATGAGTAAACATTTTGATGCTTCCTCTCTCCCTCTGTACTCCTTGAAAAGCATCAATTCCGCCATGGACAAGTTCTTCAACGATGTTCAAAAGACAAACAAGAAGCCCACCGCGGACCCCGAAGACGCAGCACCCCCGGAAAAGAAAGCTCTACCGAAAGGCGTAGTGCTAGGCAAAGATGGCAAACCGTGCGTCTCTACCCACCCACAAAGTCCTCCTCCAAAGCTAACACCCCCCCTTCAAAGCTGCCGCTCCTGCACCTCCGTCGCCTCCTGGGCCGCCATGACCAAAAAAGCCACCACCAACACCACCACCGCCCCCGGCCCCACCACCAGCACTCCCCCCTCAACCTCCACCACCACCACCACCACCCCACCTCTCCTCCCCCCCGACTGCCCCCCCGACGTCGACGCCCTCGGCCGCTCGACCTGGACCTTCCTGCACACGCTCTCGGCCTCGTACCCAACCCGAGCCTCCCCCGCCGAGCAGTCCGACATGGCGCAGTTCCTCTCGCTCTTCGCGCGCTTGTACCCGTGCTGGACGTGCGCCGAGGACTTCCGGGCGTGGATGGGGCGGCGGGGCAACGAGCCCAGGGTGGAAGGGAGGGAGGGGCTCGGGCGGTGGATGTGCGAGGCGCACAACGAGGTGAATCGGAAGTTGGGCAAGGGGGAGTTTGAGTGCGGGAGGTGGGAGGAGAGGTGGCGGAGTGGGTGGGAGGATGGGAGGTGTGGGTGATTTGTTTGGGTTGGGAAATGGGAGGGGGGCCGAGAGGGGGGGGGAGCGGGTGTTTGATGTGTGGGTGCGTGAGTGGGTCTGTTTGGGGGAGCGGGTGTTTGATGTGTGGGTGCATGAGTGGGTCTGTTGGGGGGTGAATCATTTGCATTGACATGGGATAGAGCATCGAGCGTGGGCGTAATGTACAATATGCATTGGGGGCTGGGATATCTATCTACTCCTTCAATTTCCTGTACAATGTGTCACATCAAGCAGGGACTTTTCTGTACAATACACGAAGCTCAGGCCTTTACTCTTCCATCTTCCGATACATGAGGTCCGTTCGCAGCGTTAGCTTGATGCCGCCCGTGACGTCTGCGCCCGAGTGCAACAGGCCTCGGTGTTGGAAGATGAGCACCCGGCCTACCTTTGGGTCTACATCTACCGAGCGTTGCATGTCGTACGAGTGGAATGTAGTCGCTCCGCCTTCGAGCTTGTTGGCCGGCGTTGGCTCGTTGAGATAGAGGTGGAGGGTGTAGAAGGAGATCTCTTTGCCGTCTGGAGTCACGTAGGAGCCGTCGTTGTGTGCTGAAGGTGTCAGTGCATGTACCAGAACGTGGGCGAAGACGCTACTTACGCCTGAAGTACTGCCCCTCGCCGTATCTGAGAAACCTCATGCGTTCGTTGAGTCTTGTCATCTCCCACGTTTCGCCCCGCATGAAAGGTCCGTTCCCTGTCACTCTAGGCATGCCCTGCAAATACTCAATTTCCGGCACCGAACCCTTGACCCTTGACCATATTCTCTCAACGACAGCTTCGTCATCCCATATTATGCGGCCACAGTCTCGTGAATCTGTCATCAACGCTTGCGCGCCTCCTCCGATGTTGATCATGGCTTGCTCCCAGGTGCCATTGCTCTGGGTTTCAGCAGCCCGAACCAGAGTGTCGCATTCGTCTTTGGTAAAGACGTTGTCTAGAATTATGGCATAGCGACCCTGGTATTCCGGTAACTCGGTATACCTAAAGTCCACGTCGTTCTTTTGGACTTTTGGACCCGGGCCTGATAGGAAATCGTGAGGTATAGTGAAGGTAGCCATGTCGGTGTGGATGGATACCGAGCAAAGGACCAGTACTTTAAGCGAACAAATAGAAAATTGTAGGGAAAGAGTGTTGAATGGCCATAGAAGTGATAAGGCTGTGCAGAAAGATGACTCACGTGATCATCGTTCATCGTTGCCTGGCAGGACAAGGCTGTCAAATTGATAAGGACGAAGGATTTAGACTTTTCTGCCTTTGATGAGCGACTCCAAGAATCGTCGCGAACGTTCTCGACCCAGCGTGTACCCTCTGTCACCTCAACTTTGGGCCGAGGATACCTTTCTCGCACGTATGGGGCCCTTGACATCGCCCAGTTCGATACCTTGTGGCACCAAGGACCCTTTCTGAAGTATTTCCACTTCTCCCTTCTCTTGCATGCTCCAGAGTATGTCGCGAACGACTGGCATGAGACCTCTCCAGTCGGAAACATCGCAGGCTTTGAGCTCTGCAACAGTCAAGGCCCTTGGGACTTCCGATGGACAAATGGTTTTTGGGTACTCCCGGGAGGACAGCAAGCGATCGATGTGGGGCTTGAGGACATCTCTACGGATGAATTCTGGCTCCACCATCGATACTGGGTCCGAGGGTCATGGAGTGTTGTGAGAAAGGTGTGTGGTATCGAAGCTGCTCGTCGCTGAATTTGGTCGTTGCCAACTTTGATCCTAGCAAGAGGCAAAGGATTTTGCACTGAAGCAGGGAGCAGCGGGCGAGCAATTAAGATGTGGGAGATGACAAGGTCCACGGAGATGAAGATCCAGAGACCAGTGATGGAAGGCGTGCATGTTGCATAGGACTGCAAGAAGAATCTTCAAGCCCCAGAAGCGCCAAACTTTTTCCCAACTTTAGGCGCTAAATGCAAATTCCGGGTGGGACCCTCGGGCCCGAACGTCGGTTCCAGGTTCACGATCCTTCCTGCTTCCCCCAATGTACAATGTACAAGTACCTCGCCTGGGTTCCTTGCCTGGCTTTATGGACAGCCTCACTTTTCTCACTTTTCCCCATTTCATTGGCTCTAATTGCTTCTTGCTTCGAGACGTCTTCATCGCTGCCGTTGGTGCAGTACAAAGGTACGAATGGGAGGCTTAAGATCCTGTATGATTCTGCTTCCACATTATGCAGAGTTGTGCCTTTAGTTGCATGCTGGAATAGTGTATGCTCAAATCAGGGGCGTTGGGCAGCAACCGGCCAACCAACCTGCAGCGAACCCCACGGGGAGAAGCATTCCCATGCTGAAAGAACCATTCAGAGAGAATACCGACAATGCAAAAGTTGACCAGACTCTAAAAGACGTTCGCTTTGAGTCTGAGAGAGAGAGGGAGAGAGAGAGGGAGAGAGAGAGGGTGGAGAGGGGGAGAGGGAGAAAGAGATGGCTAGTCCACTACTGTCTGTGAGGCGGCCATTTACTCATTTCCATGTCAAGGACTTATTACTACTTATTACTCGTCGACGTGGCTCCAATAATTGGTCGCCCAACTCTTATCACTCGACACTGGAACACGCGGACCTGACGCAAGATTCAGCGTGACTACTTTCTCTTCTTTATACTGGTAACTCATTCTTCTCTATCTCCTTCCTTCCTTCATTCATATACTGTCACTCTAAACAATTCGACACGTCTATGCCATTCGCTTTTTTGGGTAGTCCGGCTCATCGTCTTGCTTCACACGTCAACTTGACTTAGCTTCTTTTCCCTCAGTCATGACCTTTTTTCCGTCTTACTTTGCATCCCCTGCTTATTCATTGATGCCCCTCCTTCCGTAAAGCTCCCAATTGGTCGCTAGGACCCTCTTTGGCAAGACAGAGAAGACTATATGAGCAATCGAACATTATTCTATCCTCTTCATTGCAACTGCGCCGTCGTGAAGAAAGCAGACCAACATGCCTCTTTACGCCAATCCTCCTCCATATTTCTGGCATAAGATTGAGAGTGTCCATTTGAGCTACTCAGCGACGCCGACTTTCATCCCCCCTACACCGCCAGTACTTGTGTCACCTCACAATCCGTTCGGGGTTGCACTAGAACCAGAGCCAGAGCCGGAAGCCCCTGCTGATGAGAACAAGGACGATCCGCCGAAGCCGGAAGCGCAAGCCTCAGAAGAGGCTCCTCCTATTGAGCCTGGTATGTACGCTGACCGCCTGTAGATGCATCATAGCTGACGCTCATTTGGCAGAGGCTAATGCAGGGGAAGCCGCAACTCTTAAGCCTGATGCTCCAGCCGAAGGAGCTGCTGAAAGTGATGAGGTGGTAGCTGATAGCACTCAGCCCAAAGCAGACGAGGTAGCGGCAGATTCTGCACCAACCGAAGAGACGGCACCACCGCCTGAGCAACCGCAAGACTCCGCTGCACTTGCTGAAGAAACCGCTCCCGAAGGACCCAAGGAGGCTGCAGCAGCGGAGCCGGAAGCTCCCGCTCCAGAAGAATCTCCAGCGTCCCCTGAAGCTGCCGCAGATACCCCAGCATCTGATCTACCACCAACAGAGGCGCTAGCTGAGGAGACTAAGTCTGAGGAGCCGCCACCTCCTGCACCAGAAGTACCTGTGGGAGAAAAATCAAAAGAAAGAAAATTAAAGAAAGGGAAGTTGTCGAAAACGGCTCAGGTGAGAGAGAAAGAAGATTTAAGAAAGCCCAAGTCTTCGAAGCATACTGTGGATGGCGAGAAAGACGAGGACAAGAAATCCAAACCCTCCAAAAGCGCTCTCGTCCGCAAGAAAGGTGACAAGAATAAGAAGTCTAAATCTGGGCCAGTCGAGGCACCACCCGCAGATACCCCGCCAGCAGAGGCACCTGTAGAGGCTGTTCCAGCAGATGTACCTACAGAGACACCTCCGGCAGATGCACCCGCAGAAGTAGCTCTAGCAGACGCGGCTGCAGCAGAGGCTGCTCCGGCAGAGGGAAATCCAGCAGAATCCCCACCTGCAGATCCTGCGCCATCAGACCCTTCACCAGTCGAAGCTGTACCACCAGAACCAGCGCCAACCGAGGCTGTTCTCACCGAACCCGCGGTAGAAGAAGCTCCTCCAGCAGACGCTGCAGGAGACGCTGCAGGAGACGCTCCAGCAGACGCTCCAGCAGAAGATGTCGCAGCTTTCGAAAAGCCATCTGCGGAAATCCCAGCGGAAGCCGATCCCGCCTCAGCATCAGCTGACGCAGCTGACGAATCCACCCCTACAGATGCAGCTCCAGCCGAGGCAGTTCCAGTAGAAACAGCGACAGACGCTCCTACGACGGAAGATGCTCCTGCTGAATCAGGATCTAGCGAAGACAAAACCACAGCAGACGAATCCGCTGAAAGCAAGCCAGACGAGGCTGAACCAAAGCTTGGTGATACATCTGCTGAGGTCGCATCTGAAGAACCAAGTTCTGCGGACGCCTCTGAGCCTGTACTTGAGGCACAACCTGTCGAAGAAGCCGCCAAGGAGGCTGAGCAGCCTGCTGCTGAAGCATCAGCAGAGGAAACCCCGGCCGTCGCTGAAGCATCATCTGCTGAGGCAGTCCAAAATGGTTTGGACGATAATAGCAGCAAGGAGCCTGAGCCAACTGCCGCTGAAGAACCTGTGCCAGCAGAGTCAGTCGCTCCAGCTAAAGGAGGAGTCGAAGCAGCTGAGGTTGCTGAGTCTGAAGCTGCTCCTGCTGCCGAAGAGACCCCTCAAGCCTCACCTGCAGAGCCAGAGCCGACACAGACGACAACAGAAGAGCCCGCGGCCGCAGAACCACCAGCAGAGGTAGCCGCGCCGGCGAGCGAGGAGCCGGCACTCGACCCACCCGCAGCGGAAGCCCCGCCGGCCGCTGAAGAGCTAGCTCCGGAGGCACCAGCGAAGGAGGCCCCGGCGGCGATCGAGGAGCCCGCACTCGACCCACCAGTAGTGGAAGCCCCCGCGGCGAGCGAAGAGCCGGCACCTGATCCACCCGCGGAAGTAGCCCCAGTAACTGTCGACGCCGCTCCAGAAGCCCCAGCGGAAACAACTCCCGAGGTCATCGAAATAGCACCAGACCTAGCCGCGGAAGCAGCCCCAGCGGCGACCGAAGAGCCAGCACCAGACCCAGCCGCAGAGGTGGCCCCAATAATCGTCGACGCCACACCGGAAGCCCTAGCAGAACCACCCGCTGAGGTCATCGAAGTCCCAGACCCAGCTCCAGCAGAGATGGACACTGCCATTCTCGAAGAAGAGCACCCTGCCGCTGACGTCGTTGAACTCGCCCCACCTTCTCCATCGTCCTCAAAACGCCGCCACCGCTCAGGATGGGAGCGCGAGCGCCGGCACAGCAAATCCTCCTCCAAGGGAAGCATGGAATTGCCCCTTTCAATCGGCTCGCGCAAACGGCGCGAAAGTGATGTCACCAACAGCACCTCCAAATCCGCCGAAGTTGACGAACTGCTCAAGCAGGCGAAGGAGAAGCGGTTGACCAAACATCATTCGTCATCACCGAGGCCCGGTGAAGGCAGTCTGGTGTCTTCAGACCGGCCTACAGCGGAACGGAGATCCAGCAGACGGGATAAGGAGCCCGAAGACAAAGGCAAAACTGCGACGTTTCGCCCGAAACTCCTCGACATGCTCCCTCGGGCCGAATCCAACACCAGCGTGCTCATCCGCGTCAACGATGAAAAGAAGACATCGAAACCCTCCTCCCACTCCGGCGCTCGACCCCGCCGTTCCACCACGGCCTCGTCCCCTTCGCGTCGCGAGCGCCAGTCTCGGGCCCGCTCCGCGGACCGCAGACCCAGAGCCAGTAGCGACCCCGACGACGAAGAGGCGAGGAAGGAGCGGAGGAAGAAGCGCGAGGAGCTGGACCGGGCCGAGGCGGAGACGAAGAGGGAGCTGCGGAAGAAGAGGCGGGAGTTGGAGGAGGCGCAGGAGGCGGCGCGGCGGGCGAGGGAGGGGAGGAAGAGGGAGAGGGAAAGGGAGGTGGAGAGGAGGCGGAGGGACGATCGGGAGAAGGACAGGGGCGGGATGAGGCCACGGGAAGGGGGGGCGAAGAGTCTGCTGAGGAGGATTTTCAGTGGATGACGGAAGGCGGTTTTGAGAGACGAAGATATGCTGTGGTAACGAATCGGCGTCTGTGATTGAGCTATCATGTACATCCAGTTTCTCTGCTGCGTGTATCTCTACTGGAAAGGCATGGGGGAGGAGGGGCATCTGTACGATTAACGATCCCTTTCTTGGGGTAATATAGAGTCCGTAATAACACATGCTTCATCTATTTACACAATGTCTGAATTGAACTGTTCGCTCGCAGATCCAGCAAGCGCCTCGTGGTCCTTGGATTGATTCAGACCCGGGTACTGCGCGGAAAAAAGGGACCGTCCTCCGAGAATATCCAGCGTGGACATATAACTGATAAGTGGGTGATCGACTCCTTCAAACCTGATCTGAATAACAGGCATAATCCGTAAAAAAAGGAATAACGAATACAGATATTCCCACACCCGGTCGTAAATCATTGGTGAAAAACCCGTCCTCATCCATCCAGCCGTATAAGGTAGGTAGGCTCGCCGAATCGATCGAAAAAAAAGAGGCGCGAGAAACAACCTCAAAGCCTAGACCTCGCCTCCGAACGCCCCACTCTGCGCGAAGCTGTTCTGATACCCTCTCAGCGTCGCCCAGAGCTCCGGGACTTCGGCCTCGTCGCTCAGCCAATCGCCCGTCGGGCTGACCATGTCCAGTTTCTCCAGCACGGCCAGAGACGCCCTCAGGTACGTCTCGCTCCGCTGCGCCAGGTCCCCCTTGCGGGCGAGGGGCGCGTGCAGCAGGACCCGGGCGATGCGGTTGATGTCGTCGAGGAACGAGTTGCCCAGCGGTTCCGTGTTGACCTCGTTGATCTGGCCGAGGAGGATGAGGAAGGACTTGACTATGTCCTCACGCTCCGCGGCAAGATCTTGTTCCGTGGTACCGGAGTGGTCATCCGGGTCGTATTTGCTCAGAATGGGGGCTATGACGCCCGGAGATGATGCCCCGTCGGTATTCCCGGAGCCCGATTTGCTTGAATTGTAGGCGTCACAAAGATTCCAATACTTATCGACGAGATACAAGCGTGTGCCTAACTGGGTGGTATAAATTTTAGCCTTTTGTATCTCATATTGAAGGCGCCGACGCTCCTCAGGTCGGTTGAAGTCAATCCGTGCGTTATCGAAGCCGTTGGTCGCGTGCCGGGCCAACTCCTGGGCGACGGAGGCTCCGGGGTTTGGAGAAGGGTACTTTGGCCCTCGTGACTGAGGTGATGGAATCTCGAAGGTAAGGACAAGCTCACTAGGAAGACCGTCGAGCATGCGCTTGACGGACTGTAACGAAGCCTCTAGGACCTTCTTTTGCCGCTCCCAATCGATGACGGTATCGACTCCGCCAACTAGCTCCATGGCTGCTAGGTCATTGTAGGTGGATAATACTCGAACATTGGCGTTGAAACCAGCTATTGCAGGAATGAGGCCTGGAGGCTGCATGTCGATATGGACGTGCTCTGGCGTAATGTAACCATCGTCAACTTCGACAGGTAAAGGAGGATATGGATCTGATCGTGTTACTGGTGGCATAAGCAAGTCCCATTGCGACACGCCAGCCTGCTGGATTAATTTTACCCCGGAGAATAAAGCCCAAAAGGCTCTACCTCCCAATTCTCGCATCAATTGATCGACACCGACATGATGGGGTCCCTCAAGAGCATGGCCATTTGCTGTCATTCTAGCTGCTGGTAGGGTGTGACCGTTCGTATTTGTAGCGCTCGTCACATTGACCTTGTGAAGACCGACTGTTGCAGATATAGCCATGCACTGCTTGAAGTAGTGGATGGCGGACTGCCGATTGGACGTTTGAAAGCATGTCAGTCCCTGCAGGTAGCTGACCGCAGCGTCAAGAACCGACATTTTACGGTCCAAGTATGCGGGGCCCAGAGCCTCCATTGCTATTTTATGACAGCGATCTACCAGATCCACGGGATTTGAATACAACGAGTCCATTTGCTGATAGTGATCCGTTTGCACACCGTCGCTGATATGTTGCCGAGGTCTACGAGGGAAGCAAGCCACCAAATAGCCAACCATGGAGGCGATCAGAGCGAGAAACGTCGGACTGGTCAGGTCTTGGCGCCGACGGAAGGCATCCCGAAAGGATTGCTCATGAGGAAGCGGTACAAGAGGATATATGAAGGTGAAGTAGTCATCGACCAGGCGCTCAAGCATAGGAATGGGACATATCGAATCTGCGGAAAGCACCTGCTGCTGAGAGAAGTAGGCGAGTGTTTGAGCAGCATGTGTGGGCGAAGAAGGATGCGGTTGAGGCATTGCTGGCCCTTCCGGTGAATCATATTTTCTCTTGAGACTCTCAGCGTGTTTATTAGGAGGACCTCGACGCTTGCTCGGTCGTTCAAAGGTACATGGAATCTGGAGACCCTCACAAGCCTTGCATGGTTGTTGTTCGTCGCACTTCACTTTTCGTATAGAGCATGAGTCACAAGCTTTACGTAGCCGGGCTTTTATCTCGCCCGAGTGACCATGATTCTTGCCGGTGTGGTTGTTCGATGGTGTTTGCGCCTGAGTCGGAGGCGCGAGTTGAGGGTCGACGTCAGGAAAGATGGGATTGGACGCGTTCGGAGGCAGGTTCGGTAGAGGAGGGTAAGGCATGTAACTATTAGAGAGGGAAGGACTCTGCTGTGGCAGCATCGGCGCACTGGGAGCGGCGCCATATGCGGACATGTTGCGCTCAGTTTTTGGATGACCGTCCATGGCAATCCGGTACTTCTTCGGATATACTTCGGGGACGGTAGAGATGGGTATGATCAAGAATCAGAAACAATTGAGGTTGAAGTCTGTTGATGAAATTATGCCGTATGACCGGCAGATATATCTGTGACCGATTGGTTGCAGTGGTGTTGGCGAAAGCAATGAGAGTGAACTGGAGCAACACCACGTCCCTCGACACTAGGGCAACTAGCGTGCCAAGACTGAAAATTTCACCGAAGTGCTGGCGGTACTTCGGATTCTCGGCATCAGGTGGCAAGCTAAGATATCATCGGTATCATCTCCGCTTCACTTTCTATTCTTCCTTGATTTTACATCTACATGCTGTCGTCAAGAGAATTGTTTGATATAAGTAAAGTCTAGGGCGTCTATGATTGTTCCATCTGTTGTAAATCAGGGTTCAGAGCAGCTGTGCAGTATGAGCCAAGTCTTTCAAATTCATCCGATGACAATCAGACAATAACATGGCCACTAAATTTTTGGTACGTATATTTGAGAACAGCGATAGCTTTGCACTGTCGCATGAAATCAGCTATGAGATCCACTCCGCAGTATTCTTACCTACACAATTGTCCATCACGCAGCGGCCGATAAAGCATTCAACCAAGCCCCCAACCGATACCCTCCTTTGCTAATCTGCAACTCAATATACGGCACCGCCCCTGTATAATAAGTCCCATCGAGCTCCACGCCCGACTCATCATTCTGTAGCACATACTGACAATTCAACGTATTGGCATTCTGCGCCCATTCAAGAGCGCAATCACTAGCCGTCGTAATATCCACACAACTGACCCAATCATCCTTTTGACTCGCATACGTCCCGTTATCGATCTGCGCAATCAACGTAGCCGCAAACGAGTCCACCGTAGCCGTGCTGTTTTCACCGCCCGCGAGCTTCTCAACCATATGTGTATCCCAGCAGGCGTGGAGGTTGGTGTCAGTGCCATCCCACGTGACGGAGATGTCGTTGCCGCCGACCTCCTCCGCTTCGTCATGTAGAGGCTGCGTGATGTCGCCTAGGAAGTGGATAAGGAACTCCATGGCCTGCTTGCGGTTCGTTGCCGAGAGACTGGTGTCTTGCACGCGGGAGGTATAGTTGGCAATGGCGGAGATGCTGCAGCCCTTCGTAGTGCAGTCGCGGGAGAAATTAACCGAGCAGGAGGTCGGCGGGGAGTCTTCTGCGTCGATGAAGCTGGCGCGATGTCTGTTAGCGAAAGCTGAAGGGAGATTGGGTGGAGGGTGACTCACTGATAAGGCGCGCTGAATTTCCCTGCCGTGGTATAGCGGTAGTCATCTGCCCAGCTGGCAACCGAGGCCATAGAGACATCCTCCCCTAATATGCCGGCCACGTACGTCTTTGCCGTGGAAGTCAAGTAGTTGTTGGCTATGGTAGCCACAGTCGCATGGCCGACGACGCCCCACGCATGAGCGCATGGGAGCGCGCAGAGAGATGCCGCAAGTGGGATGTATGGATGCATATCCGCGAAATATATAGGTGTCTGAGAGGATGGGTAGGTAGACGTATTTTGGACTCGAGGAAGGGGAGATAGAGCAAGTAAGAGCCCTTCTTAAGGGATGCTCATGCGCGACTCCTCCTGCTAGATCCAGGTACACCATATGATGGTACCTGCATGGCTCATAGGGGCAGCCCGAACGTCATTCTTTGTCGGAGTGAAACCATCTGGCGCAGTCATGTGCTTGGATGAGAGGCAGAGCGTGACCCTGACGAGGATCGTCCTTTGTTCCTTGCCATCCCTCGGTCCATACATATGACAGGGATGTACGGTGATTGGCCCTTACAAAGACTTCAACCGAGAAGGAATTCTTGGCAGGTCCGAAGGCAAATTGGTTGCATAGATCGCACGCAACGCTATTCGAGGTTGTCGTTGGAGGCTTTGGCGCGTAGGTGGCGTTGCTAATTTGGGAACCCCTTGCCTCGGAGCGATTATCTGCAAGTAGAAGGAGCTTAACTGCCAAGGCTCGGTGCAAATGTTTGTCAATAATTCAGCTCTGAATGCACACGCAGTAGATGATTCTGGAAATTTTGATTAACTATCAATGAGGTAGGTAATTACAAGAAGTTGGTATCTAATGAGTGAAAGGATCAATGTCCAATCCAAAGATGTTTGGTTTGCCCTGGGTATAATGAACTCCTCCAAGACGCCGAGATGCATGCCGCTAAGAAGCAATTACGAAGAAATAATGGTAACAGGAGCAGGCTTCTCCGTCGTCGTAACCGTCACAGTGACTGTTACTGTAGCCTGGCCATTGCCAGCCCCAACCTTTTCATTCACCTGCGGTCCCATTGGGGCAGTCGTGATGCCGGCATTATCAGCGCTTGTTGTTGATGTGCTTGTCATACTTGCTTCTGTGGGTTGGAGGCTGTCAGGGTTACCCGTTGGAGACTGGGAAGAAGACTGTACAACAGGCGTCGAAATCTCTGGGTAGGACTGCGATGTTCGGGAAGTAGGAGTTGAGGCTTGCGCGCTGTTTTCGCTAGGCATGGCTCGGTCGTTCACGTTTGCAGTGACGATACCAAATAAGGCCTTTGGAACTGACAAGACAGCTGCTGTAGTGGATGATGCTAGAGACGTAGCCTCTGACTCAGGAGCATCGCTCAAAGTATTGGAGTTCTGGACTTGATGAGCTGTAGCCGTCACCACAGTTACTGAAGGATTGAGTGCTCGTGATTGAGTCTGCGAGCTTGATGGCGCGGAAGTGGTGGATGTACCCGGTGATACAGCAGATGCGTCTACTTGGTCCGAGTCTTGATCTTGTGAAGCTGTGGTGGCTACAGCAAGTACCGAGGGAGCGAGCGTCATTGTCTGGCTCTGGAAGGTCGAGGACGTCACGGACTGCACGGGGTTTTGCGCGGTAACACTTTGTGTGGTTTGGCTGGAATCTCCCTCGGCTTGTAACATCAGGGCTGGCTGCGATGTGACGGCCACCGGAACGGTGGTGGAAGACGGCAGACCAGCAAGTATACTAGCGGCCATGCTTGGAACAGCGCATTGCACCACAACCCCAGTCAGGCCTGTGGGCTTCGGAAGCGCATAGCATGATTGGCCTCGAGGACAGCTCTTCAATACATAAGTCCCACCGGATTGACATTCAGCCATCTCTCCAAGAACGCAAACATATGCTTGGCTCGGGTCACCAGGATTGCAAGGAGTGTCTTCGTTCAGTGTCTTGTAGACATCGTTATAGCCGTTGGCCATTGCAGTATTTCCTCCCTCAGCGATAGGATACTTTGCAGTTCCGGTGGGTGCTGGTGAGCTTGCGTCGAGCGTCACTGGTGCAAATTCGTCCGCTGTATCGCCACCTGCACCTAGCACTTGAACAAGGCCTGAACTTATGGGTACAGGTACGACCACTGAGGACTGAGTTTGACTGGCAGCAGCTAGATATGAGCTCGTCATGGATATTACTGAAGATGACGAAACTTGCGCAGGAGCAGCTGACGAAGAGCTGGATTTAGGCGTTTCAGAAGAAAAAGCGGCTTGGTTCAGAACAAGAGGTGATGACGATGTACTTGCTGCTTCTAGTATATGGGACTTGGACTGGACACTGAAAGTTGCTGGAGTGCTTGACGCAATACTGGAAGAAGGCGTAGAGGTGGATGATGGTGCAGTAGTCGAGGGCTGCAGATCATCCGGGGGGCTACTAGCAAGGTTGAACAACCTTGACAAGGTCTCCGCAGGCTGCACAACGGCGCTCTGCTGACTTTCACTGGTCGGACTTCCACTGTATAGAGGTGCTGAAGTACTGATAGGAGCGACCCCATTCCCCGCGTCGGAAGGCTCTGAGACAGCTGTTGTAGGTATGGTTGAGGGAAGAATCGATGACGCCAATTGCAGTTCGCTCGGCGTGCTTGTGCTTAGTGACTTGGTGGAAAGGCTGCTACTGATCACCACGTCGGATAATAATGGTGTCGCCGCAGCTATTATTGAGGAAGTGATAGCGAACGCGGAAGTTTCTGAGCTGACGGCGATCAGAGGTGTTATTGAGGAGGAACTTATCGGTATGGGTGTGGAGATTGGGATGGCGGCGGAAATCGAAGGTATCTCTGTATGATTGAGGAATCGAGGCACGTTATAATGCCTTGAGTTCTGTCAGCGCCAGACTTTGTCAACGGCCCCGAAATGGCTATACTTACTGCACACGAGCCCCATTGTGCCGGAGAGGTCCAGCCGCAGCGATATCACAACATACTGCCAGCAGTACTATTATTCGGAAGCGCATAATGAAATGCAAAGAATGTGAGAACAGCTAGTCGAGCAGAAGTCTGTTCAACCAAGAGAAAATGAAGAGACGAATGTGAAAGGGCTCGTTGTTGTATTGAAGGAGAGTGGCGAATCGAGATGTGAGAAAGCAAGGAAATGCAAAGCAGACACAAATGAGACAAGGAAAGCTAAGGAACCACAAGGCAGACCGTAGATGAGACCAGAAAGAAAGCGAAGCTTGACGGAACATTCACGAAGCATGCGCGACACATCAACCATATAATGAGAGGCCATGAGATTGCGATACTCTTGAAACACTGAGTCCAGAGTGTCGAGACTGTCTCAGCAATGGAAGCGTTTGAGTCAGCGGATGCTGCGACACGGATAAAAATGGCATTGGCTATTTTTATGTCGAGGCAGCTCAATTTAGAACGTGAGAGGTCATGAAGTGGTGAAGGAGATCATAAATACCTATTTGCGTTGACTGGTGGTGGTGAATGTTTGGAAGAAAGCTGGGCGGCTGTTGTTTGAGATTGAGGCTAAAGTACCCACGACGCGTTTCCTTGATGTGATTCGCTGAGCATCAGATGTACCTCTCTCTGTGCCAGGAATACTTTGACCTTCTTGGCGCGGATATTCTTCGACTGTTTTCTGTTCTCATTTCTCAACAGCCAACGGCGTCGAAAATGATACCGAAAGATGGGTAGGTACGGAGTACATAGAATAATAACGCTTTGGTTGAAGATGGCCTTCCCTAGCAAAGTCGCACTTGACTAAAATCCGGCCTCGGCACCTTCGTACGCCAAGACCTTCCAGGCGCTAGTGGCACTGTCCAGAATTCCATTCGCGATGTTTCCATACACACAGCTTGCCTGTTGACGCATCTTTTGACGGTCGCGTGGTTCCAAAATTCCAACTGGGTGTAGAGGGTTGCAGTATTGACGGTTGCAAGGTCTCGAAACTTCCTCATCCTCAGTTGAGACTGACGGCTCAGGGTAGGGTACCTTCCATCCATGCTTCGTTCTCCTCTATCAGGGATACGATCAAAGGTGACTTTGTGTTAGCGAGAAGATAACAGTGTTCAAGGGAGGTTCTTCAATCGATGAAGCGATACATAGAGAAAATAGTCTCGTGAAGTTGTGATATAAATAATAAAGCATGATTTCGGTCATCTTCACCTCGAAGCTCTCCCTTTGAAGACTGACCTCGCGACTGCTGGAAGTCGAAGGCGGAGTGGGTTGCCTGCACAGCTTGAAGCAGATCTGGCTTTGCCCTGACACATCTTGCGCAAGATGAGACGGTTCGGTTGTTTAAGGTACGGGCCAAGGAGATCGGTAACATCCAAGCTACGTCTACCCCAGTGGGGCTTCAACATATGGCCTCTGGCGACCGCTAGCTATGGACTATCATGCTAAGGGGATTGAGGGCGGTGTTGATCATGCTGGTTTCCGAACGAACTGTATCTAAAACAACATGCTGTGGTTTTTTGTGAGTACCCTATAGAAAAGAAAGAAAAGAACAAAACCAAGAAGCGAACTGGCGTGAGCTCCACTAGTCAACCAACCTCCCCTTTCAAACCCTTTACAAGCCAAATCAAAGGTGGCCGATCTCCTGCGGTTTCGCCTGATCGTCGACGAAGATACTCGGATCCACAATCCCCGACCCCCCAACCACAGACTCCGCCAACGCCGTCAGCGAGCTGGCAGACACCAACTCCATCAACGGTATCTTGGCGCCGAGTTCCCGATCCAGCCAGTTTCGAATCTCAATCGCGACGAGCGAGTCCAACCCGTACGCCACCACGGGTTTGTTCGGCGTGATGTCGTCCATCGGGATCATTAGGATGGAGGAGAATTTCTCGCCCAGGGCCTCGTACGCTGCTTGAATCGCAGCGGGTCGTGAAGTCGCCCGGCGGAGCTTGGAGGAAGGCGACGAGACATTTGATGTTTGGGATGTTGATGATGGATCGTGGCCGTCGCTGTGATGAACGGCTCTCCGGCAATGCGAGAATTTGGCATCGAGGGCCCAGTAAATGCCGTCTGTTTTACCGGGCTTCAGGTGCAAGCCGGTGAGACACTCGTGGCCGCTGGTCGAGGCTAGCTGCCCTCGGATCGATGCGTTGATCAGCGCCAGAACGTCCTGCTCGTTCAAGACATTATCGCCAAGGGCCTTTCGCAATGGCCCCAGCAATTCCGGTTTGTCGACTAGGTATCCAACTCCGGCTACGGCGCCCAGATGGATGGTATCTGCAGGGAGACCCTGAGCCACTCGCCAACGGGCAAAGGCTCCCATGAAAGTAGAGGTCCCAGCGTATACGGCCTGACCAGGGGGCCCATAGAAGCCCGTCATGGAAGAAAGCATGATGAAGAAGTCTAGATGCTTTTTCGGCAAGACTTCATGGAGATTCAATGTTCCTCGAATCTTGGGTCTGACTATAGCCACGTAGTCTTCGTGAGGTTGTGTTTCTAGTATTCCGTCCTGGGAGAGATTGATTAGTCACGACGGATCTAGAGAGAAGAGGGGAGTTTGGGGCGAGGGGGGAGGGGGGAGGGCGGTAGAGTCAGCATACTCGAAGAACCATTGCAGCTTGAATTACACCGCAGATTGGAGGCCTTGACGCGGCATCCGTATCGATCACATTTTGCAATTCATCCTGGCTAGCTATGTCACACGAATAAACATTCAGGCTTGCATCGAGCGCATTCAACTCCTCCACTAGGCTTTGGATCCCTTCGCCGTGAGGTCCGCTTCGAGAGGCCATGAGAATATGTCTCGCTCCTTGTTGCACGAGCCATCTTGCGATGCTGCGCCCCAACCCTCCAGAACCTCCAGCTATCAGGTAAGAAGCATCCGCACGCAGAACAGCGGTCTTTGCTCGGGGAAGAACAGCCTGGAGACGGATTAGGACCATATGAAAAAGAGAAGGTCGAAAATCGCCTACTGAGACTTGATCCTCCGGTTGAGGCTCCACCACAACTTTCCCCATGCTTTTCCCGCTTTGGAGCGATCGAAATGCCTTTTCGACGTCTTGAATGGAGTATGCTGCAACGGGATCGACCGCTCTGATTGATCCATCCCGAAACAGAGACAAGACCTTGGACAAAAGCCTTTCACATAAGTAAGGCTTCGTTTCGAAGACCAAGACCAAATCTACCGCCGTAAAAGTGACGTTCCTGGCAAATTGAGCCATTTCAAGCCTGGAATTGGATTGAATGTCAGCCTTTCCTATTTCTATAAATGTTCCTCCCACCGCAAGGCACTCCCAGCCAACGCGCAATGCGTCGCAACTGAGTGAGTTCAAAACAACGTCAACTCCTCCCTTGGTCGCGTCACGAACGTTTCTGCCAAAAGAAGTGTTTCTGCTGAAGAATATACTCTTGGGGTCAAGCCCGTAGGTCCTAACAAGGAGTTCTTTCTTGGCCGCACTGCCAACGGTCGCGTAGATCTTCGCTCCGATCAACTGACTGAGCATAATGGCTGCTTGGCCAACTCCACCAGCTGCCGCATGGATGAGGATTGTCTGGCCTTTTTCGAGGCGTGCGATATCATACAGACAGTAGTAGGCCGTAGCGTACACAACAGGTATCGATGCTGCCACGTTGAAGGGCATGTTGTCGGGTATCCTGGCCACCTTTGAGGTGGAGCAACATGTAAATGTCGCAAATGATCCGTCGGCCACTGCGCAAACCCTGTCACCAACAGCTAAGCTGGTAACATTGCTCCCTATTTCAGCAACTATACCACTGCATTCAAGGCCAATATCAGTCGGGTCAATGTTCAATTGACCAAGTGTTACCATGATGTCTCTGAAGTTGAGCCCGACCGCTTTCACTCGGATCTTTACCTCGCCGTTTGCCACAGCAGATTCGTGATCAGCGAAATAAAAGCTGTCAAGAGCACCGATAGTTCTCAATTGCATTTTCAAGGCCCTGTCCCTTTGTGCGAATGGTTGTCGACTTACTTGAGATGGTCCATGGAACGCCTCTTGGTTCACCTCGGTGTTTTCAAGCATTCTAGGGACACAGAGATAGCCTTCACGCACGGAATACTCCTTGTCAGTTCCTCCGTCCAATGAGGTATTGTCAAATCTTTCTTGAAACACTTTCATTGTCATGCGGGCGTTCTCCTCGGGAGTCAAGTCATTCCTTCCATCAAGATCAAGAGTGACAAAGTTGAGACCAGTCCTCCCATTCCGAAGACTCCTGGCCAGGCCGAGAACCATATTTGCCACTGGTTCCTCCGAATAGGCGCCCTTTGTGACCCACAAGATACCACGAGCACTGCAGAGTCCTTTGAACGCTTCGAGCTGTTCAGAGCTGATGTCGGTCAGGAATGGCGTTTCGACTTCGTCCAAAACGACAAAAATCTTCTCCTCTATGCTAGCATTAAGCACATCCCCCAAAGAGATCACCTCAGGCAGACTGCCTGTGAGCTCGGAAAGTGACTCTCGTAGCGTGGGTAGAGAAATTTGACTTGACGGATGGCTACAGACAATGATCATAGACTTGTAATGGCTGGCTTTATCTGGAGTCTTCGCAGTCGAAACCATGAGGCTAGTTGTGTGGTATGGTTCAGGAAAGTTTCGAACAACTCCGTCAAGCCCCGAGAAATTTGTTACTTCAAGAAGCTTATCCCAGTCTGCCTCCGATAACAGAGGACTGTCTTGTCTGTCAGACTCCTCGCCTGAAGCCTTGATTTAGTAGCTTCTCTTGGTCGGGTCCATGAGAGGACAAGGGTCTTACCTAGCCACCATCCAGGAAGTGTTCCAAAAGGAAACACACGCTTTGTCTTCACAGTAGACTCGACCAATAGTAGGTGGCCGCCAGGTCTTAGCAGTTTCCGCACATTTTTCATCGTCGTCTCCAATTTATTCGTGGCATGCAATACATGATGAGCTACGACTACATTATAGGTTTGACCCGTAAACCCTTGATCAGAAGGGTCTCGATCCGCATCAAATTGGCGAAAGCTCATTAGGCCGCCAAGGGAGGCGAATTTGATGTTTGCCTTCTCCAAAAAGCCATGAGATATGTCAGTAAAGCAATAATTGGTGAACGGAACAGTCTTGCCATCGGATACTAGAGCTTCAACAAGAGGAGCTGCAATCGACCCTGTGCCTCCTCCGATTTCAAATATGGCTAGGTGGGGATTTTCATGAGTCAGTAACTTTACGGCATGGACCAGGGCATCGTTGCACCCCGCGACGCAAGCCTCTTCAGATTGGTAATACTTCCCCAGCAAGTCATCTTGTACCATTTCTGACAAGGGATCAATTTCCCTCACCAAGATTCGTGGCAAGTGAGCTCCTATTTTAGCCAGAAATGCCCCCTCGGTGTCCAGGAGAGCAGCTTGCGCTAATATCGCCTCACGTATCTGTTCGTCCCGAAAATTCCAAGTATGATCTTGAAGCAATGATTACCCTTGCTTTGCTAGGCGTGATTGTCTTTTCATCCAAGCGTAAAGGCGCCTGTGATGCTCCGGCATTGCTTCGTAATGGGTCTCCGGGACGAGGGTCAACGCCTTCTCAATATGATAGTAAGAGGCTTGTTCTTGCAGTCGAATACGTTGCTTTTGCTTTTCAGTCATCTCGTCTGGACCAAGCAATTTCTGGTACTGTTCAAACGCAAGCAATGACAGAAGAGGTTTCCAGCTGGTTTTGTAGGCTATCGCTCTTTCGCCCTTGTCTAATACTTCATCCGAGATTCTTGCCATAATGATGCCTTCGGCTTCGAAAGTGACAGGGCCCTCTGCCAGGTCTGGGTCGACAACGTATGCGTCCAAAGTGACACTTTTCGACACGGGATGGCCCGACTGGAGCGATGCGTAAACGCGATTCATTCCCCCGCTCTCTTTTCTAATCTTCGGAGACATGGATACGTTCTTCATGTAGGTCGGCACATACGTAGGTAGATGGTTTGTGTTCATCTGAATGATGATTGACCAAATGGTGTGAATACAAGCGTCGAGGGTCGCGGGATGCATCATCATCTCGCTCTCATATCCATGCGGCATACTCGAGGCAGTATCCGCGGTGTGCACCTCTCCAAGCGAGTGTTTGCCGTCGTCTGTACGAACGTTCTTCAACCCTCTGAATTGAGGCCCGTAACCAAATCCGGCTTGTCTGAGATTTTCGTAGATCTTTTCAGCATCCATTTGTCCAGTACATGCAGCTTCGATATCAGCTATAGTAGGCCTAGAGTCCCCCCCGGAAACATCCATATCACCGGGGGGTAGTAGTTTCTGATCGCTCTGAGCCGCAATGAATCCTTTACAGTGTTCATTCCACCCTTGGTCGTCCGTCCACGAGGATATTCTGAATTCGTCCCAACTTGCTGAGGCTGTTCTTGTACTATCGTGATGACGTCTGAGAGAGATTGACATCTCAACGTCCGTGGACTCTGGCAGGACCAGCGCTCTAGCAACAACAACCTCTCGAAGACAGATACGATCAAATTGTTTGCTTGCGGCAATGGCTTTTTTCGAGGCCGCTTCCATTGCTACAATAAGATATCCCGCTACAGGATACAATATTTGTGACTGTACCTTGTGTTCCCGGATCCATGGCATATTTCCGAGTTCAGGATTATTCGCCATTGTTTTTCATCATCGCTGAACTCTCCAGTAAGTTTTCCTAACAACTCATTGCGTGCGCCAGGGTTCAACCGATACGCTCGACCAATGCGCGACTCGGCCCAATATTTCTCATCATGCGTCCACGAATACGAAGGTAGATCACTGATGAGGGCGGGCGTAGAGGACTCTCCTGAAGAGTTGATGGCTGCAAGGTTCAAAGAAAGGCCGGCCATAAGTAAATCAGAAGCCATCTGAAGGGTCGTGGTAAGGGCGCTCTCATTTCTGATAAGCGCTGACAGATAGCTGGGTCGAGACACTTGTTCAGGCAACTCGAGCAAAATTTGCCTGATAGGTCCTTTTAGAGCTGAATGTGGTCCAAGCTCGAGCAAAGTGTCAATTTGAATCTCCGGCGCAGAATTCAAAGAACACAGACTATACACAGCGTCCGAGAACAAAACTGGAGAGGTCAAGTTGTCAACCCAATAGGATGTGTCAAGTTCAGAATGCTCAACCAGACGCCCCCTGAGGGAAGAGTGAAACTTAACGTTGGAAGACTGCGTGTTTGGAGTGATGGTCCCAAGGTTGTCTCTATAGTCATTGGCGACCAACTGCATGTGATCTGAGTGATACGCCACGCCCGTGTGCAACATTCTGTTGAAGATCTTCTTCTCATCTGCTAGGCTTTTTAACTCTACCAATTTTGATTCGTCACCGGAAATTGTGACGCTGTGTGGGCTGTTCACACATGCTATTTTCGCACATCCCCTTTCTCGACTTTGCTTAAGCAGCGCCTTAGCTCCGGTTTCATGGACGCCCAAAGCCATCATAGAGCCTTTCACGTGAGGAAAGTTCTTGGAGAGATCGATAACACTCATACCTCTATGATATGCAATTGACATACATATACTGATCGGTAGCGCTCCGGCAGCATAGGCAGCCGCAATTTCGCCACTCGAATGTCCTGCGACGGCGACAGGCTGAATGCCCCACGAGGCAAACAGATCGACCAATGCCAGTTGAATAGCTATGCAAGCTGGCTGACTTATATGCGGCTGGCCTATCGATGAAGTTCCGGCGTCCTTGGATAATTCATCGGAAAGGGACCACCTTGCTCCCAGGATATCCAAACAATGTTCAGCAGCACGAATGGTTGAAGCAAATACGGGGTATGTCTCAACGAGTCCACGACCCATTGCATGCCATTGAGCGCCTTGACCGGTGAAAATGTACGCAATGCGAGGCGCAGTGGTGCTTCGTTGAGGCGTGACCCGAGTAGTTACCAGAGCTTCCATAAGCTCCTGTTGCGTACTGCAGGGTACCGCGAATTTCCATGAAAAAAGCGATCGTCGCTGGAGAGTAAGAGCCAAGCTTTCAAGCCGATCTTTATAGAAGAATTCTGGTCGCTGTCGTAGATAAGCGACTAGTTTGGCCGCTTGTAGTCCCAAAGACGCCTTCTCAGTTGCGGACAATACCACAATGAGGCGCCGAGAACTTTGTGTCAATGGATGTACCCCACGGGGGTTTTTGAAGCTGCTCGAGTGGTTGAGCTCGTTTGAGTGGACAGCTCCGTTGGCTTGAGCCCTGGAGACACTGGGTCTCTGCTCGAGGACAGCGTGTGCATTCTAGAAACGACATCAGTAGGATCCTAGAGCTGGAGAGTCATCGACTGGGAGATTTACTGTCCCTCCGAAGCCATGTTGATTGATGCTTGACGAATGTTACCCTTTGGCCATTGTATCAATCGCGTGGGAACCTTGAAATCGTTTATGTAAGCCCAACTCCAATACAACTCAAGCGCAGACCAGGAGCAAGGGGCAGACGAGCTATATCATTGAAGAAACGGACTGTCGACTACCTTTAAATTCCACTCATGAAGTGGTACTTCGGCTGACACGTTCTCAAAGTCGCAATTTGGCAAGATAAAGCCTCTTTCAAGCATCATGGCTGTTTTGATAAGACTGACAACCTTTTTACCCTGTCAGCGAGATGGAACCTGGGATGGCAACTAACAGCTGCAATTTAGAAAGCGCAGAGGGGAATAATACCCCGCTTGCACCCTCAAGGTGGCCAATGTTAGACTTGAGAGATCCGATGTAGACAGGATCGCAAACCTCGGTCCCTTTGTGGTGACCAAAGACGGCGCCAAGAGCGGAAGCCTCGGTGGAATCTCCTGCCGATGTCCCCGTACCGTGACTCTCTACGAATACGGTATCAGAAGTGAGAAGGCCTGCACCGCTATAAACCGACCGAATGAGGACTTCCTGTGAGTCCCCATTTGGCATAGTGATTCCGGACGTTTTACCATCCTGGTTGACGCCGGTATTGCGAATGACTGCTCGAATACAATCACCAGCAAGCAGAGCTTGTTCTAGAGGCTTCAGTACAACACAGCCAGCACCTTCCCCCTTTCCGAATCCACTAGCTCGTCCATCAAATGCGAAGCATCTACCTTCTGGCGAGAGGAGCCTTGACTCGTTCAGCCCACATCCTGAATAAAGGAGCACGGTAAAAGAGGAACAATCACCTTGACATGGACATGTTGATAAAAGAATCGGGCGTTAAGTTAAGGTGGCAGCCACCGACAATGGCAAGGCTTGATTCACCACTTTTGATACTCTGACAAGCCAAGTGAAGAGCCACTAGACTTGATGAGCAAGCTGTATCCACCGTCATGCTAGGCTCTGTATGATATTAGATCAGGATCTTTCATCCAGCGACGGACCAGCTACCCTTCAAATTGAACAGGTATGATAGACGATTTGAGATGAGCGATTCAGCAGAGCCCGTCACCTGAAACATGGGAAGAGTCTCGGGGTCCCTTAAGAGATGGACTCCATAGTCTGAAAAAGAATTTCCCACGAAGACTCCAACGTTGCTGCCCGTGATTGAATGTAGAGGAATCCCAGCTAGATCCAGAAATCAGCTTCTGTGATAGCCAAGGGACGACAAGATAATGCAGACAGTTCTCTAGGGCCTCATAGGCACACTCCAGCCAAATGCGGTGCTGGGGGTCCATAGCCTATAAAAAGGATCCACACAATACTGACACCACCGACCTTTGCCTCTTTCGCAGTGATTCGGAAGAATGGAGCGTCGAAAAGAGAGATATCGTCTTGCAGAAAATGAGCCCCTTCAGGAATGTACTGATTGAAGTATCAGTCACAACTTGGCTGATGGCGGGAGCTGTCTCTAAACTTACACTCCCAGGGCGGTCATGGTTAGGGTGATAAAAGGAGTCGTGATTGAAACGACTCTTTGGGATCTCCGACCATCCACTTCGACGCTGACAACACGCTTCCCAAAGATCCTCCGGGCTAGATATTCCGCCAGGAAGCCGGCATGCCATGCCAATCACGGCGATTGGCTTCGCTGCCTCCATCTGGAGTGACTATTTGGCTGCACTTGCTGGATTTCAAGGATCTAAGCAGGTGGTGGGAGAGTTGGGGACGAAAAGGACGACAATGCAACCCAAAAGAGTATCCGTGTACTCGTATTTGATCTATGAGACTTGGCTGTCATTTGCTTAGTTATACCAAATCGGATGCTGCTGAGGTAAGGTATAGAGAGAGCGAGATCAAAGCTATTCATCCTGACCCCTCACGATCCCACTTGGAGTACATGTCGCTAGTCCCCCGGAACACTGCTGACAGTGATGCATGCATCCCACTTGGAGTACATGTCGCTAGTCCCCCCGGAGCACTGCTGACAGCGGTGCATGCCCCAAGCTTTCATGGTGGCGAAAAGGTTCGAGACCAGAGCATGGAGGTGGAGGGAATGGAAATGTCAATGGAAATGATAAGGCAACTCGTTTCGGTCCGTCTCAAGTCTCGGGGGCAACCTAAAAGTGAGTGGCGAGCCAATGATGGAAACTTTTTCATCCTCATCCTCATCCTCATAATAATAAGGATCGGATTACCGGGTATCCTATCCGTGGCCTAGGTAAGAAGGTAGATTGTTGTAGGTAAGGTAATTGTCAGGTGCAATATGAGTGGGATTGCTTGGCAAAAAGGATCACGCCCCCCCTGGAGAAATCTGCAGAAAAAAGAGAAGAAAACTTGTAAAAAATACCAACTTCATTTTATTTAGAACCCAAAAATTCTTTATCAACAAATCTAATATATATGAAAGTTACTCTAAATCATAAATTTCATTGAATTTTTTTTTCCGAATTTTATTTAAATAAAATTTTCCTTCTTTCTATAATTTTATATGTAGATAAATATAGATTCATAAATTCAATTCATGGTGCTACACCGAAATGCAGTCAGCCTAAACGCAAGTCCTAGCCCTAAGTCAAATCAGACTAATTTCTATCGATGCGACATTCGCTTATAATGTCTACTATACGATATTGTCATGGAATAGAGTGCATCCCCCTATCCAATGCGCCAAAAGAGCGTGTGACCCCGCCAAGACAGCGGAATCACCCTAATGCAGCCCATATCCGTAACAATTGCACACTTTTTTGAAAGAATGCGCATGCCCTCATGCGTGACCTAAGGCACTCGTATATGGGGACCCCCCGGGTGTGACCCCGTAAGCCACTTGTAGGCCTGGTGCGAGCTGGGGAAGGCACGAGGATTATGAGTCCTCACCAAACCCGAGTGCCAAGTGACCTATCCACGGCTAACCGGTCACACCCGGAATCGAACCGGTGTTGCTACCATTTGTCATGGAATAGAGTGCATCCCCCTATCCAATGCGCCAAAAGAGCGTGTGACCCCGCCAAGACAGCGGAATCACCCTAATGCAGCCCATATCCGTAACAGATATTCGTCTAATTTTATTACTATAAACTCGTCGTCGATAGAAGAACTTACTTAGTTATCTTATTTTAATACGTCTCGTCGATTAATTCGACTATTTTTTTGATAGATTCTTTATAATTATAATAAATAATTTATTTTTATTAATACTTATTTTAGAGAGAACTTGAAGCGAAAGTAAATGATATAATTATCTTAAAAAAGAATAAAAGTAATATTTAAAGAAGTTATCGTTATTTATAATTACTTTAAACTTACTTTAAACTCTTTATAATACGATATCTTAAAGTATAATTTTATTAATACTTTTATAAAGTTATAATTATTAAGAAAGAAGAGTTAATCGATAAAATTAATAATCGAGTTTTAAATAACGTTAGTAGCTATTAATTGATCGTTATTAACATTATTTTATATCTCGTTTTAATTATTAATTTAATAATCAAGTTCTTCGCGTAAAAGTTAATTGCGATTATTATTATAATATTAGTCGTACTATTATAAAAACTACAATAGATTAAAGTCGCTAAGACGTATATCTCTATTAAAGCCCCCCCCCTTTTTTTTATTAGATAAGTTTTAATTAAATAAAGATAGAAGTTTTCGACGATAGCTTATTTAATTTACGTATTCTTTGATAAAGAAAGATTTTAATAATTAATTTAAAGAATATAAATATAATCGTTCGATAATTTAAATATATAAATTAATTAATTTAAAAATTATTTAGAAATATAGATAGAAATAAGATGTGAAGAAGAAAGCGACTTAGCGAACTATTTTATAAATAAAAAAAGAAGATTAAATACGCTTAGCGAAAGCGTTTTAAGTCTAAGATATTAAAACACTATATTAAAAAAGTTCGTAATATTTTTTTATATTTGTTAGAATCGATATAGATATGAAATTAATGTAGATGTATTGACTAAAACAACTAGCTAAGAAGCGAATATCTATATAATAAGAGACTGATATATAGAAGAAGGTCTCTGTCAAGACTCGCTAAGTTCTATAAATTAGACAAAGAAGGAAGGTGCTGAAAGGCTTTGATAGGGATTAGAATACGGTCGTAACACTATTTTTTCTCTCTTAATAAGATATATCCTTATAACTGTGATATGAAAATGCTTCGAGAATCTGAATCTAACGATATGTAACGGGGTCTAAGCATGCGTGACTGAGCAACTCGTACATTGGTTACTAGATAGACTGAATCCTGAGGAACCCAAGTGGGAATCCTCAGAGGCAGCATATTTAGCAGGGGAGAGTGCACCCCCATGCCAAGCAAACTTACTATGCGACTGCTATAGCCGTACAGCTGCACCAGAGGGATAGTCTCCTGGATCTGGCCTAGATGTATGTTGGATTCCTGGACTTCTAACAGGCCGCCTCATGCCTAGAGACCTCATGGCCCTTACACGATATTCGAGCGTGTGATTGTTGAATGATAGCTGTCAGTGTTTGAAATGAAATAATACTATTATTATAGCCGAAAAAAGCAGCGAAGAATACTTCGACGAATAAAGATCTCTGATTCATCGAAATCAACGAATCGATCTCGAGTCGTGTCGAATCGAATCTTATTGTTAACATTATTTAATATCGTTGTAATTATAAAGAAGAAAAAAACGATAGAATAAAATTTTGATAATATTTCTTAGACAGTCTCCGATCGATCGTATATAGTTTTCAAAATTTTAATAGAGCTTTCGCGAAGATCTCACGATAGATTTTTTTTTTTGGTACGCGTAGTTATATAATGAAGCTTTATAACTACACTCTCTGCACACTGCGTATTAGACGACTGAACTTATTAAAAGTACGTTGTTATACGACTGACTGATAAATCGTAGTACGCGAGATTAATTTAGAAGAATAATGTGCGATAATGAGATGAAGTGAGATGAGACGAATATATTCTGAGATTTCGACTTAAGCTATTGTTAGTTTATGTTATCTTATAGACGCTTAATGTAGAAAGAAGAAAGATAGATTATAGTGTGATTGATAAGCTAAGATAATGTCGACGAAAGATATGAGAGATGAAAGAGATGAGTTGAAATGATTAGTAAATATTGAAAGAATTCAAAAATCGCATATTCTGTTGAGAAACAAGCCACTAGGCCTTGGTAGATAATGCTCTAAGGAGGTAAGATACAAAAGTTGTGGACACGTATTTGTGTCCCGTTGCCAAGCCGCTAGTGGGATAAGGCTGATTGCCACTATTTCTAACATATTCGATGATTAGTCGAATTATATGCTGATCGTTAGCGCGATTTTCTCAGCGAGAACTGTTAGAATAGCGCTTATAAAAGTTATTCATCACGTTTTATATATTGTTAAATTCGTCTAAATTAGCGTTATATTATGCGAGATCTTCGTCGAAATCTATTTATTTGACTCTGAATTTAAAACGATTTTAAAGCGTCTTAAATACGATAATATCTTTTATCTCTCATTTCTCGATTTCGTCGATTATAATTATCGACGATTTAAATTTTTTTTGATTAGATAAGAAATTCGTAGCGGCGAGAGTGAGAAGCTTAGAGTGAAAGATATTATAAATCTTTATAATCTTCGAAAGTTATAATCTATAAGACGATTTCATTAGCTTTTTAATCTAAAAAAATTTAAATTATTTATTATTAAGCTTTTTATATAAGCGATTAGTGATGATATTCTTACTGCTGAGAAATATCATATCGTCTTCGTTGAATATAACGTCTTAACCATAACGATTTATCTAAGCGATTATTAATGCTTACGCGTCTTTCGCATTTTAACGAATAAAATCGAGTATCTATTGTATATATTTAGTGATATCTTCTATTTTAGCGACGTTTAGTCGCTTTCGCGTAGTTTTATAGAAAGTAATATCAAAACTAAAAGATATGCGAGAATTAAATCTTTTATTAAAATAAAATAAAGTCACGTCTGTGAAAGTCGAAATATCGTTATTGTTTGCGAACTTTATTAAGGATAATTATTTCGTTTAATCGTTCTGCATATAATTGTAGTAGATGCGTAGATATCGTTTCAAGTTCTGATTAGCGCGTTTCGTCTGTTTATCGATCTCGAAATAAAAATTCGTTGATAGTTCAGTTTTGATATCTAGTCGCTTACAGAAGATCTTTTAGATCGTAGCTACAAATTATAATTCTCGATCGGATATTATGGAGATAAATAGTTCGTAAAGACGAAAAATATTCTTAATTAACATTTATATAATAGTCTCAGCGATAATTTTTTCTTCGTCAGTCGCGTAAGATATATAATAACGCTCTTTAATATATCGATCGACGAAAACACAAATTATGTTAAAATCGTTCGATAGAGATAAGTCGATAACGAAGTTTATGATGATATCTTATCATCTTTTTTGTGATATGAATAAGAGTTTTAAATGTTACGGACGTACCCTAGGTGTCAGGTACATAGGGAGTGTTTATGGCTATGTGTCTAGCACATAGAGTGTTTATTGGTTATTGACACATTCCCATTGACACATAGGCTAGCGGGGATTCTTCCTAGTATTTAAGCGCTCTTCTTCTGTACATATTTCCTCCTTATCTAGTTGTCTTATTCAATTTACCCCCATTAGACTTGACTCTGGGCACGGTTCTGACACTACAACTAGATCATCCACCCTTCCGTTCGTACTGGCAAGCGAACAGTAAAATAAAATTGTCAAACGGGACCGTTGTGAAGCTGTTTCGATAGCAGATCATTGGACACTCGGGTGTGGCCTACCTACAGGCAAAACGAACCATTCGTGGCTAGGACTTGTTGACCACAAGGAAAACCCCTTACGAGGAGGTCTCGCTGCATACGTGCAAGCACCCCAGCATTCGTGCAAACCAATCCCCCCNGTCTTCTTAGACAGCCGCAACATTGAAACAACGCGCCCATCAAAGAAGCTGGGACATAAGAACGAAGGGCCTTTCAAAGTCATTAAAGTCGTGGGATCCGCATACAAGCTTCAACTCCCTCCCACAATGAAGATCCGTCCGGTCTTCAGTCCTAAGCTATTGACACTCGCTCCGACGGACCCACTGCCTGGCCAGAAGAATCCTTCCCCCCAGCCAGTTGAGACGCCTAAGGGAGACGCCTGGGTGGTGGAAGATATCCTGGACTCTCGCCGTCACTATGGCAAATTGCAGTACCAAGTGAGATGGAAAGATGATGACGATACTCTCACTTGGTGGAATACTGATAATGATGAGTTTGAGGGGGCCCAGGACGTAGTCAATGACTATCACAACAAATATCCGGAGAACCCAGGGCCGCACAACGCTGTTGCCAAGTCAAAGCGGCCCCGCCGTCTCCGAAATCTCCGGGGTCTCGCCACTATTTTTATCCTTTCTGCTCGCAGACGACTCGCAGGCCAATCTACAGCGCTGGGGCATCGCTTGCCTGAGGGGGGGGGTAGTGTTACGGACGTACCCTAGGTGTCTAGCACATAGAGTGTTTATTGGTTATTGACACATTCCCATTGACACATAGGCTAGCGGGGATTCTTCCTAGTATTTAAGCGCTCTTCTTCTGTACATATTTCCTCCTTATCTAGTTGTCTTATTCAATTTACCCCCATTAGACTTGACTCTGGGCACGGTTCTGACATAAGCGACGTATTTAATCTCAGTAGTGAAATCGATATATAGCGTCTGACGCTTAAATTGTTAACTGATTAACTCGTTTCACAGCTAAAATAATTAGTTAGACGTGACGCGAGAACTATCAAGATAGTTTACTCAGACGAAGTTTATTCAGTTAATTAGATCATCGCTATAACTGTTATATAATTTATATCAAATATTCAAATCGAGACTGTCAGCGAGATATTTAATAATTCGCTTCGAGATTATTAGTATATCTCTCATATCTCTCAACTGTATAGATTATATTTAATCGAGTTATAATTATTAGTCACTACAATACATTAATAAGCGATCGATATATCTCGACGTCGTTTTTATTAATATAATAATTCTCGAAAAAAGTCTGTAGAGTGTTTTCGTTATTTATAGAGATCTTGATAAAATGATAGTTAATTATATTAAGCTAAGAGATTAATTGACGAGTATAGCTGATTTAATTGATGAATATAATTCGATTGAAATGATTACGAATTATCGTTATGCTTAAATATTAAGAAATATCGTTTAAATACTTTATTATAAAGCGAAGATCGAACTTATTCTTAATTGTTTTAATGTTAGGAGTGTACCTAGGTAGTTGACCAAGATTCTATTGATGAGGAAGGAACTTGCTATCTCTAGAAACTATGGTACATATAGTGGGAGAGTGTGCCAAGACCCTAGCTGTCAGGGAACGAGGCTGGAACTAGGGCTACCACTTGGTATACTTGGTCTGATAGGGTCAGGTCTATTTACAAGACGAAAGACAAGGAAGGAAAGTGGAAAGTGGGCGCTCAGCGCCCCTATATAGGATCAGACGAAAGCCAACACGGCTATCGCATAACCGTCGCATATACAACAGTGGGAATGGGGTTCTAGCAACCCTTGGCTGAGTAGGCTAGATCTAGACTAGATCTGGGCTGGAAGCTGGGCTGACTTCACACCGTGACAGTAGCTCCCCCTTCGAAGGCTGAGCTCCTGTGAAGCTGCTAGGGGGAAATAGCGAAGCGAGGGACTAGGCGAGACAAGAGCGAGGTGACTTGGTAAGGTGAGGCGTCTGGGCGAAGTCTAGGTGAGGGAACTGAGGCGTAGGCTAGGCTTGGACGAGGGACTGGGTTTCGGGCGAAGCATAGGCGAGGCATAGGTAAAAGACTTAGGCGGGGGACTTGGGTTGGATCAAGGGTCGCGGCATTGACATCCGGGAATGGAACATGGAGTGGTGTGTGGGCCGGGGGCATCGGGGCGAGAAGAGTGATATTCGTCGATAGCTGTTTGGCAGTTGTCGACCAAGTTGAATGGTTCCCAGGTAGGGACATGAGACTCCCAATTGACATAGTACTTCAAAAGGGGTGGCTGGAATCGGCGGTCGTACTTGGAGTTCGTGACACTATTAACGTACCATGCTCGCTCGCCNAACTTAATGAAAGTTAGTGTCAGGGAACGAGGCTGGAACTAGGGCTACCACTTGGTATACTTGGTCTGATAGGGTCAGGTCTATTTACAAGACGAAAGACAAGGAAGGAAAGTGGAAAGTGGGCGCTCAGCGCCCCTATATAGGATCAGACGAAAGCCAACACGGCTATCGCATAACCGTCGCATATACAACAGTGGGAATGGGGTTCTAGCAACCCTTGGCTGAGTAGGCTAGATCTAGACTAGATCTGGGCTGGAAGCTGGGCTGACTTCACACCGTGACAACTATTAGAAATATACGACTGCTTATCGAAAGAGACTTCTAAAGAGACTGTCAGAACCGTGCCCAGAGTCAAGTCTAATGGGGGTAAATTGAATAAGACAACTAGATAAAGAGCGAATATGTACACAGGAGAAGAGCGCTTAAATACTAGGAAGAATCCCCGCTAGCCTATGTGATAATGAGAATGTGTCAATGACCAATAAATACTCTATGTGCCTGACACATAGCCATAAACACTCCCTTTGTACCTGACAGCTAGGGTACGTCCGTAACAGAGACTATCAAATAGTCTTTTAAAAGATTTGACAAGAAGAGATCGAATAAAAAGCTTATAAACACTCGCTAAAGTTATTCTTTCAAATCGCTCTGAGTATACATCATTTTGAAGATAACTCAGAAAAATATATCTATTTCTTGATGTGTAATTTTTTATTCTCAGTGACTAATGAAGAGAAAGTGTTGAAAATATAATAACTTAACATATACAAGATAATTATTTCACATCGAGCGAGATATTGAAATTAGCTGAAATTATCGGAAGAGAACGGCCCCATCGAATTACGTTATGTTATATGTGATGGAAGGGTGTAATCTCCTGCATCTGATGAATACAAATATGTCTATCTCCTCCCTCAGATAGATTCTTAGCTATGCTCAATAATAGATATACCCACTACATTCTTCCTTACTAGTCGATTCCTGCGGAGTTACTCTAGCCCTATTATTATATTCGCTTAGTCATCT
Organism: Evernia prunastri; assembly: GCA_003184365.1. Taxonomy (NCBI): domain Eukaryota; kingdom Fungi; phylum Ascomycota; class Lecanoromycetes; order Lecanorales; family Parmeliaceae; genus Evernia; species Evernia prunastri. Next base: position 103,132 of record NKYR01000126.1, read on the forward strand.
ACCTTTTCTGACTAGCTAAGGCATACATTTCCAACAATCAGCCCTACACAGTACTAGTGGCTTGGCGATAACACCTTTGGCACAGCAAACAGCACCAGTGAAATTTGATCCTTCCATATTTACCGCATATCGTTGCGCGATCTACTCAGATGTCACCAGAGGTACCATTGCTCTTGACGTTACTCGTCATTCGTCCCAGCGTCTCGAAAAAATTGCAAAGCGTTAACGGAAACGCATTACATCTTTCCGACCAGATTTCTGTTCTTTCATCTCGCTTTGTCGGTGCTACAAAGAGACACGATCGTATATCTCTGACTTTGAAACTTCGTCGTCACCAGAGAACACTGCCTTTGATCTCGGCAGCCATTACCATCTACCATCATCCCAGTCTCCGATCTATGTCCCCAGCCATATGTTTCTTTCCATCCCCACTCACATTATGCTCAATCTCTTCAAGCCGCTCTTTTGTCGTGATCTTCGAGCGTAATACCCTCCGTCCTAAGGCGATTTCCTCGTGGGGCTCTGTGGTGCGCCGCCATGCCTTCAGTTGCGCTTTCCGTCGACTGCCGAGTGTGGCCAGCGATGCGGTTGTGAGCTGAGGCAGAGGCATCCCGGTGCTCATTCTAGCGAAAGCGGTTCCTTAGCCGAGGTAAGATGAGAGGGTTTGAAGCAGAATGACCTACGTCATCGTCGCTTGACTTCTCTGTTAGAGAATGCAATAGGCTTCCCTCCAGGTACTAGATGTGGACCGAATCTTTGAGACCTATAATTCACGATTCTGCAGCTACACAAGTGGTGAAGTGGACAGAAGCCTCTTGGGAAACAATCTAAGTGGAAGGATTTGAGCAGAAATTCTGGCTAAATTTTTCTTGAAGATAGCTGTAAGAAGAACGTGCTGAGTTGAGAGTTGAAATTGCAGCGGACTCCAGCATCTTTTCTCGTTATGCCTCCTACATTTATCCTTGATACGAACCCGTATGCCACGGGTGGCACATACGCAGTACACATTCCCTTTCCCGCTTCCATCCAACACGCTACCTTTGCCATTCGCTTCATTGGACGAAACGAAACTCAAGCGAGCTTGCTACCCGTCGTAGGATCGGTGAGGACATCGTACAGGCAAATTGCCGAAGCGTCTGAAGTACTACGGGTTCAAGGATGAGCGAGAGATACCTGCGTCAGTGAGTATTCCAATTTTTTATTTGTCAATTCCCCGCTTTATCCCTGACTGATTGAATGAGTAAGCGAACGTCTTCTCGGAAGTCTACAGATCACCAATGCCGAATCAGGCAGGATGTGACCCTTGGAGAGATAGCAATAGCTGTGTACAACGAATTCGCTGAGAGCGCTGGTAGCCGACCGTATTCCAAATTAACGACATGTACCCAGCATGTATCTGGGTTAGTGAATTCATCAAGCTTGTTTGGCTCACATCCGGCGTTGATTTCAGCTCGAATTCTACCAAGTACACACTTGAATTGTGCCAGAAGCGCGCTCTCTCTCTTCCCCCCACTCTCTTTCTCTCTCTGTCTTCCGCATCCAATCACAAAGAGCCATTCTAAGAACATAGCAGAATTTAGCACCTTTGACAAATATTGAGATACTTGGTGGGACCAACGTGGTACGATCAGTGCCTCAATGGCCTTAAAATCCGACGCATTCCAAATTAACGACTTGTACATCCGTACTTACATTACCGATAAGCAACCTAAATCCGCATTTCATGCGCCAAAGTACCGAAGATACGAGCTAAGTGGCCAGCAGCGCAGGACTGGGTCGGCTGGATAAGCGAATCCCATCGCTTCAACGGCTTCCAGAATGTCCCGTACATTAGGTTTTGACACACACACTCTCTAACCTAGAAGCCTTACCCGTTAATCCTACGTACCTCCTTATCGAGCCTTACCTAAGGTACAGCCTTTCGGCTTATCCTACCCCCACTTCCCCGGTTGGATGCAAATCAATCAATCATGCGATTGGAACCCGCTCCCGCATAACCCTACCCGCCCAATCCAACTTTCGGCCTCCCAAATCTCGCCCAGAGGCCCCAGTTATGCAGTATGTCAGTGATTCCTCTGCATTAGCATCGCCCTACGAATGCAGACCTGGAACTCATGACCCGTTCGTCACGTGTCATTCCTTCGGTTAGAGACGTGAAGGATACTGGGGGGAACCTAGACTCAAAATTGACGCTAAAATCTTACCTTATGGATTTCCATGCCTCAATACACATTCAGTCGTCCTCCGACTTGCGCGCTTGTAGTTACGACACCACCCTAAAGCGGGAACGCAACGAGAAAACCTGGCTTTTGCGAAAAAGGCTTTAGCCATGTCCAGAAATCGGCACGACTTACAGAGAAGTTCAAGATATCAATACAACCCACACACGGCTAACTAGGCGGGTTTTTGTGGGCCGGACAAAGGAATGACGTGGTGTTTACGGACCAGTCAACAAAAATTCAACCTTCATGTGCAAATTACAGGTATGCTGTCCAGTAAGGAGACGTACCAATTTCGAGCCCTCGAGTTTCGTCTCCTGCACTGGTTGGCGAGTCTTACATGAACGCTCGTGGTGGCGTTAAAATCCTACAACAGAAGCCACAGCCTCTTTCACCCTCCTTTGCACGTCATACCAGTTCAGGCCACCTTGTCGGCAGTACGCTCCCCTCTCTGTGATCAGACCCCAGAGTCTTATTGCAGGTACCTTATCAAGGTTGACACATTATCTCGGCACAAGTACACTCAATGCTATATCCTAACCCTGAGACTCACGACTCCAAGTTCTAGGTTGATTTTCCTATACTCATAATCATTCCAATCTTATTCTTTCGTTATTAAATTAATCTCTATTTCCCCTTTCCCCCAATCTTCTCGTCCATCTCATCAAGCCACTTTCCCATCTCAACCTCCGACGCTATCATCTTCCGCCCGAGCGCAATCTGCTCGTGTCTCTCCTTGCTATCGCGCCACTTGTTCAACGACGATTGACTGCTGAGTCCGGCAAGCGATACAGCCGTCAGCTGAGACGAAGGGTTTTTGGTGTCGTTTCTGAGGAGGGGAGAAGAAGTAAACATGTGAGCAGAGACGCCGAAGAGAAGTGCAGGGGTATTGAGAGGGAGACGGACGGCATAGCTCGATGGAGAATCCCGCCAGCTACCTGAATCCGCCGCAAGAGCAAGAAAGGCCGTCCACGGACTGTGTGCGGGTATGGGATCCCGTGTTTGGCATCTAGGGCCCGATAGAGTAGTCTGCTGCATGTCAGGAATGGTTTGAAGAGAGGGGAAAAAGACGTTTACAAGATACACAACAGACGAAGACCTCAGGTCACGTATGAAGTTTAGATAAAAAAACAAGGCTGACAGGACTTGCAGATGATCTTCTGCTATGCTATGCTGAATGGAAGCTAAAATCACACAATATATCAAGATTCCGCTGCTCTGACTTTCCCTAAACACGTCTTACGCAGATGGCGAACAAATCTCTTTATACCCCCTTCGCCGTCCATTATCGTCTCAGGGTTTCCACCCAATCAACAATGCGAACCCCGGAGCCATCATCCCCACAGCCTTCAGAGCACGCTACTTTAGAAGAAATCGCAACGATTTTCTGCCTAGAAATTTTTGCCATAATTTTTTGAGGTTTTTGCGAACTGTCTTTTTCACAGGTTCAGGCCCAGGGTTTGCCTGATTTCCAGTTCGCGAAATCATCTGAGTCTAAGAATCTTGCCTGCTTTTTATTTCGGCGCTTAAATTCCACCACTCCCCAAATTTCCCAGAGAACTTCCCATTGACGGACCGACATAATGTACCTATGTTGTACATTAGCCGCAAAACGCCCACTCAACTCGGGACAGTCCCCCGTCACTGATTTGCAGCTAAAATCAGCCTCCCGAGCATATAAGCTTTAGGTCCCGCCATTCTTTGGTGCAGCCCCCACCAAACTTTGGCGGGGTGTCGCGCCTGCGCAGCACAATATTCGGGAGAGACTTGCTTTTGTTCCCACATTGATTGATTTCGAGGTAGTGCGTCAGGGCGACGACGTGGTGCTCGGGCTACGTCACAAGTAGCTCGAAAGGAGTACAATAGTATCAGATGAAGGGCCCGTATCGCAAATATCCATTGCTAAGCTGTAGCAGTAGCATACACCAAAATCGGTAGTGCATGGGAGAATTCATCCCTTGCTGAAATAGTCAATCAACGGCGCACCATTAGACCGCCGAACTCGGTGAGAAGACCGAGATTGAACTCGTTCATGCTGAATTAATTGCAG
>NKYR01000127.1:1102-68987 GCA_003184365.1 Evernia prunastri
GAGACATGACCTTTGGCTCGGGACCCCGGTTTGGCCTTAGCCCTGCGGGCCTCACCAATGAATACTACTACTACTACTACTACTACTACTATTCTGCCGCCTACCGGAAGGGTGTAACCGTCTTTCAACGATATCAAGACAAAGGCATCATATCCGCCGCCCGGGAGGATCCCATCACATACTCATACAATGCTGTTGATCTCGCCGAGTACATCTATCGGCCTTTGAGACCTAGCTCATACATTCGTATCCTCGTCCTGGAGCCGTGATCCCGTGGGGAGCTTTTGCACTGTTCGCTCGAGGAGTCGGATTTGAATTGCTACCCGCACTTCAACGCTCTCTCATACTGCTGGGGGGATAATTCCGATGACCGTAGCGTAGTTTGCGAGGGATGAAGTGTGTCTATAACCAAGAATCTTTACGATACGCTCCTCAGATTACGGAAACCCGATGGTATACTGCGAATATGGGCAGACGCGCTGTGTATCAACCAAAACGACCTGGCAGAATGAAGACAGCAGGTGCAGCTTATGCGGCGCATCTACTAGCAGTCTGAGACATGTTTGGTCTAGCTTGGCCCTCACACAGAGCTAGATGGACTAGCTTTCAACCTGCTCAGTGTCATTCAAGATTATCTTGAAAGTCACTCCTCAGATCGGGACGGCAAAGTCTCGATGCCAGGCAAAATGCTCGCCAAATACTCGACGACTCCTGGGGAGTGGGATGCTTTACTACATCTATTTGCAAGGCCTTGGTTCGAGCGTGTGTGGACTCTGCAAGAGATCACCCTACCCCGCCGAGTACTAATGACTTGTGGCAAATTCTCTTTTGATGGAAACAAATTTTGTGGCAGCCCGATTTATAGGCTTGCAAGGAGGATACCTCAGTCTTTGAAAGTTGCAGGCTTGCGGAGAGAGTTTCATGAGCATACACCAGCAATGGATTTACTCGATACTTTGCGTAATGCACGCGACCGTAACGCTACCGACTCCCGCGACAAAGTATTAGGTATACTAGGTCTTTGTCGGGCTGACCCCGACTGGGCATCTAACTTGGGGTATCACATGTCGCCTACGGAAATATACGTCAGTGTGGCCAAGAAACTTTTTACGTCCCCAAACCCCTTTCGACTCTTCAATGCATGCTTCCTGCATTGAGGAGTTCCAAAGCAGCGGACCGCCTCCCTCCATGGGTGCTGGATTGGAGTAATAGGGTTGCATTAGTGCCCTGCATGCAGAATTTCGAGCGCATTGAAATATATAGAGCAGGAGGATCCAACTCTGCATCGATAACTGTATCTCAACCATCTGACGGGGCTGAAATACTCAGCATCAGAGGCAAAATTGTTTCGCCGCTGAAGTCATTCGTCGACAGACATTCTGATGCACTCAAACAAGACTTGGAAACAACCCACCATCCGGACAGATCCGTGTGCCAGTAGATTGGCGACTGGTACTTCTATGTTGCATTTGCATGGTTGTTTGACTGCCTCGACGACACTAGTAAGGATCGGCCGGACATGACGATCGTGCAATTCTTCCTTGCAACCTGCTGGTCAATAACGCCGGCTAGTTGCGGCACAAAAAGGTTCTGGGAGACCATGACATGTGCTTTGACTGACGCGAGAAGGAACGAGGCGTTGAAATGCCAAAGTCAGCTGATGGACTATGCCAAGTTGGACCACCAGCACGACGTGAACGACACGGTGCAAGCCTCGTTTCTCCAGAACATGGAATCTTGGACCCGTGTTCGAAAATTTTGCGTGACAGCAAAAGGCCAGGTAGGGTGGGTACCGATGGAAGCACAAGAGGACGACATGCTGTGTGTTTTCCAAGGTGCCGAGTTACCCTATACTCCGACGAGACGCTGACGGAGACACCTATACCATTATCGGACACTGCTTTGTACACGGAGTTATGTTTGGAGAGGTAACAGCGAGCAACGGCACGTTTGTAGATGATATTGTTGTTCGATAAATCGAGTCTCATTTTTTATACTGAAACAAGCCCATACACATTGCATGGTCCATCAACAAAATCGAAATCATGGATCATTGCAACAATATCAATGCATACCTCATTGCCACTTCGGTGATCAACTTTATCCTGGACCTCTGGATCTCGGCGTTGATCCGAAGAAGGGAAAAGAACGGCCTCTTGCTAGCATCTGTGACGCCAGTATCGCGAGAGCGTACAATGTAGCCAACGTCGATATCGCCGATATTATTTGTGAGCATGGCTCGCCCTCAACTTACACTGCGCGCCGTTGAAATGCCGTGATCGTCCAACGATTCTGTTGCAAAGCTATTTCATAACAGGAGGAATCATAACGGACATCATCTGCGTCTGTCTTACCTACTCTTCGTCCATAGCTTTCAGCTATTGGACGCAAACTCTTCGGCGAATTGAGCACGACTATAGGGACACGCATCTCAAATATCACAAACTGCAGAGGAACTCTATAGCTTCAAATCAAGCCCGAAACGCGAGAGCTAAGTATGGCGGGGAGGGCAGAGGAGTAGTCTGTGATGTCGGACAAGGATTTACTTGCTTTGCCGGCGGCAGCTGATCTCGTGATAGCCACGGTGATGGCATTATGGGCCAAGAGCTCAAGACGAGTGGCGCCTTGATATCTGATGATTGGAAATTAGTATATGGAAATGTCGATACAATAATACAATATTATTTGAAAACCTGTTCTTATCCAGAAATCAAATCCACATACAATATTCACGATCAATGTAAAGATCAACTCTCAGTACTCTGTACGGTTAGTCTCATAATTCGTAGGGCTGAGACCAGGGGTCCAAAGACACTAAAACTTTTTCGCAGGTTCTTCTACAATCCACCAGCAACCTCTTTTCATTCCTATTCGAACAGGCCATCTTCGACCTGCACTTGTCTTATAATTCACATCATCATGTAAGATCTGTAGTCATCACTCATCTGGCGCATGCTAATCATCCTACCAAAGGCTCTGCCTCCGCCGAACAGCACTGCGCGTGCTCTCTTCCTCGCCATCCGTGTCCATCTCGATATCAGCAAGCAAAGCGCGATCAATCACACGCCTCACATACCCAGTATCCTTGAGAACAACCCCCAAAACAGCCTTCACCCCCCTGCAACGGAGAAATTACGCAGACGAAGCAGCTACACAATCCGAGCCCGAAGCAGACGGGGCAACTGAAGCCCAACATGGCGACAATTCGATTGCCGCCTCCGCAGATCCTGACGCCGATGCCAACACGTCTGCATCCACTGAAAAAGCCGAGGAGAGTGCCGCTGCAGCAAAAGTCGAGTCCGCAAGCGAGAAGGCTACTGAGCAGGTTTCCTCTACCGCCGATTCTGTGAAATCTGCTGTACAGTCTGCGAGCGAGGCCGCTACGGATGCCGCTACGGGTGCCGCTCAGAGTCTTGGTGCTGCCACTGGATTCGGATCCCAGAAGTCAAGAGATGCCCCCAGTGGAGGGACGTCCACAACGGTGTATGTGGGGAATCTGTTCTTTGATGTGAAGAGCGAGGATTTGAAGCAAGAGTTCGAGAGAGCAGGACCAGTGATTGATGCAAAGATTATTATGGATCAGAGGGGTTTGAGTAAAGGGTGCGTTTTGTACTTCCTTGTCACTATGCCCTCAAACGTCCCTGCACAAAGGTGCATACGCTCCTGATTAGTAGTCACTGACAATTCTCGTGATCGATATAGGTTCGGCTACGTCAACTTCGAAACTACCGAAGGTGCCACCCGCGCTATCGAACTCTACAATCTTCAAAATTTCGAAGGTCGCCGCATTTCTGTTCAATATTCGCTCTCTCGCAGCAGTGGCCCCTCTGACCGCCCTCAACGTTCCGGACCAGATCGTTCAATGAATCCTCCTACCAAAACACTCTTCATAGGGAACATGTCCTTCGATATGAGTGATCGCGATTTGAACAATCTTTTTAGAGAGATTAAGAATGTGGTTGATGTGAGGGTCGCGATAGATAGGAGAACCGGACAGCCGAGAGGTTTTGCGCATGCGGATTTCACCGATGTGGCAAGTGCAGAGAAAGCAATGTCGGAATTGGCTGGCAAGGTGATTTGTGGGAGGGCTTTGAGGCTTGATTATTCAACGAGTACTGGTAGGGGGGCTGTTGTGGGCGCGTGAGTCTGCCATAGGAAGACAATGGTGGATGAAGTCGTGCTTCGCGGGGTGAGGAAACACGTGGAGCTAGAGAAGCTATGAGAATAAAACTGGGTGTGCAATGGGTTGTTTCTTCTTGTATTGGACATATTGTCGATACAAGTGATAATTGCGAGAGCTTTATTGTACATTATGCATAGCTTCTATGGAACACTCAATCATCTCATCTCATGTTTCCTTTCCAGCTTTTCGACCAGGCATCGTTGGTGCTTTTTCTTTCTCCAAAGAGATACTTCAGTGTCGTTTGTGGTTGCTTGACAGCTTGCAAGCCACTGCTCGTCCTAGCCTGACCCGAGAAGAGCGTCAATCTCCCTGTCGAATCTGTTGAGTAACAGCAGCAGTAACAATCGCTTGCTGAGTGTACCGTAGCATTCGCCCAAATCATCGCTCGCTCCTTCCCACGCGTTTCACCTTCCGCGTATCTCAAGTCGCAGTCGCAGCACTGATCTCGCTCAAAGGGCTACTGCTCTCACTCCTACCACCCTCCAACTTAGGAGTCCCATTCCGCACCTCCACCACCCCATCATCCCCTCTCCATCTCAACCTTTCCGCCCAATCTCCCAGCTCCTCCACCCCTTCCCACCCCTCAATCCGCACCCCGCCCTCCCTCTCCTTGTCCCTCCCTAGCATCGTCCCCGCCCACCGGCTCTCCTCCCCATCCCTCGTCTTCGCATGCTTCTTCTTCAGCTGTGTCAGGAAATCCTCCGGCTTCTCCACCAACGCCGTCTCCGCCGCCGCCGCTTCTTTCCCTGCCAAAGCGGCATTGGCGCTCAAGTCGATGACGGCCGCAGAAGCCTCGGGTTCCAAGCCGGCGATGCGCCGTATCTCCAGCGCGCCGGGCCCCGTGCACCAGGACAGGAAGGCGTCGACGCCGCGCATGTCCTCCTCGCCTAGCACCTGCTCTTCCATGGTGCCCCGTTGCGGGTAGAGGGCGCCGGCGTCCTGGAGGGCGAGCCGGACGTCGGTGATTGTGATCGTGTCGGGGGCTTCGTGCGGTTGAGAAGGGCGGCGGAGGAGGGCGTGGCGGGCCGTGTGGGCGGCGAGGAGGGTGAGGTAGCGGGAGGCGAAGTCGACGAGGGTGTCGAGGACGGAGGGGCGTGTGGATGTGAAGCCGGCGGCGCGGAGGATGTGGAGGATTGGGGGGCGGAGGAGGGAGGGGTGGAGGGGGTTGGTTGACATTGTTAGTTGCGGTGTGGTGCTGCGTTTAGTAGTTTGGCGGTATCCTTGAGGTGGGGGGCTTGGTAGCTGTCATGGTATTATGCAGATTTAGTTGTAGCATGTATCTCATCTGTTGTTTGGAGCTGTGTAGAATCACTAGTAGAGTCTCTTTGACTATTGGCCCGCATTCTTCAGATACGAGTCACGACCCACTTTCTTCGCCCCACCAACCAATCCCTTAACACATAGGATATATCCTGTCACAGGTGCTATGTCATATTTGAATATTCGCTGATGCCATCAACATCATTTTGCCATCTCCAAAATGTCACAGCAGCGTCCATCTCTCAAGCTCACATTCGGCGGCTCCGCTGCCAAACCAGCGGCAACCCCAACACCCCAATCAGCAACGTCGAGCACTCCTAAGCTGAAGCTCAAATTCGGCAGTGCTTCTCAGACTCCAGCTCCTCAGATTACTCCCAACGCCCCTGTCTCCAGCTTCCCCACCACCGGCTCCAAGACCGCCGCGAAAACCCCCCGCAAAACCAAACCCACCCCCAAAAAGCGCGCCCTCGAAGTCGAGAACAACGGCGACGATGTAGACGGTGTCGAACCCCAGTCGGCCCCTGGCCCAGCCATCAAGAAGCTCAAGCTCAACACCCGCGCCCCTGTCGCCCCGCTCGTAAAGCTCAAGACAAAGGGGAAGGTCCCAAAGAGACCCAAAGGCGTTGGCTACGACAGCGAAGCCGATGACCGCGAACTTGACCCAACAATCTCCGAGGGCTTTGTTTTGCGCATGCAGCCAGGCGAGGACTGCGACATTATAAGGAAGGCAGCTGCGGACGGCAATTTCGGGCGGAGAGCTGGCGGAGCAGATGTACGCCTACGGTTCTTGACCAGCGATGGACGGAGGGCTGCTGTGAGTGTTAATGGACGGCATTACGCGGCCGTGCTGGTGGATCTACCATGCGTGATTGAGGCAATGAAAAGTTGGGAGAAGAGGGGACCATGGATGAAGAGTTTGGATGTATGCCAGATGCTCGTTGTGATGGGGCAGATCAAGGAGGAGGAGGATGCGTTGCTCTATCCTATTCCGAAAGGGAAGGGGGAATTAAATGGGAGGGGAGAGTTGGACGAGAAGACGTTACAGTGGGCTAGTGGGATCACGCCGCCGTTGCACAAAGTGCGGACGAGGCGTTTTAGGAAGAGGATCAGTGTGCGAGACGTCATGGAGGTCGAGGCTGAGGTAGAAGCACTGCTACGGCAAGACGAGGAAGCGGAAGGGGAGCCGCTGGTTGAGCTCATTGACGAGAACGAACTGCGGGAGCAGCGGGACAGGGAGAACGGAGAAAGTGACGAAGTCTCGATCGACGGGGAAGAAGACGCCGAAGGCGAGGACTACGACGACGAGCAAGGGGGATACAACATCGAACCCACAGTCGAAGGCCACGACGCCGACCACGACGCCATGGCCGAAGAGCTCGAAGCGGCCATGGAACTCGAAGCCGCCATGGCCGCCGGCGAACCCCCCTCCGCCCCTCCCCTCGACACCCCGACCCAAGACGGCGCGTCCACTCCGGCCTCGCCCTCCGCCACCAACAACAACAACAACAACAACATCAACAACTTCACCCCGTCCGCGGCGGCGGACACCCCCGGCGCCGCCACCACGTCCGCGGACGACCCCTCGGACGAAGACGACGAGGACACGTCCGACGCGTCCGTCGACGAGGACGCCATGGAGCGGCAGCAGGAGCGGCAGAGGCAGAGGGAGGAGATTGCGGATCTGGAGGCCGCGATCCGGCAGGAGCAGACCAAGGCGGATTCGATCGGGAACGCGCTGCTCAAGAAGAAACTGCTGGACAAGATTCGCAGCTTGCAGGGGGATTTGGATCTGAAGCTTGCGGCTTTGGGGGATTAGGGGAGATGTGGGGGGGTTTTGGTTTTTTCCGTTGGGATGATCCGACGGTGCTGTTCTGGCCACCTCTTGTGGTGTGTAAAGCTTAGAGAACAGGACTAAGTTCGTTTGAAAAGCTAATATTTCAACCCTTTCCCTTCGCTGTTCCCATCCCATCTCCCCATGCTCCCTTCCCCACCCGACCAATCCTCACTGCGCCCCCAACTCCCCCCGTAAAACCGCCCCCGCACTCGGCGCCAGACCAGGCGCCGCCCCTATCCCCGCCATCGCAGCAACAACATCCCCCGTCAAAACGGCGTCTTCCTCCAGTCCACCCAAGACCCCGGACGAGTTGAGCGTCACACCCTCGGCCCCGAGTCCCCTGGGGTCGAACGGATTGACGCCGAGTCCGGTGATCATGTACCGGTTCATCACGTCCTCGAAGGGGGAGCCGGATGCGTACAGGTAGACGGAGAGGTAGGGTGTCTGTGCCTGATCTGCGGCGTCGTCGACAGGGGAGCTTGTTAGCGGGATGTCCTACTGCGTGTATATGGCAATACTCAGTGGTAAGGGTGGATATTTTTTGGCTTGGGGGGGAGGGGAGAATTGGACATCAGAAGGGTCGAGCATGCTTCATCTGATGAACAAGGAAGGCAGGGGGAAGGGCGAGGAAAGGATTACCGGAGAGGATCCATACGCCTCCAAAGCCCTGTTGGACACGGATGCAATATTGCACTACGCCAGCCGTGGCCGCCTGGACGACGCGCCAGTTCGCGGCGATGCTGGGTAAAGGGACTTGGCCGGCGGCGTTGGCGTACAGGAGAAGGGCGATGCGTGCGGACCCTGTTCGTGTCCCTTCGCCGTCAGTAACAGCGCTCTCTTTCTTTCCAACGATCCGCGTGGTTCGAAGCAGGAGACCTGATGTCGAAACGCAAAGGGGGGGGAAGACCCACTGTACCGCCACACGCGAGGCAGCTGCACCATGGCCGATTCCAGTGGGTTCAGCATTCCTTGGAACCTGGGCGTGAAGAATGCCGGTTCGGCGAAGACTCGTCTGGCGTCCATTTGGTGCGTGGGGTCTGACTTGACGTAAGGGAGGGTTTTGCTGATTGCTATTGCATCCGAGAGGAGGGGTCTTCCGTAGAGGTTTACGGCGCAGATGAGGGAGGCGTCGAGTGTCGGTAGCGAAATGGCGAGGAGGAGGCTGACGGCGGGCAGCGAAGAGTGGAGCAACATTGTTTCTCTTCTGATGTGGGCTTTGTCGACAATGGCGATGGTCGAGAGAGAACGGTTCACTTGTCTAGGTAGAGTACATACAGTAATATCAGGGCAATGCGCCTGTGGAGAGCCACTTTACGCGGGAATGTCGCTTGTGTGTGGGGCACTTTGTGGGGGGTGGTGTGGAGGCTCAGATCGTGCAGGACTGGGATCGCGGAGTGTTTAGTCGGCAGAGTCCAGGTACGACGTCCCCCAATTTCTGCAATATAATATGGGGGATGCGACTGCCGGGAACGTAGTTTCGAGGTCGTTTGCAAGAAGCGCCGCCTATCGCACCCCTTATGCGTTCCCCACAGGGTCCACAGGATCAGCGGTATATAAAAAGTCGCGTGAAAAGATCGAGAAGGTTGATATGGGTTCCGACAATCGAAAAGAGTGGAATCAGTCCTGATGCGCGACTTATGTCTTCTTGGGGTGCTATATGAAACATTCTCTCCCACCATTCCCAATGTATTCTGAAAATGCTTCACCGCCTGCTATGGCTCTTCGCTCTCTTTCCCACCTGTCTTGCAAGTCCTGTAGCTGTTGGTTCTCAGGATAACGCTGAGGATTACTACTGTGGCCGGCAGACTTACGGCTCGCCAAACATCGTTGATTGCCATCAGCTGCTAGAGTCTTTCGCGAATTTCCAGGACAATGTCCAGCGGGTTTTCGATGAGGAGCAGATGAGAGCCGATGAAAAGGGTTCCTGGCCTGGTGTGATTGGCATCGTGGGAGCGGCTCATCTCAACCGGATTGTCCAAGTGCCTAGGTATTATACATTGAGTATGTATAAGGGCCAGAAGTTACTCCGCAGAGATGGACTCGATGTGCTGATAATGCTTGATACTTAGACTCGTGCAACTTTGCTATTATGAGCTATGCTTCCGGATATGGCTCTGTCAATGCTCTAGGCGGGACAAGCTGGGCGAAGATTAATGCTGGGGGGAATTTCATGATGACAAAATGTCTGCTCAATGGGCCTTTGGCGTCTGGAGGGGTAGTCGTAATCCCGAGCAGTGAGAGTTATTGGGCCCTTGTCTGGATAGTGCAATAACTGACGATCATATTCAACCAGTGGAGCAGCCCAGACAGTCCGTCCTAAGTCTGTTCATGTGGGAGTCGGGATCACTATTTGACACGGTCCTAAATTCGTTCTCTAATAGTCCGGCGGGAATGATTCCAGCACCTGGCGACGGGTTGGCTTCAAACTTGACAATAGTAAATACTACCGGCGTGCCACCAAAAATGCTGGGAGCTTTCCATACAGCTTTCGCTGACAGTAGCGAAATGAAATCCTAACATGAGGACAAGAAAGAAAAAGTAAAGAGACTGAGACTCGCGTTTCATATCAGAGATCATCCAAGCCTTTCAGAGAATAGAAAGTGGAACGAAGGAAGCGAGCAGAGGAGCGATAGCAATTTTTAGCATCTCCTTAAACATCGCTCGGAAGCCAAAAGTGAACGTAGCTTACGAAGCATGCAGCATAGTTATCACACACATAGGAAGATGTCAGAGGCTCGCACAAGTAGAGGTGAACACGGCATTGATATCCTTACCTAGTCCCAGCTCGTCGAGTAAGTAGGAATGGAAGTTTCTACCGCGCTCAACCCGGAACAACTGATACTAGAGTGAGTACGGAGGTAGGCGTAAAAAGTCCTGGACGCCAAGATTCCGTCGGATAGTGCCCCACACTGAAAGTTGGGGCTGGCTTCCGAAAGTAGGACTAGGGCTTGTCCAGGACTTTCTACGCCCACGAGCTGTTTCACGATACTTGTCCGTCCAACATTTACAGTGCCATCCATACAGCAAGGTCGCTGACGGCACCCTCTGCAAACCATTTTTCGTGGCGCTCCTTTGTACTGCAGCTGGAATACAACATGCCATTCTGGAAAAGACTCCAGAAGTCCTTCTCTCGAACCCGGCATTCGCTAAAAGCAGAGAACCTTATCGCGGGCTCTCTCCTTGAAGTCGTCTTTGGTGCGTGGACTGGTCTCCTCTGGGGTCTACGGGTAGAAATTGGTTTAAGAAACGAGAAGACATTCAAGGAATCTCATCAGCCTGGGTCCCTCACTTACGGCAATGATGATGCACCACAAGGGCGACAGTGAGGGACTGACAGCAAGCACGCTATACATCATCCAAGCCAATCTCTCTCTCGAATTCCCGTGCCTGTTTTACGACCATCACACTAGCATATCACATACAAGTAAAGACCCCACCGCTGGTGAAATCGGTTGATGCCTGCTGCCGTCCCGCGCATGGAGACCATTGTCAGCGGCTACTATACATGACCACTATGATTCTGACACCATTTCGAAGGCAACTCGTGCGATCAACGCTTAATTGACGGATACTGAGCCGAGACTGAAGCCTACATGTGAAAGACTACACCCAGGGCCGGGTTAGGGACTGAAGCTACTTCATGGGGAATGAGTGGTGGGATCGTAGTGTGAATTCAAGGTCGCATTGCAATAGTGCTACCTTGAGGGGTGATAGGGGGAATGAAGATTATATCGCTGCCGTAGCTGGGCAATCCTGACTGTTGCTAGCAGAAGGTACTTTCGTCTTATCTAGCGCGCTCTAGGACCCCACCAACCCACCTTGCCTCTTTTTCCTCTGTCTTCAGACTCCAACATTTTACTGTCAAGGTGTCCTATATACGCGAAACCCTTGTCCGGGCTATGTCTTCTTCTACCCGCAGGGCCCACACGAAGTCTAGGAAAGGCTGCCAGACTTGCAAGAATCGAAAGGTTCGCTGCGATGAGTACTTCCCTCAGTGGTCAGCGTCCCTTCCCTTCAAATTCTGTATCCAGTCCTGATGGCTTCCGTTAGCCGCAATTGCACAAGGCGCGGTCTAAGATGCGCCTACATGGATGATGTTGCCGTGGCCGAAAATGCCTCCCCAGCCTCGAATATCCACGGATTCAATTGGCCGGCTGAGATTGAAGTCGGCGCGTACGATTGGCAGCAGACGAAACAATTCCCCTTCCCTCATCTGCAGCTTACTTCTCCGCCAAATCCTGACGACCTTTCGACTGAAGAATGCCGCCTACTGTTCCATATATGCACCATGTCGAAACAGCTCGAGATTACCAAATCTGCTAGATTCACTACCTGGGCTCACAAGATGCCAGAGTACGTCGTTTTACGCCTATGTTAGCAGCAGTTTGGAATGTAATGGTGACCTTCCACGGCGATGGTCAGCTTTGTCGCTCTCGCTACAAGACATGACTATGCAATGCAGTCGTTGGTTGCACTCTCCGCAACCCATCTCGCCAGCACCTGCAAATCTACTGCTGTAGACCAATTAGCATTCGCTCATCGAGGCAATGCGTTCAGGAGCCTCAGTGATGCTGTGGGGGTACTACACGAAGAGAATTCCGATGCTGTGCTTGCAGCATCTGCTCTGCTTTCTTGGCAGTCGCCGAGTTGGTAGGTGCAAAGGTGGAATCGAGATCTAAGGCTTGGACGCTGCTGATTCACCTATGGTTACTCAGGCAGGCTTGGGCTGCCTTGATGCAGGGCATAAAAACTGTAAGATGAGCCAGAAGACTCTTAGGCCCCAGCTAATCATGGGAAGCTTAATGCTGCCTTGCAAGAATGGAAGGCCCATTCTTGCTTCCCGGAATTCATTGGTGACAATTTTCATGAACTCAAAATCATACCACCCTATCGAAGCGAGGTTCCGGGACACGAGGGACCAGGATTATTTGAAGGGTCGATCTTATCACTGGAACGCGCCATGGTCTTTACTGACGATAATGAAGAGCAGTTGAAGTCTTTGCGCCAACTACTC
Organism: Evernia prunastri; assembly: GCA_003184365.1. Taxonomy (NCBI): domain Eukaryota; kingdom Fungi; phylum Ascomycota; class Lecanoromycetes; order Lecanorales; family Parmeliaceae; genus Evernia; species Evernia prunastri. The sequence goes on from NKYR01000127.1 coordinate 13,394, forward strand.
GACTTTGTCCAGAACCTTCGAATTTCGCCGCCGGGACCTAATCCTCAGGATCAGTACAAGGTATTACACCCACTCCGGGCATGGATCATCTGGCTTCCTGTCTCTTTCCTCAACGTCACAGATCGAAACTTTCAGACTATGGTTACTTTGGCTCATTTCTATGCTGTAACACTGGCCGTTCAACTGTATCTTCCGAGTCCGGGCCCCGCGTACTACCCTAAGATGCGTATGGAGGCCATTGAGTCACTGGCGGGCGAGATCAACGAATTGAACAAGAACCGTAAACCAGAAGGCGTCGACAAAGCAGTAGAGTTGATGGAGTTCCCTTGCGAAATTGCAGCCTACTTTCGGGCTCGGTTACAAATCGTAGAACAAGCTCACGGGACATCGAACATCCTGGCAGGAAGAACCATGTCTATGGCTGACAGTCTTGCGCTTGCTGCCACGATTGACTTGGAAGGGTCGACATGACTATTCGGAGGTACATCGCTGTTGCTTATTGACCAGTGTAGAGTCCAAGACCCGTTCAATCAAGCTCATGCTCATGATGTAGCCGCATGTTACACAGTTGTACCAGCTTCAATATTAGCCCTTGATGAAAATACTACTGCTGGCGAAACGACCTTGGCACGACGGACATAAATTGTGCGATCTGAGCTTCAACTTTATGAGGCTATGGGCATTTCTCACGTCAAGCCCCTATTTCTTAGCATTCTTCTGGTCTATGTTTCTTCCAAGCGCTATCAATGCTTCTGGAGCATCCAACGTATCCAGGAATATCTCTACGACCTAAGAAACAATGTGTCAGCACCTCCACATCTTCACAGTGTAGGAAAGCATCCATTTCTTCAAGGTCTTGCAGGATATTTACCTGGGCACAAGATGCTTCGTTAAGAGTCTTCTCCCTTAGAAGATCGTCCCATTCCTTGCATGTTCGCACCTGGTACGCCTTGGTCTTGTACCCTACTCCGAACGCATCGAGCAGTTCACCATGCTTCCACAACGGAACGTGGTTGTATTCTTCCTGCGCGCCGTGAATCAGCCGTTCAACCGTGTATCCGTTGTTATTCAGGACGAAAATTATGGGGTTCAGGTCGTGCCGTAACAGGTCGGAAAAAGCCTGGATAGTGAGCTGCAGGGAGCCGTCACCCGTAAGGAGAATATTCCTGTTGACTCCACCTCGTTCCTTGCCCGCGATGAAGGCGCCGACGGAGGACCCGGCAGCAAAGCCAATGGAGCCGAAAATCGTCTGCGTGAATGCTCTAAGGCCTTGGGGATAGCGCACATCGTTGATACCGATCTGACTGGTGCCGGTCTCCACCACAAGGATGTCGTTGGGCTGAAGGAAGCCTGCAAACCGAGGCCACAGCCAGGCCTGCGTCATTTTTCCATCAGGTACGGAGGATTGCAGCTTCGTGAAGGGGTAACATGGCATAGAACTCCACGCATGATCCAATTTCAGCGGTGTCAACCGAAGATCTTCATTCAGCTTTTGAAGAACCGATTTCATATTCAAGTCGACTTTCCTGCCGTCCATGCTTATCCAAAGGCGCTGGAATTCAATGACTCTGTCAAGATCGACGTACTCTGTAAATTCAGCCGTGTTGAAATCGCTCGACAGCTTGCCAATCCACAAGACACAACCAGAGCTTTCGACCGCTTTGTTAACGTCTGGCTTGGATGCCAAGCCATTGTATACACCTCCAAAATGGTCACTCGCCTCTGAAACAGCACCCTTGCCCCAAGGATTCGAAAAGTATGGAAATTTGGTCACTTCGCAAAGCGTTTCAACTTCTGAAAGCACCTTATTGCGGATCGCCCCTCCATCCACGATAATGATTGGCTTGCTGCTTCTCTCGATAAGATCGCGGATGTCAGCGACGGCTTTTGTCTCCGCTCCGCTATCGTTCCTAGGAAGCTCTATCTTCAATGCCGTTTGCAAAGGTGAAGACGAGATATTGGTATAGCATATATCGGTTGGTATTCCAATATATCCTGGTTGTGACCGGTACAGCATCTCATTGAGCACACGATCAATCTCCGAAGCAGCTGTTTCTGCGTCCATCAGGACCGTAGTGGCGCAGCATATCTTCTTTGACATGTCATGGAACTCTCTGTTAGCTGTCAATTGTGGCACCGGAAACTCTGCTAACCAAAAGCTCACGTGAAAGTGCCATGACCGAGGGAATGATGCATGATCTTGTGACCCTTCATGATCTCCACGGACGGATATCCGACGATATGCAGCACCGGTACATACTCGCAGTAAGATCCAGCAATACCACAAAGAGCAGAAAGTTCGCCGGGACCATACGTTGTCACGAGGGCGCCGATGCCGTTGCTGATGCGAGCATAGCCGTCTGCAGCATATGCAGCATTCAGCTCGTTGGGATTCCCTTTCCACTCAAGACCAGCTTTAGCGATGAGGTCGAGAAATGTGAGCTCATAGTCTGAAGCATGATTAGATTGTGTTATGTGGAGGATCACAAGGAACAGATTACCTCCAGGCACCCCAAAGATGGACTTGAGCCCAAGCTGGGCTAGTCTTTCTATGAGATAGCTACCGACAAAGGTTTCTCCAGACATCTTGATTCCTCGTGCTGCAGAAAACCCCACGGGTTCAACGAAGGAGTTCTGCCGTTTCTCTGCAATCTTTGAAACGCGATGGAAGACAGGTGCTGTGGACGAGCCCTGTCTTTATATCGGATGCTCAGACCTCTGTCAATATCGACCCCGCTGCGACCGAAGCCACTACGTGCAGCCCCGGACTCTGCAGGTTGCAGGATGGAGCCATTGAGGTTCATCTTCGATATCACTCCTCTGTAGGCTTGTCTCGCTAGACTTGATCAAGGCAATTTGTCGAGTACGAGAAACGCTAGAACAATTTAGCTCCCATGCTTGGCGCACACTGACGCACTACTCCTGTGTGATGCTTACTCCTGCGGATCATGGTGGCCAAACAAATGCGAAGATGCGAAGTGAGATCGACGATGGCAAGAAAAAGACTCCGACTGCTCGATTTCTGGCATCGTTGTCAGCACAAACGTCTGCATGGACCTCCTGGTCGAGGCACATGATCCTAGCCTAAGCTAGCATCTAATTTCTGCCAGTTCATCAAGCATCACAGTCTTCATACAAGGAATAGGTGAACGGCAAAACAATTGTGTCCAAACACAAACGCTCCTCTCTCTACTGTTGCGTCCGAGTACTCGTTACACGGTCAATAGTATCCTGATCAGATGCCAGAAGACGGACAGGATGGGTGATCACTGTGGGATTGCTCACTGACTTACTGACGCGTTAAAGGCTAGTTGAGCGTTTCTGACACAATTTAAATCATACATCTCAGAGACAGTCCTTTTGTCGCGCGACATGCCAAGCTTTGGCGCTACCATGCATAAAGCCAGCTTCGGTATCACTCAGAAAAGGTACTTAGCAAAGCATTCGAAGTGGATGGACGACGATGTAGATTCTCTACCGAGAACACCTGCCTCAGATTGCCCCACCAAGCAAGCTATGCTATATTTGGTCGCCAGCTCACCTACCTCATACACTGACATCACCCCTTCCTCGCCAGCACAACATCCTCCCCCTCCCTTCCTCACCACCACTCTCCACTCCTCGACCACAACGACAACAGGACCCACACCAGCCATGGCAGAACCATCCCGCTACCTCAAACTGCTCCAAAAGCGCGGAGCCGAAAACAACACGACGGACTGCTAACGTATGCCTACTAAATGCAGACACGCAAACCGCACCACAGGCAAGACGGACCTTCCAAAGTGTGCTTGCTCTGCGATAACCCATTCTGCGACACGCACAAAGACAAAGGAGGGGATGAGGGCGTGTGCGAGATCGTATCACGTCACGTACTGCAGCAAGCCGAGGCACCAGGCGCGGCATGCGCCCGTTGAGATATTCACTACGCTGGCGGCGAGAAGGGCGAGGTTGGGTGATGTCTAGCTGTGCGCGGATGGTATGGCACATCGTCACAAAATGGATTAGCGCGAGCATGCTGACGAGCAATCGGATTCAAAAGCCCATTGTCTTCTCAGCATCCACAACTGCTTGAACCAACCCGGGAGGAATTCAAGGGTGGATAAGTCGTAGGGCATAACAGGATATAGAGGATGCGACGCTACGCTAGGACAGACTTGAATTGGAAAAAAGCAGACCGGGTCGGGTACGAGATCCTCTCTCATGGGAATACGTGCAGTAAAGGCATTAACGTGGAAGATCATCTTCCGTTCAAGACGAGTGTGAGAGGGAGAGAGTGTGTGTGTGGCTGATCGAATACACCTACGTAACCTCCTTTCTCCCCTCCTTGTTCCCATCAATTACCCAATCGCAAACAACCCACCAGACCATGCTTCTTCCCCTTCCTTCCGCCCCCCCCCCCGTTTTTATCCCCTCTTCTCCCCTCTTCCCAGCACGCCCTCGCCCCACGTGGGCAGATCACCAAATCTTTCTTCCCCCTCACACCCCTCCCTCTCCCAACACACCTCTCCCCCTTTCTCCCTCCCCCCCCCCCCCCCTCCTCATCCCGCCCCAAGCACACCTCAAAACCATAATCCACACCCTGACCTGCAGAACGAACGCCCAGCCCAGTAGACAGACACCCCCGTTGCGCGCGAAAAGCGGGACGCGGTCCAGAATTCGAGATCAGCGAAACCGTTTTGGCCGTGATGCTGACGTGGTGTGGAGAGGAGCAAGATGGGGTGTGTGGGTGGAGAGGGCAAGATGGGTGTGTGTGGGTGGAGAGTACGATGGAGGTGAGGGAGGACGGATGGGGGAGGAGAAGCGAGTGGAGGGGATTGGGTCAGGTTGAGGGGAGAAGAAGGAGGAGGGTTGGAGAGAAGGAGATGAATGGGGGAAAGGAGGGGAGGTGGTGGAGAAAGGGGGAGAAGAAGGGAGAAGAGGAGGCTCTCCTTTTTATTTCTGGGTGGGTATTGTTATCGATCATTATATGGAGTTGGGAATCAGAGTTTGAAGTTCTTCCCCCCATTATTCTCTTCCCGATTCAGAGCTCGTTGCGGAGCTTGGGTTGGGAAGCACAACGATGGTATTGGCCAGATATTTGCCTGTGTGTGTGTGTAGTAGGTAAGAGGCAATTTGCAGGGTTACAAGAGGGTTGGTTGGAGTTGGATGTCAAGATGATGAATGAATGAATGATTGCATGTAGCTATCGACAATGTTTCTACAGGTTGTAATGCCAAAATTCTGGGCGTTGAGATGGCAATTTCGGCCCAAGTACGTGAACGGGCATCCCCCCTTTTATGACGGACTCGCGTTCAGCGGCAGTTGGACTTGGAAGACGAGCGCCTGGTTGTCGATGTTGTAGCCGCTGGCGTCTTTGTAGGCGTAGTTGCCGAAGTTGAGGTGGCCTGGGTGTACAGTCAGTCATCTCAGCGAAACCAGTGCCCTCTGCCTCAATGCGGTTCTCCCCTTAATGCGCCAAAATTGAAGTGAAAGTCAAAGAGAAGGATAAAAGCACGTACCGTCCTGAGTGATAAAGTCGTTATCACTCAAACTGAACAAGAACCACTCCCCATCCTGTCCATCCTGTCCATCCACAGGCACCAACGCTAGACTCTCCCACTTTTCATTGAGCAGCGTCGCATCTTGGGCTCCTCCATTGTGCAGTCCAAACCGACCAAGCTGGGCATTAACGTTGTAGTCCAAGAACTTACAGTACTGGGCTGCTTTGATGCCGGCATTGAGTACGCCTGTGCTTGAGGCAACGCTTCCGCTCGTCGCGTCGTTCGTTGCAGATTTGATGTTTGTGGCTCCGCTGTTCGATGAGATGTCGAAGATGTCCGCGTGGCGGTAGACGCTAAGGGATGAAGACTGCCCGTGTCCAGCGCCTGAGTCGCGTGCTAGCACAAGGAATTGATCGTTGCCCAGGGAGTGGATCTCAGACTGCCCAGTCACTTTCGTTGCCTTTGAAGCTTTGGCGGTTGGATCGGTATAAAGTGGTAAGGTGACGACGTACTCAGCTTTGTACTGCGGGTTAGAGGAGTTGGAGATGTCGTATTCAAGCAGTCTTGCCTGGAGACGGTTTGGGTTGCTAGGTCCACCCTCTTGATCGAGAGCTGACTGCATAAGCGCGTAAAGCGTCAACCCATCACTTGAAAGGGTCAAGCCTTCAAGTCCTTGATTGTTATCCCTTCCCGTCACAGTGTCGGCAGGTATGATCGTCTCACCGGGGTTGTAGATCGGCGGTGAATCGGCACTGAAGCTTATACTGCCATTGCGATGCGGTATGTATGCGGCCGGAGGCATAATGGCATTCGTCATGAGCCCCTGTGCTGAGAAATGATAGATATAGGGCCCATATTCATCCGATACCCAGAAGCTGCCATCGGAGGCTAGTCCAAGGCCTTCACTGTCGACGGGGATATATTTTCCGCCTGGACCAGCGCCGCCAAAACCATCACCCGTAAATGTAGCAACTGGTAGGATTGGAAAGCCGGGATATGAGATCGATCCGACAACGTCGGCATCGAGACCGGTTAGTGGGCTGCCATCGGGACCGGTGAAGAGGATGGTGTCTTGGTAGATGATCTGAAGGTTCGGTCCAGATGGTGTTGCAAGCGTAGCGTTAGGCTTGGGCGTCAGGGTGATGGCAAATTTATGGACACGGTTCTGGTAGTTGAGTGTACCCTCCGTGTTCCTGCAACCCCTGTCAGCACTTCTGTACGTATTCGAAACCGGCTCTATCAGCAACATACCACCCCCTGTCAGGAACAGCCCACAACAGCCCCGTGTAGCTTCCATTGTCCAACTTCTGCCACGAGCTTCGGTCGATAGCAATGGCACTGCCATAGCCACCGAGTGTATCGCCGTACTTGTCTCTTGCATTGGAGGGCACGTAGCCGTAGCCCGCGAGCTGCTGATAGGTATATTGCTCGTTGTCGCAAGTGGTCTGATTGGTGATGGTTTGGTTGGCGGCGACAGGGGTGTTTGATGCAACAGCTCGGGGAAGGAGGTCTGGATAGGTTGGGGTTGCTGACGTTAAAAGAGTCGAGGAGACTAGGAGTGCGAGGATGGAAGGTAAGAGAGGCATTTTTGCGAGGTGAAAACGTTGTGTTTTGGAAGCAGCCTTTCCACTTGATATGCATGCATGGGCTGCATACCCAGCTCCATCTTATACTTCATTACCTTACATCTTCCCCCATGACGTCGATTCGTTCATTCCACACCTCCATGCTCGGTGGCGCCTTAGTGGTGCCTTGATGGTGGTTGGGTATAGATCAATTGAGCTTTTCGTTCGAGTGTTGTACCTGACAGACAGACAGAAGGGGATGAGATGGGATGGGACCTGCAGATAGAGGACAAGCGTGCCGCGGCCATGACCCTTTGAAGATGTTACAAGCGAAGCCGGTAGCCGTGGCCGTGGCCGTGATTCTATTCGCGTCTTTCTCCGTGGCAGAAAAGGAAAATATATAAGTTTTAAAACGTCATAGAAATCACGTTTCCGTATGATTGGATATGACGCTGTCCTGTCCCTAAAAATCATTAAAGATTCTTATGTCGATAATCGTAAAATCTGCCCACCAAAATCGGTGTGTAAAAGCCCCGAATATCTAGTCGTGATCATCCACCAATCCATACATAACTTACGCCCACGTCTACACGGGAGGACACCCATTCAACCTGAGGAAATGGATGGCCTCTCGACTGTAGGCTGCAACCCTTACGGTGCCGAGAGATGGTCGAAACAAGCAGCAAATAGAGACAGTCCTTCAGAAATCGTGGCCAGGACACGGCTACGGAGCATCTTGGCACAGGCTGTTCTTTTCATATCATCGTATCGATGCATTTCTCTGTATGGACGGTCTGAATCTATCTATGTATGCACGCTATGAACAAGCGACCATTCTGATGAGGAAATTCGTCACAGAAATGGGCGTAACCATTGCCCCTTTCCTGCTGAGCTGTCCATGTGTGGATAAGAAGAGGCGGCACCGTTCAAGAATCGGACAATCGTAGATACACTGACGTAATCATGGCTACCTTCTGCTGAATTGTCCGTACCGTACCGTACGACCCCGAGGTGATCGAGGACTATAGAAGAATCGAACAACTGTAGATGAAAGAGGCCCACCCGTGGCCTCTTGAAGAATGAATGATCGTAACATAGACGCAGTGATCGCTTTTTCCGGATGACTTGTCGTGCTGACGTGAGATAGTCACCGATGGTGAAACGAAGAACTGTAGATGCAAAGGGCGTACCCATGGCCACAACCTGCTGAATTATGAGGGGGTACCATTCAAGAATTGGAAAGTCGTAAATAAGGAAAAGGCCGTAAAACACATCTCATCTCACAGGCGGTCGTAGTACACAACCGATCGCGCAAAAATGGGGGGGTTATCATCCAACGGTATTGCCTCCATGCCTCTCCTCTTACGCCCATTCCCTATTCATTTCCGGATGCCTCGCGCAGTAAACCTCATGCATCGCATTTTCCACCTCGTATTTTTCCACCACGGCGCCGAATCCGTAGCAGCGACACGCATCCTTCAGAATCTTCCACAGCTTCTCCCAGTCCTCGTTGCACAGCCAATCGGCGCGGCCACGCTGCTGCTTCATCCAAGTCCAAGCCTGCACGGGCGTCATTTCGCCACGGAGCGGGATCTGATCGGCGCTGTTGATGAGGGATTCGATGAAGTCCAGGTCGGACTGGTCCATGGAAGTAGCGGTGGAGGGGTTGCTTCCATTGCTCACTAAGGAGTGCCAGTGCGTCGAAGACACCATGAGGCCGTGGCCGTTATGGTTGTACTCATTATGAGATGTAGGGTTCGGATTGGCTGCGGCATCATTGGAACGGTTGATCATGAAAGCGACGTGGTCACGGCATCCCGCTTCGAGGCTGTTGCCACGCGTGATTAGCAAAATTCAGTCGTTGGAAGGAAAGTAAATTGGGCTGGGTAGCGTGGGGCATTTTAAGGTAAGACACTTACTCAAGGATGAAAGGAATGGCAAACTCGCGCGTCATTTCTGGCTCGTCTATATCTGGCATGAGGAGACGCCATTGCGCAACTTCGGCTGGGTAAGACTCTTCATACTTCGCGACGTTGGTGAACGAAATGGGTCCGTGGGGAGCGACATCAGGCACGGGTGTGTGCTGGTCGGAGGTATCGTTGAAGTAGGGGCTGTGGACTGTAATATTCATCGCAGGGTACGCCTGGTAGTCGCTAGGTACGTTTGGAGGCGCCATTTGCATTGGCTGCTGGACTTGGAATTGGTTGGCTTGCGAATCTTCAGGAGTACCGTGGTAGTTTGGATTCGCCGCATACGGGCTAGAAGCGTTACCGTAGGGCGTATGTGCCGACGGAGCTGGAGTAGGGTGTACATGGCCCTGAGTGAATGCATGGCTCTGTTGTGGCATCGATCGAGCTTCCAACTGATTGGCCGACACATGGGTCTGACTGCCACTGTGGTTCGTGGTTGCATAAGGACTGTCATAGCTGGTATTGGCATAAGGAGTCCCGGCAAAGGCAGGCTCATGAGAGTAATTGACTTGACTGCCGGAGGTGTCCTGCGCGTAGTGGTTATGGCTAGACGATGGTGATGTGTGATTACCTCCTGTGAAGGTATTCTGATGAGCGTCGACGTCGTGCATCATTCCGCCATGGACAAAAGGATAAGCTGGGGACGCTGGGGATAAGCCATGGCCGTTTGGACTGAAGCGCCCAAGAGCGTTCTGTGAGCTAGTGGAATTGCCGAACGGTGATCCTTGCTGATGGTTTGACGGACGGGGGACCTCGGTGACGGAACGGTTACCATCGATACGTGCTGAAACTTGGTGGCCGTTGGAGAGGGGCATTGTGCTGAAATTGGGAACTCCGATGTTGTTGACTCGTAGAAGCTGGGTCAACACATCATTCTGGTGTGCGATTTTGCGATTCTCTTCTGCCAAGGCAGAGTTCTCGTTGTTGGCCAACCTTAGAGCGTGTTCCGTTACCCTCAGAGCCTCCCGAGCTCGATTAGCTTCTTTCTCGACGGTCATTGTGTAAGCTGCAACTCTCTCGCGATGGTTTCTATGTGCAAGGTCAGTTCAAAAACGAGGCATAGAGAAGCAATTGATTCCCATATGCTGACAGACCGAGTGTTTTGGAAAGTCGGTTGCCAAGACCCCAAAAAACCTCGATGCCAAAAATACATGACAAATAGAGGAAGAGGATAAACATACCTTTGGGCTTGTCGATTTTTCTCTTGCTTCGAGTTCAACGCTGGTTTGGAATCGGTCTTGGGCCCCCGTTTCTTCTGTTGCTTCCCATCTATACCTCGATTAGCATACATCTCATTATGAGATGGAAAAGTCTTGGCGTGTCCTACTTTTGGTCATTCGGGGCGCTCTACCCATCAAAGCAGCGAAGATACTTGGGCTTTTACCACCGGTCTCATTGGATCCATTAGTACCAGCGCTGCTTTGTGCCACTGAGTTGTTGCGTTCTTGCATCGGATCACTGTTTTGCCTGCTAGGGGCTTGGGGGAATGGGGTTGAGTCCATGTCAGCTGCGGGGGGGATCTCGAGTGGCCTCTGCGAAAAGCTTGAGATAGTCATTCCTGGCTGCTGCACAGGCACTGGCGGTGGTCGTCTTGTCGGCGGAGGTGGCTGAAAGGCAGCTGGCGATGTTATGTCATTTTGCGTGAATGGGTCAAACGGCTTCTGAGAGAAGGCAGGCATGTTGATGTCTGTTCTTGTCACAATGGTGGGTGGATGTCGCTTGACTGATGGTGAGGATGTTTGATAGAGAAGGTAAGAGGAAGTCATGTTGAAAGCAATTGTTGTGTATCTTAGCTTGGGAAGATGGTTGCCCTCGACGAATAGTGCGGAGAGGGTAAACGCGCAGAAGGTAAACATTTACATTTCGGACAGATGGTGGGGGATAGTGTTTTGGCAAGCAGCAATTGTCGTACAAGATGAAGCGACATAGATTCTTCTACTCGCCAGTCCAAGTGTATGGGAAGGAAGTGGTAAAGATGGATCAGAGTGTTGAGTGCTGTGTAGAGGTTGCGGTGTGGTGTGGTGTGGTGTGGTGGTGTACAACGTCAATTTCCTTTTTGCAAATAATGATCTACTTCGCAACCGATCCGTTGGGAAGACTTGGCTTAACGTCTCCGAAATGCAGGGAGTTCATGCAGGCAGGCACACCTCTCATCTCCGAGGGCGTCAACAGCTTTCCAACTTCCAAGCTTCCATGTCGTTTTACCTTGGAAAAAAAGGATGGTAGGTTGGCAGGTTGGAATGATTGAATACTCATCTACCGAATAAATTAGGATGTAAAGTAGCAATCTTACACGCCGCCAGTGGTTTTTTTCACCAAAAGAACCATGTTTTACATGACTTACTACTTTATATACGAGCACTACTTTATAGCTATTGCCGCTAATTAGTAAGCTGAGAAACAGGGAATAGATAGCGTATTAAATACCATAGTAGCACGCGTAGAGACGTGTTTCTCTAGCATATTCTTCAAATTCTATCATTGCAATTTCTATCATTGCTATTATTGCAAGTTCTATCATTGCTATGACTGAAATTGAAGCAGAGTAATGAATTAATTAGTCGACGGAGTAGCTGAGAGAGAAAAAATATGATTGACTATATAGATGACTAAGAAATAATATACCTTCCCAGAAAACCCTACTTTATATGACCTACCCCCCCATGGTCAAAAATTCGGCAAAAAAAACCATGTTTTATACGGTTTACTACCTTATAGTTAAGCACTACTTTATATCCTAATTTATGCGGTACTCTCTACTCTCTCCCCACAAAAGGGCAAAGATTTATATATATGTAAGAAGGTTGAGGAAACGGTGCGAACGGCTTGATCCTCTGGTTCATTCTGCAGTTAGAATGTCAAAGCGGGCTCTGTTACAAGCGCATTTCTTTTTCTCCAATACCTTACTTTTGCCTACTTTATTTAAGGTACGGTACACAGTATTTCTCATCCCGCTTTTCCCTGTTCCCAGTTTTCCCAAGGTTGATAGGTGCGGCAGCATTTCGGAAGTTCGGAACGACAGATATCTTAGCGTAAAGCATACCGTTAGGCACCTAGGCACTTTATCACTTATCTCTGCAGTGGGCTGTCTAGTAATCTATCCAGTCTTATTCATTGGAGCATTAATTATCAATGGGTAAAAGATTCAAATTATTGCTAGTATTATGATTTTCATTATTACTCTAAAATTACTTTATCATATTATTGGGGATTTTGATACCTAGATAGGTAATGGGTAATAGTGGTAGCAGTCAGCACGGGAAAGTACCTACCTCAGGGACACTGAGGTAACCCAGGCTGACTCCAGAAATGGTAGGGTAGAGATTCGTGTGGGTAGAAGAGGATGTAGAATCTATGGAGGAAGTGGCTGCAGGATGATGGCCCCTCTCTGCCAAGCACACTATGCTACATATGGCCATAGCAAGAAAGCACCTTCCAACTTTTGGGCCTCACTATCTGGCGCTAAACTTACTTCAGTAATCCGCTTGGCGCTAGCTCACTCTGGCTACTACCCGGTTTTCTAACTTTTGTTACTCGGCGCTAGTCTCACTTTAGCCACCTAGCTTGGTGCTCGCAATGCATGGATCCACGCAGCGGCTGCTCGGGAGATTTCCGTACGGCCAGGTCTTCTAACCACAGCCACAATAGGCCGAATTTACATGTACTGGAAAGATAATTCGACGTCTGACAAGCAGTCCCCAGTCCCATAAGATTAAAGATCGAGAGCTGGTAATTATTAGGGAAGTAATAGGAACGTTAAGTCCTGCCTGGGAGTAGGGTTTGAAAGGTTGAAGGGAAATTCTCGGATCAACAAGGATTGATTGTTATGACACGACGATAATGACAGTGCTAATGTTACAGTCTATCTGATTGTTATAACCCGATGATAATGACAGTCCTAATGTTGCAGTCTATCTCCTCCATCCCTACCGCCTACNCTCTAAAATTACTTTATCATATTATTGGGGATTTTGATACCTAGATAGGTAATGGGTAATAGTGGTAGCAGTCAGCACGGGAAAGTACCTACCTCAGGGACACTGAGGTAACCCAGGCTGACTCCAGAAATGGTAGGGTAGAGATTCGTGTGGGTAGAAGAGGATGTAGAATCTATGGAGGAAGTGGCTGCAGGATGATGGCCCCTCTCTGCCAAGCACACTATGCTACATATGGCCATAGCAAGAAAGCACCTTCCAACTACTCCTACACAAGCCAAAATATCAACTCTATTCCAACCTCTTCGTCATCTTTGAACTCTACCAACAACCGTCCCAGCTATCCTCCCTCACTCCCTCTTCCACAAATCAGCATCCTTCTTTCCTCCCTCCAAAAACCCCCCTCTGCTGTGCAAAGCCTTCCTGCTGCTGCTTCGTTCCATTCAGCCTCTCTCCGAAAAGCTGGTATCCAGCCTCAACTGATATTCTCTCGCGACGAGGGAGGAGATTGAGAGCACCAGAGCGAGAAAGACATGAGGAGCACCGAAGTTGGAATAATGTCTGGGAATAAGCAGAGCCAGAGTCCATAAAGCAGGAGCCAAGGGAGCTCAAGGGCCCTCTCAAGTGTACACAAGTCGTGGGCGCCATAACAGAAAGTCCAAGGAGGACGAACAAGCGAGAAATAAGCGCAGTGGGATCCGAACGATCACCGTGGCAGCTGAAGCCCAATCATGCCCTCATCGAGCCGATGGGGAACGCGAGAGCAGGATGAGTGAAACCAAGCTGGGCCAGGGCGGGCCACTTGAGCGACAACGGATGGTAGAAACGATCATGGGCTGCTACGGGCTCAGTGGTTTTGGTCGATAGAGGTGGCAATATCAACTTTTCTCTTCGCCCGGACCCATACTCGAAGCTGTGCAACATCTCAAACCAACGCAATCATCCATTGAATGACGACGCTGGGTCCTATTCTACGATCTGGAGGTGGTAGCACACTCCTCACATACGCCTTATCACACCGGCACTTCCAGATGACAACCAGCAAAGCCCCACACCAATTGCGCCTGATCATTCAGGTCCTGTCCCATTTCTTCAACACTTTCACCCTGACACCTTTACTCTCCTTCTTCGGATGACCAATGAACGCATCACAAACAATCGTAACGTCGTCCCGCTCTGTCTCAAACAGCTCCATTTCCAGCCTGTGGAACACATTCGCAATGGTCATATACACCTCTGCGTTTGCAAGACTACATCCAACAACAAACCGTCAGGCTTCAACATTTGGACAACTTGTTTGACGGGTGGGAAAATGAAGAAGGAACAATTAGACGGACAGGAGGATACGCACTTGAGTCCAACGCAATTCCTCGAGCCTTTCCCAAACGGGTTGAAATACTTCTCCAATTCCACCTTCGTACCCTCCTTCTCGGCCTTGAGCCAGCGATACGGATCAAACTTTGTCGCCTCCGGGAAAATTGCAGAGCTCAAATGTGTGAAATGTGTGTTCATGCCCACGGGCGTCCCAGGCTCGATGACCCAATCTTTGTAACGCAATGTCTCATTCGGCGCCGCGCGGACGGATCGAGATGTTGCGATCGCATTGACACGGAGACCCTCCGTGATGCAAGCTTTCTGCTCCTCGTCAGCATCCACTCCATCCTCAAACGCAAAGCTGAAGAGTCGGACTCACCAAAAACGGCAGATTTTCCAACTCCTGCCATGGCAGTGGCACCTGAGTATCCGGCATCGCTATCTTCAACTCCTCCTTCAGCGTTTTTAGAATATCCGGATTTGCTAGAAGATGATATGAGAGCTGCGACAACGTTGCACTACTTGTATCAGCCCCTGCAAGAATCAAAGCAAATCCTTCTTCATTCAACCGATCAACCGTCTTCTCCTGTGGCGGTAGATTACTCTCATAAAGTTCCTCGAAGATATTCTTGTGCGCAGTCGTCGGGTTCCCAATCTCTTTCTCACCCTTCTTCTCTCCTTCTACAATCTGAGCGACCTCGACCCTCGTTTCCGCTTCCATTTGCAGATAGAATGCCATGCCTGTGTCAATCATCCTTGTGATAGGCATTGGTAACTTCTTCAACAATTCTGGAAGCCAAGGCAAGTTTCGAACGAGAGCGAACGACTCCATCACATTCTCAACCACATCCTTCCACAATTGACTGAACCCTGGCAAGTCCAGCAATCCATAGCTCTTCCCAAACGCATAATGAGAGATGATATCCAATGTCAGACTCATGTATGCCAACCCCAATTCAATCTCTTTTCCCGCCCTTTTATCATCACTTCCCCCAGGCGCATACTCCCCTAACGCCGTACAAAGCAGATCGACCTTGCTCTGTATTAATGGCTCGATGGCGCTGATACTCTTCTTGCTGAAAAATGGGTTTATAACGCTACGACGCAAGCGATGATGGTCATGCTGCACAGTACCAAATATAGAGTCCCGGCCTGATCGACCCGCGAAAGCCTCGCTCTTGTCACGCGGCCTGATCGAAGTAGTCATAAGTTCATCGTACCACTCCGGGTCGCGGACGTGAAGTTCTTCCGGACTGATTCTGATTATCGGCCCTGAGGGAAAAGTCAGCGAGCCCCGTTGTCCGTGTCATCGTCTCCTCTCTCTCGCTTCATGAAAATTCGCAGAAATGAGGGAACCGCGGAGGATCGTACCGTACTGATCATGCATCTTCTGAATCTGCCAGCTGAACCGATTCCTTTTCACCACATCGTAATAAAACTCATACCATCTCGTCGCGGCTGCGAGCTTCGGCCCCGGGAATTTGGCCAGTGGGGAGAAGTAGAGGCGATAGATGAGGCCATAGAGGGTGTAGATGGTCGAGAGGAGGGCGGCGGAGGCGAGGAGGGTCGTGTACATCTTGGTGCAAGGTCCGGTGCAGCACAAAGAACGGAGGTGGGAACCACTCAATCAATTGTAAGTCTTACGACCATATACCTATGTGTTACATAAAAGAAAGAGGACGAAAGGACGCGAGAAAGAAAGAAAGAAAGAAAGAGAAAGATCCCAACACCGACGACCACCCTCTCCAAAAACCAACCTCCAACAGCACGATACAACCTTCAATTCCTATCTCACTACCTAGCCTACTAACAGCTTGTAGGACCCTCGCTCACTCGCTCCCTTCCCCCTCTTCAGCGTTTCATCCCTTCCCATCCCATCCCACCTCCTGTCCTAGTCTACGCACTTTAGCCATTTCAATAGCCCCGCGATAGCGTACGTACCTCACCGAACAAGCTTTTCATCCAGAAAGTCCATAACGCTCAGCTTGCCCGGGTTTGCATGTCATCATCGTGCATTGGCGCGTGTCGACATACGGTCGGTTTTGAATTCCATACTATTACTACCAACATGCTTTAGAATAATAGGGACGGGTAGAGTGGATTAGAGTAGAGTACAGTAGCGTAGCGCCGGCGCCCATTCCGTCAAAGGCAGTTGGGAAAATGTGGAAATGGAGGTTAATAATAGGTATGTAGCGTGGTAGGTACCTAGGACGCGGCACAGCAAGTTTACCTACCTAGCTTAGCATCAAGACTTACCAAGGTAGCACCGACTCTAGATAAGTACCCAGGTTCCCAGCTAACCATCGTACCTAGCTCGCCCAGCTCGCGAGATGCGCAGCCAAGTAAAGACAAAAGCGAAGTAAGAAAAGTAGGCAAAGTATGATTTTTAAGGTAGGTATGCTATACGGGGAATCTCGGCCGTCGCCTTTCTTGCCTTCCTGCGATTTGGATGCCACATACACACACACCCCCCTTTGATTTCCCCCCCCCTCCCCCTCCCCACCCGTACCCACTCCCAGCTTTGCCCGTCGTATACCTAGATGCGATTGGGCGGGTCGGGCTCTGATGTCAGGTAGGGGCTATCTTGGCGGGGTTTGGGGGGGGTGTTTGTTGTATCGCCTGGGTTGAATACGAGGAAGGGAATGGGTTGTACCTACGTACTATTTACTGGTGTGTGTGTGTGTGTGTGTGTGCTAGAGTAACGGGCGAGTGAGATGAGTCGCCGTTCGTTCGTTCGTTCGTTGCCTTTTGTCCGATTACCAAGGTAGATGGGGTAGGTTTGGAGGTGGAGGTCTTTGGTTGTTGGAGAGGGAGAGAAAGGGAGGGGGGGGGATGGTTGGTGGATAGGTAGGGGGGATGTACTCTGTATGGGTAGATTTGTAGGATGCGGATATGTATATGTGACATTGGCTACGAGAGGAAGCGGCTGATTGATTGAACGTGGTGGATGGATGGATTGATGTGTACTCCCATGTGTGACTGCCAAATAGGTATGATATACATAAAACGTCCTAATGAATCATCATCCATGACGCTCTAACCCCCATGCCATTGATGCAAATGCCAATCCCGAAGAAAAAACCTCGAAAACCCAGTGAATCATACAAAATTATGCCCTCCCCTCTCCGAGTCCAACGAACTGTCCACCCTCACCGTGTCCGTCTTCCAGATACTGTTCCCCGGCACCCCTCCCTTCATTCTCGCCCCCGGCTCCACCGTACTGACAGACGTCGGCTTCGGATCGTAGCTCTGCCCCACATCCAGATTGTGGTAGCTGCCCTTGATCTTGCCCATTAAGCCAATCTCATGGTCTTCCGGGTCCAGCCAGGGCGCCGTGTTGCTGTTGGACGGCATCGGGTTGGAGAACTGGTTCGTGCGTTTGCTGCTGTGGCCTTTGAGGCCGTAGCCGTTGGCGGCGTACGCCGATGGGTGGTAGGTGGACTTTTTGGGTTTGGTCTTGCCGGTGATCCACTGGATGAATTTGGGCATGATGGGGAAGCAGGCGCATAGGATTATGGTTGTGAGCTCGCCCACGCTGTAGATATCGTCAGTATGATTAGAGGCTGATTAGGCTGGGTAGAAGCTAGGGTACGCACTTCCAGAGGCCGACTTTGATGATCGAGTATGTTCCGTCAGAGGTGTAGAGCAAGTCGACGGTGTATGCCAGGCGCACGACACTGGCGACACAAGCGCTACCTGCGGTCAGTACACTGATTCCTGGGTTCCGATCTTCCTCCTGACTTACAATAGACCAGTAGCGAAGACAGCTGCGACGCCGACCTTCCTCGCGTTCGCCATCTGCAGACTCCAAATCGCAACCATGGGAAGGATCAATATCAAGAAATCTGAGAGGACATTCCATACCCCAATAGCAATATAGTTGTTCTCAATGCCAATGCAGTGACCTGGAGTCAATGAATTCCAGATCTTCTCCCGGGGTGTGCAGGCGAAGATCTCTAGAAATGTCTCAATAAAGTAGAAGACTAGGTTGGTCCAGATGAGGACATGAATGCCGTAGAAGACGAAGTCGTGCTTGTGTGCTACGAAGATTCTTTTGTACTGTAGAAGGATGGCAAGCTTTGCAATGGCGATGATGGGCCCATATATCGTCGAGCCGACATTGGAGGTCTGTGTGGAGAATTTTAAGTCATCAAATCAAAACATGCCTCTTCTCGAGATTCAGGAGCCTACCTTAGCAATCTTAACAGCATTGATCACATTCACATCCCATTGGTGGCGTCCAGCGCCTTGAGACTGCGCGTCTAATATGACACTTCCAAAAGCGAGGATACCCATCTACGTTTATGTCAGTCGAGGAATCGCTTGTATGGTAGGCGCATCATCCTACCCAAGCTACCAAGCAGCACCCTGAACAAGTCAGCCTTCTTCCACTGTCTGACCTTGGACAGAAGTGCGCAATACTGACAGTCTTCCCAAAGTAAGGCTCGATCAACGCAATACTTCGTCAGTAGTCGTACGAGCACAAATATCGTGGTGAACGCAAAGCAGATTGCCATTGTCGCATTCGTGACGGCCTCGAGAGTACCTGGCGGGTTGATGAAGTTGGGCACGACCCCCGCCGGAGGCGTCAGGGCTGGCGTTTGAGCCAGTTCCGCCGGAGTCAGATCTGCCAGTGGATTTGCCATTGCTGTTGGGTTCAAGAGTCACCTCGTTGGTGCATAGATGTGGAGATATTCAACATCAGCGGAATGCTGGCCGTCGCGGCGGCCAGGACAGTAAGGTCTTTGGATTTCCTGCTGACTGCGCCTCAGGGGTCTTCTTACGAGTTGAATATGAAAACCTCACCAAGGTTTGATGTGTAAGAGGCATGGTATCGTAGCGACGTATCTGATGCCACAAACGCTAGAGCCTGACCGGCCAATTCGTCTCGTTGAACTTTTGCGGCCTCCTTGAGCGTATTCATGCACGTGCCACATAGGACATTGATTGGCGTTGTCTAGCTTTTCATAGCCGGACGAAAATTAATATGGATACGAATAAGGCACGGTGCGTTAGTAGCTTCGGCATGGTGTCATACAAGCACGAGCCACTTGGGACGTCTAGAGGAAGTCAATTTTATGCCCCTTTCCACAAGGATTTGTAGATCCAAGGTGAGTGTGACAGTACCTACTTCACTTTTCATTCCGCGAGGTGACAAGACAACTTGTAGCCTCTGGTATTCGATAAACAACCAACGATTCTCTCGCGGTGCGGAATTTTGAAAAGTTCATTTCATAATATCATTGCGTGATAGGGTCGATGCTCGCAAAAGACACAGAGTCACGATGAGCAGGTAATGTTGTGATGTGTTCCGTCCATTCCTAACCCTAGATGGCAGGTATCAGCAAGGGTATATACACTAAAGGCGCTATAAAGTCACTTGCGTTATAGTTTGAGGCCAGCTACTAGATACGGCAAGGCCCGCGTCATTCCTGAGGCACAAGTCGACAACCACGGCGCAGCTAGCGGTCGCCTCAAACGAACAGTGGCCAATGACAAAAAGGTTCACAGTACGACAGAGGGGTTGCTTGTTCAGTGAAGATAACCCTCCGTTGGCAAATTGACCGAGACCAAGGATGTGGCAAGGATCTTGGTAGAAGAAATGTGAGGCACCATCGACAGCGATCTGACAGCCTGCAGTATCCCATTGCGGTAGTGCGTAGAAGTCGCATTGCCACGAATGGTCACCAACAGTGCTATAATGGCTATTTTCCGGCGTGTTACATCGCGCCAGAGAGATTCGCAACGTAAGTATAAGTAGTGGTTGACGCGCTCATAGGTATCAATTTTCCAAATGGGATGCCGTTCGACAAACCCTGCTATCGAGACTGGTGCTCCCTCAAGCACAGACTTCGCTCTTGTAAATCGTGTCGTGTGCAACCTTCAAGAATCATAGCAAAGAGCATCCGATCGAAACTTTCCCCTGCTCTTTATCTCAGAAGACCACGGAGCGACGCCACGTGCCTTTTAAAGAACTCACTCCCTGGGTGACTCGTTGGAAGATGTAAATCTGCATTGAGTGTCCCTCCTTTCTCTCCGGGATGGGTGAGGAGAAGGGCAGTACACCATGAAATGGTGTATCTCCCTCGGCCTTGTGTGATTCTCTACAGTAGAGAGATGGAACTTCTGCATATGTATAATCATATAGTGTACTTGGAATCGAAGCGGGGTGATCCAGTCGACACCAACGAGGACTTGATTTCAGAAGTGAACTCCGGGACAGACGGATCATAGCCAAGAATCCCCTTTTACCCTCTTGAAGAGTGGCATCAGGTATAGTATAACCATCCACAGGTTCCAGATCCGAAAGGTCAATTTATCTGCTGGGACTGATCTCTTAGTGAGAGTTCGGATAGTGACGATAGCACCGATAATCATTGACATTGCGTAAGTGCCTGGACCCAATTGCCAGAAAGTGGGACAGACGACAGACCAGCATACCATCGCGATGGCAATCGACAATCTGGCGTAGTGGTCTCCAATCACAAGCGGGACTGTCTTTCTGCCGCGTAGGCTGTCACCCGGTTGATCGTACATATCTTGCGTCTGTACGCTAGTGAAGACAATGGCACCAATGATGAGGAACCATGGCCATGCGATCGGCTTGAAAGGGTTGTCCAATAATTCGGATCTGGATGCGACCTCTGTCGCTCCGGATGCGTAAGAAAGAAAGCCGCAGGCATTGATGAAGTTTCGCGTTATGCAACTGTAATCGGCTCCTCCATAATCGTTGTACCACCAACCCAAGAACACCAGTGCTAAACACTGCTTCAGACCTCCCAGCTTCAGACTCGCAACGATTGCTGCAGGATACAGACTCCACATCAGCCACTTGGCGTGCGTTTCGGATAGTCTACCTGACGGCATAGATCTCCATGGCTTATTCTCGCCATCTTCCTCGATTGCCTCTGGTTGTCGTTGATTATCGATCGCGAAGGGCAAAAGGTTGATCCAGCACCAAAATGCAACTCTTGGTGTCCGGCTGAGAATGATGGAAAGGTCCGGAGACTGTGTGGTTGTGAGTATGGGTCCTGATAGAGCACTGAGGATCCCAAATGCTGTTTCCGGTCCGACGATGGTCTTCAAGTCGGTGTACGTGAAAAGCCAGATTGTTTTGGCATGGTAGAAGAAGGATTCTGCCACTGGAATCATCGTCTCCTGTTTGCAAGTGTCAGGCATTTTGGCTGGCAGAGAAAGAATCTTTGCTTAGGAAGTGGTAGTTCGCAATACTTAGTGACACTTACTAGAGATCTTTCGCCCAATTCACAGGCCCTTTCGCCCAGCTCCTGAACCTTTCCACTCGCGTCATGAACACTGAAGGCGTCAATAGCACTTTTTACATCCATCTTGAATGAGTTGTAACTTGGTGCAATATATGAAGATGACAGAGCAAGCTGGACAGTACGAACAGGAACGAAGTGCGAATGTAGTAAACATGTTTGATGGAACCGTTCCACCCGCCGATCAGGCCGAGCACATCTAGATAGCAATACTTTGTTTCTCACGGTTATCGGAGTCAATTACTTTATCTGTCCTGGCTGTGGTAGCTGCTTTCTTCTACCTTGACTGGCTTTCTCTGATGGTTGCTGGCCATATTCTGCCCAACGATCTGGGTGCAAATTTGCGCCGCGTCCTTCCACTCGGTCATATTGGTGCCCATTCTAGGCCAGGATAGTATTTCGTGCCGCGGCCTTCCATCCAGTCATCTCATTGGGACAGGATAGTCATGCCTCTGGGGCCGTGCCCGTTCCCAGCGGAACGTCATCAGACCCGCCTAAGCATTCTAGACTTCCCAACGGCAGAACTACTGCATGCATCCGTAGGGAATATTGGCGCTCCTGTCCTGATGGATGGAAATACCCCACCACGTAGGTGTTCGCAAGACTTACCAGATCCACTTAATCGTCTGCGCCGTGCATATAATAAGGAGTCAAGAAGCTGCGTGATCGAACAAAGAACTGCACCTATATGCAAGTATTTGCAAGGCTTACCAGATCCATTATACGATCTACGCCGCGCATAGAGCAAGAAGTCAAGAACCCGCGGTGATTCAACAAGATACCGCACCACGGCCGTTCCTGTTCTTTGCGTTCAGCGGGCATGGACTAAAAGGTGCTCTGGATCGCAGCAGGAGCTAGCGGCTGAGAAGCCATTAGAATGTCTTACTATTTCTAAGTGATCCGAGATATGGATGGTGTGTCGAGAAGGCACAGCAGCGTCCATTATCCAAGTATGTAAGAACGTGGGCTTGAAATCTCCGATTTCTTCAGATCCAAGTTTCCGGCATCTCACAAGTCCAACTTTATAAGGTTTTGGGAAACTCCGTCGTATTGAACTCTGATGATTATACGACCAAAAAGCGTAAACCAGCTGCACGTCATTCTGGTGTACACGACGGATCTCTTTGCATCTAGGTAGCTTCCTAGCTGTCGAAATGCTGGTGACCTCCCCTTTCGCATGAATCGATGCTCTAATCAGGGTGACCTAGCACACAATGCACCACGATCTGACACCTCCCGTGTGTCGGGTCATGTATAAACTGAGCCCAAGGCAATGACTCTGTGAGCAGATGGTCGACCCAGGAGCAAGACAGCTGGAATGTAGACCTATGATTGCTCTCTCACACTGTCCCTTTTCTTATTTTCCTTGGTTTTCTTTTTTTGATTCATACGCTTTAAGAATACTAGCGGAAGGAGCAGATGCCTGGGCCCGTTCCCCTGATCCGATCACGGCAGGAAACAGCGATTTCGCATATGGAGAGAAGCATTCAAAGCTGACTTGCGCCATTAGTACCACGCATTCGACCTTAGAGCAATGTAAGCGGTACACTAGAAGGAAGCACACAACGAAGGATTGAAGGCTAAAGACGGAGCACGTTTCCCCGATGTTTACCCGAGCTCCTTCCGCCGCGCAACCAAATTCTCAAGCTTCCAGGAATCCATAACGGCTTCAAGGGCATTCAAGTCGCCATACCCGCTTCATCGTTTCTGTCTGGGTCTAGAGTAGCACGCTGGTAGCAGCACTCTAGTATCAAGTAACCTATGAAACGCCAAGTCCATGTGCATAACAAGTCAGCGCCCTCGGCCAATGTGCGTGTTTCTGCTTCAGGCCGCTGGCATGAAGCTTCCAGACCTTTTAAGAGCTTGTAGTGTGTCCCAAAACCTACTGAATTGCTGAATTTCTTCATCGGTAATGCTACTACTAACAAAGTTCTGGATAGCAGCGGCGGCTGGCATTCTCTCTCATACACTCATCTTCATCCGTAATGAGCACCACATCCAAGCCCCCCAGCTCTTTCGTCTCTTCTTAGTCTTCCCTTTATTATTGTTTATTGGTGAGTCTATATTATGGGGGCTCAGCGATACAGGCCAAGCGGCCAGAACATCGACGCTGATAGTCCTCTCATATGGTTCTTCTCTGTTTACTAGTATTGCGATATATCGTGTCTTCTTTCATAGATTGAGCAAATTTCCTGGTCCTATAGGAGCTCGAATATCAAAGTTTTGGCACGTAGGAAAATTGCTAAGCCAGCCCAACTTCAAAGTGCTGGATGAGTTGCATCAGCGATATGGAGATTTTGTCCGCACTGGTGAGCATGGCGATACCATCACAAGTGCCGAGTTACTGCTAACCAAACGTACACCTAGGCCCCAATGAGATCTCAATCCGTTCTCCCTCCGCAATGGCCGAAGTCAACGGCCCCGGCAGCAGATGCACCAAAGCACCCTTCTACGACCTTCTCCTCCCTCGAACCTCCATCATCACCACCCGCAACAAAACATTTCATGACCAGCGTCGCCGAATTTGGGACCATGGCTTCGGCGCCAAAGCTCTCACCCAATACGAACCACAAGTAGACCATTATACCTCTCTTCTCACATCTGCGATATCGCAGCGTCTGGGTGTTCCCTTAGATGTAACATCCTGGTTCCACTACTTCTCCTTCGACCTTATGGGCCATCTCTCCTTC
Organism: Evernia prunastri; assembly: GCA_003184365.1. NCBI lineage: Eukaryota > Fungi > Ascomycota > Lecanoromycetes > Lecanorales > Parmeliaceae > Evernia > Evernia prunastri. Next base: position 37,631 of record NKYR01000127.1, read on the forward strand.
GGCAAGTCCTTCAACATGCTCGCAACAGGGAAACGTCATTTCGCCATCGACTTAATGAAGAATGGCATGACACTTCTCGGTCATTTCACGCCCACGCCCTGGCTCGCAAGGATTGGCTTCAGCATCCCCGGCGTAGCGTCCGGCTGGAAGTCCATGTTCGTCTGGTCCGACGCCCAAATGCGCGAACGCATCGACCGGCAAGACGACGGCGAAAACCGCGACATCACCTCCTGGTTCATCAACGCATCGCGCGAGAACAACTCCCTCGAGGCCGATCGCAGCTGGCTCAACGGCGACGCCTTCGGAATAATCATCGCTGGCTCCGACACCACAGCCAGCACGCTCGTTGCGCTCTTCTACCACCTCGCCCTCGACGCCTCCCAAATCACTAAAATCCGATCCGAACTGGACCAACTAGGCGCCAACCCCGACGCCCGAGCCCTCCAATCCCTCCCCCACCTCAACGGCGCCATCAGCGAAACCCTGCGCCTGCACCCGCCCGTCCCCTCCGGCGGCCTTCGCCTATCGCCCTCCGAAGGCCTAACCGTCGCCTCTACCTTCATCCCCGGCTCCACCGTCCTTTGCCTCCCCGTCTACTCCCTCCACCGCCTCGCATCTTGCTTCCTCCGACCCCTAGAGTTCATTCCGGAGCGCTGGTACTCAGAACCCGAACTCGTGCTCGACAGGGGCGCCTTCGCCCCGTTTTTTCAAGGCAGGTTCGGCTGCGTCGGGAAGCATCTGGCCCTGATGGAAATCAGAGCCGTCACGGCTGCGCTGTTGAGTAGGTATGATGTGGCATTCGCGCCGGGCATGGGAAGGGGAGAAGGGTGGGAGGGGGAGATGACGGATCAGTTTACGGTGACGCCGGGGAGGTTGGAGGTGGTGTTTACTGAGAGAGATAGGAAGCATGGGTGAGGTTTGAGAGGCAGGACTAGCCACGGCGTTGCTGCACAGAGCGTTGCAAGTATTATATATTCTCGACAGAGCACATCACTTCCCTCAGGTTCATACTCGACTCGCCCAGGACGACAGGCAATTAGTCTTCCGAGTTCATAGCCCCTCAGATCCACTTGACTGTCAGAAGTGCTGAGACTTCGGCTATCTCGAGTGAGGGAGATAAACATCGCAAAACACGAGGAAACGAAGAGTGCAAGATACTGCTTGGAGCGGACAAGGCCGGCGAGGGAGGTCAATGCTCGGGGATGATAAAACCGGGAAGATCATTGTTAGAATACACGACGAGTTGCAATCAGCTTAATGTGATTGTCCTTCTCCTTTCGACATATAAAAAGGGTCTTTGCTTGCCTTAGTAAGTCTCTCGTGAGCTCTCCAACGAATCGCGTCAGTATCCGATCTGTGCGTACAGTTGTCTTGTTAGATCTGTCAGCGCTCAATAAAGAATGAGCGCTAGTATGTTACCTGAAGCCCTTGACTACAGCTGAGACTCCTGATAGCATTGTTCATCGAGTTGATTATAAATTTAAAGAAGTTCTTGGCGACGACGTTTTCTCTATAATTTTCTGGGGCAAAAATTCCGATCTCCAAAGAAATCTCGACTTCAAAACTTGTGAAGCTATAGCAATACTTCGATAGATATATACAATATCCAATCACGGCTTTCACGTCTCATGCGCAGAACACGGCGATAAAGTGTGCTAAAGGCAGCACCCACAGCATCAGCATCAACAGCAGCAGCAACAGCAGCAGCAACAGCAAAAAACAGCACAGTCACGCAAATATAAGAGGTATGACCCAAGCGAATCAGTCCGTCAATGTTTACTTGTAAAATGTTGGGTCTGACGGGTTTATATGCTCAAGAGCACAGGCTGCTTCGTCGCGTTGCTGTACAGACTGAACGCGTGTATAAGTGTGGGTCGTAGGAAAAGCGTATGATAAATTGGATCGCATGAACAAATATATATCATAGCAGTTGCATGGCTATCGTTCTGCCACGTGAGATTAGCTCCAATTTGATATCATGTTAGCAACCTAGAAGCAATTTGAATATGAAGTTTCACCTAGATTTTGGACGCTTATGATCCTCATCCCTGATGTATATTCAAAGCTTCGACCCCTTCCTCCTCTTTTTCTCCTTCGCACTAGCCTGCCACCCGAACTCCAGCTTCTGCCCCTTACCCGCCTCAACAATGACATTAACGACACACACCCTCCCCTCCCCAAACCCCTCTCTCGTCGCCCTCTCCAGCTCCTCGGGCGTCCTAACCAGATATCCCGCACCGCCGCATGCCTCCGCAATCTTCTCATAGCCTACCTCCCAGCCCAGCGACGTACTCCGTAAGCCGCCCTCGTTCTTCCCGTCCAAGGTCTTTCCCTGCATCTCCAACCAGGATTCGGCGTCGTCGCTGTCGCCGTGGTAGACGCCGCCGTTGTTGATGACGAAGATGAGGACGTCCATGCCGTAGCGGGCCATGGTTTCAACTTCCATCGCCGAGAAGCCGAAGGCGGAATCGCCTTCTAGACACACCACCTTCTTCCTCCCCTGGGGCCCGCTCTGTCCTTCCGCCGCTGACCCATTGTAGGCGGCGTGCGCCCCAATCGCATAACCCAATCCCACGCCCATCGTTGCGTATGTACCGGCGTCAAGACGTAGTCGTGGGTGAGAGACGGGGAAGATCGAGCGGGAAATATCCATCGTGTTTGCGCCTTCAGAGACGTACACGATGCCTGCATCCTCGGGTGGGGAGAGTGAGTGGAGGGTCCTTTCGATGATGGTAAAGGCGTGGGCGTAGGTCATTGGTGTTTTTGAGTTTGACGCTTTTGAGGCGGCAGTGGCTTCGTTCTTTGATCTTGCGGCGGAAAGATGTTGTGTGTAGGATGTGGAGGTTGGGCAGGACCAGCTACCGAGCGCGGAGGTGAGCTGGGATACCACGATACCGATGTCGCCAATAATGCCGAGTTCGGGATTGCCAGAGTTCCTCCCTATCTCTTCAGCTGAGATATCCACTTGAATGAATTGAGCAGCCGGGTTCCACTTTGGGGCATCGCCGAAATGTAGGATCCAATTGAGGCGGGCTCCTAATATCAACACCACATCTGCTTCTTTGAGTGCAGTACTTCGTGCGCTGGCTGCATTAGCGGGGTGAGAATCGGTAACCACGCCCTTACCCATGGGCGTAGGAAGAAACGGGAGGTTCGTCTTGTCAATGAGATCTCTTATCACGCCCTCTGCTCTTGCATGCGCAGCACCCTTCCCAATAACCACCAGCGGCGCTTTCGCCGACTTGATCAACTGAGCAACCTTGAACAGCCTAGCTTCCTCGATACCCCCTTTTGGAGGGTCAGGTATTGGGGCTGCCCCTGTCACATCTTCCGCATCCTCAATGACGCCTTTGATAAGATCTGCAGGTAGGTCCACGAACCCTGTACCTGGTCGCCCATACCATGATGTGCGATATGTGTTTTGTATGATATCTGGTATTGAATCGAGAGATGGAGGGCGCAGGGCTAGTTTAGTGTGAGGCGTAAGCAGTGAGATGGCATCAAGTTCTTGGAAGGCACCGCGGGAGATGAGGTTGGTTTCTGAGGAACCAGCAAGAAGGAGAAGAGGGAAGGCGTTTACGTTGGCGTTACCGATCTATGAATGTCTCGTTAGTTCACTGGGCGTCTAAAAGAAGCAATGGATGATAATGAAGTCGGGTAGGATATGGTCGCATTGACAGCTACCTATGAGTGTACATACACCAGCCATGCCATGTAACACACCCGGTCCTCCTACCACCAGGCATACCCCCGGCCTTCCAGTCAAATATCCATAGGCGCTCGCTGCATAGCCTGCAGCCTGCTCGTTTCGAAAGCCAACGAAACGTATCCCCAGATTGATAGCTTCCTCTGCTATCTCCACAACCGGTATACCCACAATGCCGAATATGAACGTAACGCCCAGGTCTCGCAGAGTCCTGACAATAATATGCGCACCCGTTAGAGGTACCATGATACCAAGACAAAGGCCAATTGGAAGAGAAGGCACGAATCAAGCCGTAGATTGATGATGCTTTGCATGGCGATCGAGCGCTGGGTAGCGAGGGTGAAGGTGCTAACTAATGTGGGGCTGCTCTAAGGTACGTCACTTTCAAGGAACCAAACTCACGATGAGAGACCAACTGACTGCTCAACAATCATTTTCACAATACACTGTACACACTAGGATCTGTGCCCATACATTTAGAAACACCAGGTATTCCAGGACTTTCACTTAACAGATTGTAGACAATTCAGGTCCAATCCTTTTCCAAATGGACCCTCAAGCACCATCCCAGCCTTCAATCGACACAGCCTACGAGAACCCCGACAATCCTGCTGGCCAAACCACTTCCGAAAGGAAAGAGGCTACCTCGGTAGGCGCATCCCAGCAACGCTCTGATCCCAGCTATGAACGCCGCGAACCGAATGACACTATTGGCGGAAGAGAGAGTTCCTCGCAGAATGAAGCCACACCGAGTAGCTTAGGCTATGGAGCACTGGACTCTAGCGGTGATGCAGGTGACAGCGTAAGTGTAACACTTCAGGCTTTGTCTTTCCACCTTGAGCGACGCGCCGCTGATCAGAAAATGCGTACAGATGGGCGGCCCAGTATCCAATCAGGAAGGCGAGCAAATGCGCGCAGCTGGTGATGGTGATATAGCAGCCGCACAGGATAAAAAGCACGGGTTCGGCGAGCAGACTAGCCTTACATCTGGCCTGGATCGCAAGAAGTCGGAGCAGGCGGCGATCAAGGGTGAGAGACGAAGTGGAGGAAGCAGTGGAGGTGGTGTAGATGTTCAAGGCGCGCTAGGCGGTGGAAACAAGGGTTTCGTTGGTGGTAGTGGCGAGTCGGGCCAAGATAGTGAAAGAGGAGGTGGTATGCAAAGCGGCCATACTGATGTGTGAGAGTTTCAGTGCCTGCGGTCGAAGAAAGGAGCATTGGGCAAGTCGAATCATTGATAGCTGTCGTCCAGAAGATGGGGCATTCGTGCTTCGATTTCGAGGATCAATTGCCCGAACATACCGTTAGCCCGACCGAACCTGCGTCAGTCGTCAGTGCATGGAGAATACAAGATAAGAGGGGCGATGCAGAGCTCACCATGACCGAATATAGACTTGGTCGTTGTGTGACTCTGTACTCTGGTGTGTATGGCCTATCTAGCGTTGGCTTCAGTCCTGCAATTGTGCTGTTTTTCCAGCTCCCAAGTTACCAAGACCGCCTGTAGACCCCAACATGGCTCTCATTTCGTCCCTCTGTTCTTCCCTGAGTACATCCCTACTATTCAAGACGCGCACGATACTAGCCAGAAGCCATGCATGTGCGGTCCTCCAATTGCGCTGAAGGCATTACCAAACGCCCAGTACGGGTTCGCTTCACCTAGAGCGAATCGCCTTGTGTTTATGTAGACTTTGTCGTGGGGGTTGATGTAGCCCATCAGGGATGTTGACAGCAGACTGGGGAGGTTGGCATTGTCCATGATGTTCTGACACGGCATGTAAGCATAGAGCATCTCTACTTCGATGTTCTGGACCTCACCTGGCTACCATAACCATCGACCTCGGAAGCAAACATAGCATTAAAGAGTGGATGTGACAATGTGCCGTACTCTGTGGTTCCAGCACGTATTTCCGAAGCGATGATCGATTTGCAGAATCACGTAACCAGAATGCATCGCTCGAGAATACAACAAGTCAGCGTATGCAGGTAAAGCGGAGGGACCGCATACCGATCGCCCGTTATGACAAAAGCCAGATCCTGGTCTGTGAATACACCTTCCTGCTCGTCTTCCCACATAAAGCCCTTCGATCTGACAGCAGTGTCGAGTGTGTTGGAGAATGGATTCTCGAAAAGGCGAAACAGGTCTGGGTCGGCAGTCTTAGGTCTCAGGCGCTCAATGGCATCCTCAAATCCCTGCCAATAGAAGGTACGGCAGTCTTCTGGAGGTCTGTGGAAGGGCTATAGGTTCGCCCTTCCGACAGAAAATTCCCTTCACGCTGTTGGGCCCAACGTGCGTAAACTGGGCTTTTCTGCTCGAGGATGGGAACCGGAAGTGAGTGAACGGAGTAAGACAGAGCGGCAGGGCGAGATGAGTATTACTGAGTATTTCCATTTGGCGAAGTGAAAGGTTCATGCATGGGTTAAGTATGGCAATCGGCATGTTTTCCCGGCTTGAGTCCTGCAGTACAACAGTAGTATGTAGGGCGGCTTTGGGGCACAGCGCGACTGCCCCTGGTGCCTGTTAAGTATAAAAATGAAATATCTACGGTACCTCCATAATAATGAAATATCTGTTCAATTTTGGTTGTCGAAGTGCATCTTTGAGTATACCTATTAACGACTGACTTTCTTATCAACATATGAGATCCTCTAAGCTATCAATGATCCACCAGAATGGCAATAATATTCTCCTCGTTTGACGTTTCACTCTTTCTAATCCAACCACCAGTTGGAAACCCAATGCCTTCCGCCCATAATGATCCCTCTAGGATTTCTGGAGAAACAGCATCAGCAGTACCAAACCTGCTGGCGTACACCATATTCCTAGTAAAGCAGTCTTGGATCCATGCCTGATTTTGCTCCATTTCCCACCTTGCTGGATTCTTACATAGCCGCATTGCAATGTTGACCCCATAATAGAAGACGGATTCCAAGAGCAAATTGGCCATTATTTCTGATGCTAGTATGTTGTAATCTTCCTCTGAATCTACGAGCATCGGACCTCCAAATCGCTGATGACGATCCCAATTTCTTCTTATGGAGTGATCCATTTCTAGTCCTATTGCCATGCGATATACGAGGAGTCGCACAGTGGTTATCATCAGACTTTGAAGGGTTCGAGGCTGCTGTTCGAATATTTGGAGTCGATTTGCAACTCTCGCAGGCAAAGCTGCTAGCATCTCGTCGAAAGAGAGACAAGAATCACCTCCTGCTGTCCTGCCTGAGATCCTGGAAAAGCCTAGGACTATCGCCATCGCCGATTGTGCGTTCATGGAAGGTATTGCCTCGTACGAGAACTTATGAAGTTTCCGCGCGTCGCGTTCCATCTTACACTTCAGGTCATACAAGAAGGCGAGATACCGCCACCCGCCATGCCGTTCCAATAGGGCTAAAAGCTCTTTGGCAGCTACATCACGACGATTAGCTGCAAAACCGGTTTTCCAGCCTAATGAGAACAGCTGGTCCTTGAGACACTCGACTTGCTCGGAAGTTCGACGGGTGCCCAGTGTCGATCCATCGAAGCCGGGCATGTCCCCAAACCATCCGGAGAATTCTGGGAATTGGTAAATCTGCATCCGCTTGAAAATCCAGGTTTTGTGAGTTTCGAATATCCTATTCATGTACTTCTCGGTCTGGATCAAGTTGACGAGGTCGCTGCTCCTGGTATGACACATCACAAGCACAGTGAGCTCGTTGGGCAACTCCTGAAACATGGAGAATGATTGCTGCACCTCGGCTCTTTGAGATTCTTGGTGAAAAAGCAACGACAACGCGCGAAGCATAGTGGACGTCCTGAGGAGCACAAGTGATATCATGTGAGGCACAAGTAGAATCAACTTCTTGAAGTGGATCGCGCCGTACATTGCCATCTTTATGCAGGCAAGAGAAGCGGTATGGGTGATCAGTGCACTTTAGGAACACAGAAGTCGGTTGTCCGAGAATGACTGGTAACAGGAATATCCTCGAAAGATCTTGGGGCAGTAGTGTGTGATGACTGGCGAAGAAAATCTCTTTTTGTCTGCCTAAGGTTTGGGATATTGCATTCCTCGATAGTAGCAGACACGGGTACTCTAGTTGCCGAATATTGGACTTTTCCCCCCTTTCATTCATTCAACAATTTGAATGCGTTCACCGCTTACATCAATAGGTTCATTGGGCGAGCAGTTTTGAGGGCGATCGAGCAACCGTCGCTGAATAATTGCTCAAAATATCAAATTTTCCAACAATCAACAAGGTCGAATGCCGATGCCACAGGAAGACCTGCTCCTCGGTACGTCTGTTGTAAGATGAGCTAGGTCTATGTACATCAAGTCCAATGTGAATTGAAGAGCGGAATACCGCTGTCCAGGAACGCCTATGGCTCATTCATCTCTGAACACATACCACTTCGAGATTTCACTTGGAACACAGCTCGAAAACGTCGTTCGCATGCGCATGTTTCTTGAAAAGGCAGCAGGTCTGCGTGTGCACAGCGACACGTTCTCCGCACAGTAAGTATCATAAAGAACGCTGATGCGTACATACATCCTCTGTTCTAGGCAATTCTGCAGAGTCATGAAGCATAATTACCTAGAATAGCTTGCTAACACAAACATCCCCTGCCCATTCAGCCAGATTCTTAGCGGGCCGAGTGACAGCTACCGTTGCATGTCATTATCGCACTCTCAACACCAAGACCTCTTCATTCCTCAGCTGGACGAGTAGCTTCCCCCAAATACCGCGCAGAGCAGCCTTCAATCAACGCAGCTATCGCTAGAGGGCGCACTACGAATACCCGAGACTCCATTAATAATAGTACCTAAAGCCGGAAACATGACTTCGGGTCTGGTTGGTGTGGGATTTCGACAACGACCCGCCCCAAGCCGTACACCCAACGGGTCACCCCACGGCGCTCCGAGTCGTTGCACAGGATTTACCTGGTAACCAGCTCATGGCGCCCAAGGACGCTTTACCAAATTTCTCAGGTCGTAGGAGCGGAAAAAAGAGAAAGAGACGTGGGGATGCGCGGAGGTGAAGAGAGCAGAGAAGTGAATCTTGGTATGAGGAGAACCGTTGATCTGTAACCTGCGCAACGACCTCTTCAAATGTCGAGAATGGTGGGTGAGATTGAGATTTTGACTTCATAACCTTTTCTCCCAGTCGACAATGCTCCCCCCGTGAAACTTCCAATTCACTATGTCAAGAACGCAATTGATAAAGTGATCTGGGGAAACGGGAAATGCCAGAGATCGCAGGGATCTGCCAAAGCCTCAACTAGGATTCATACAGTGACAGTCGGGCAGAGTCTTCCGCCATCTACTTATAACAAAAAGGGTCGAAACTTCTTGTGAAGCAGTATCGGCCGCTCTCTGAACGCCATTAGTGGGTGAAGCTCTTTGTTGAAGAATTGCCTTCACACTCCGGCGCATCACTCAGTCGCCGTTGCCGCTAATTGCTTTGTCGCAAACAATTTGCGCATCGCCGGATCCGGAGATGTGAGACTCGTGCCTGCCTTCCTTGTCGTGCTTCGCCTTCTATGATCCAAACCACTTCGCTATTTAAATACTGGGCTCGCCGAGAGGGCCAACTCCAAGCTCATTCATCAACGTCTGCATTTTGCGTATTTCTTTTGGTGAATATACTAGCTTGAAATATTATTGGTTACGTCCTGTCTTCTTCTCCCTTGAAATTACTACAAAATAAAGCAGTACGGTACAGGGCTTTTCGCGGTATCACCTCCGCCAGTCAGAATGTCAAGCACGGCAACGGACGCAGGAGGCGATGAAGAGATTGGCGAGATATCCGGCGGAGAAGAACCAGAGTTCCCGGCGGATGATGGGGATCAGCTTCGAAGACTGCCTTCTAACGAAGCACCACCTTTGGTCGGATCAGAGGGATTTAGAGGTGGAGAAGAAAATAGAGCTGGCGGAGGTGGGTGGAGCAATCCCATTGAAGACGACCCCAATATACCACTAGAAGATGGAGGAGGAGAAAGCGGAGCTGGCGACGGTGATGGTGATGATGATGATAGTGGTGAAGAAACAGATCCTTTCGACGAAGACTCTGATGAATCAGTGCTCCTTGACGAACTTGACGAAGAGCACAACCCGTATCCCGGAGGCTGTCATATCCCATGCAACAATGAATACAGAGGTACCTGCAGATGCAAATGCGAGCGTTGCATGTTCAAATTCGACCCAAAGGACCGGAGATTCAAAAAGCTGCTCCGTCAGAATTTCCAAAGTAGCAGCGCCTTGTTGAAGGATCCTCCGCAGCGAAACCTTCGAGCGCGAAGGCCTTATGATTACACTCAGGATAGCCAAATGCAGTCTTGCACGCAAATGGTTCCTTGGAATGTCGGCATTCGCGAATGGACAACGCTATGCCCAAACGCAGGTCGGCGCGAGAAGGGCCAGTACGCCGGTATGACCTTGCCCTGCGATGAGACATTCTGCATTCACGATCTGGAGGCACTTAGTGAGAGGTATGAGGAAGAGCATGGGAATCCGCTCTCTGAAGAGCATTGGGAAGTGATCTTCCCACCAGACGGCAGGACAGCCAGACCTTACGTCTGCGAGCACCACATCGAGGACAACAAAAGGTACTTTCACATGGGCGAGGACGCGGACAACCTCTACAACTCCCACCTGATCCGCTTCTGCAGAGTGCACGAAGTGGAGCTCCGGGAGCGATATCGCGGAAGGGAAGGATGGTCAACCTGTACCTGCCGCAACGTCGATTTCACCAAATGGCAGTGCCGCTCCTGCTTCCAGGCGAAAGTCGAAAAGCTCCAAAGGCACTTCAGACGCAGGGTGAACCCTCGCTGGCGCGGAGAGGCCGACACAGAAACCACCAACGGCGATTTCTACCAGCGAGATTGGAGAGGTGTCAGGAGGATGCTGCAGGAGCGACACCCTTGCTTGAAAGGGCGGTGCGGAAGACCCCGGCTTAGAGGCCTGGCTCGGAACGAGGTGCTGGACTGTCGGTGTTGTGGTGGTTTCATCGTTCGGCCATTGGGCCCCCTGCGCAAATCGGCACGGCTGGCGGGGCGGGCACAGTAGGATGCCGTCCTATACGTGGAGAAAAGCAAATGGGGATGTTCAGAGGAGTTTATCTCGTGACGATGAGTTCCGTGACTTGCATAGACCGAGAGATCGGAGACAGGGGCGTTTGCCGGGGCATTCCGTGCACTTTGCTGTCTTTCAGGGATGGTCGCATTTTGACGGCGATTCTGGGCTATGAGCATTGGGAAAGTTTGCGATCCATTTTTGGGTCATTCAGCATGTTGACAAGGCGTTTGAATTTGGCAATGCCGGGCTTATGGGCTGTCCAAGCGATTCCACAGAGCGAGGAAGATGAACGATGGAGACAGACCTGATGCGTCTCAGACGTGGTGCTCGTGCGAGACGTGGAAGACCGGGTCTCGCAGAGCGAAGGTACATGGTGAAGCTAAGTCCGGTCTACAAAAACGATGTGATGCTATTACTTAATTAGACGAACAAAATCAATTGTGGATTGAAATGTAGTCGTTCGCTAGTACTTGGGATACTTATCAGGGCCACAGTACTGCTAAAAACGTCGCCAAATCTATTAGGCTTCATCCTCAGGCTTCTCAATACGTGGCATCGCCGTCTTACATAGGAAGTTGGCACACGATAGCTACTTGGAAAAGACCGCTGTGGATGGCTATCAGACTGCGGTAGACCCTCTGAATCTTGAAAAGGCTCCTCTCTGGTATGCATTTGAAGTCTTGACTCGGGAGATCTTGCCAAGTGACGATTTCGGAAGAGATGCCTCATCCACAGCTAAGATGTCCCACGGTACGACACCCGAGAGCTTGACGCACACTTTAGAGATCTCATCAGCGATTTCAACGCCAGCCTGCGCGTCTCCATATCCAGGTTCTGGGACATATACGATGCACATGGACTCAGTCAGGTGTTGAAGAACAAGCGCCACGGTGTAAGAAGGGGTGATTCCGGGGATATCGGCTTCCTCGATGGCGGTCTCGAAATCAAGGGGTGCAAATTCTTTGCCTTTTATGGTGATACTCTCGTGGGCTCTGCCGACGATGACGAGGTGGTCATCTGGATATATGATGGCTTCGTCTCCAGTCTTGAACCAGCCATCAGTGGTAAAAGATTGTGCTGTGGTTCGTGCATCATTGAAGTACTCTGAGAAGACAGCGGATCCACGGACTTGTAGCGATCCTTTCACGCCACTCGGGACCTCGAGAGTTGCATTATCATCCGCGGAGACGACTCGTATAGAGATGGCTTGAGTTGGATTGCCCCGAGAGGCATATCGGAGACTGCAATTCTGCTCGTATTCTGGGCAAGCTTTGCTGTATGTGCAACCTGCACAGGTCTCTGTCATACCGAAACCGGGTCTAATGAAATTTTCCATCACGCCATAGCTTCTGAGCTTTTCGATCAGCGAAGTGCAGGTTGCGATCGGAATGGCATCGCCTCCAGTGATCAAAGCTTTGAGGCATGTCAAGTCCAGCTTGTGGGGTACGTCGTCTTTCAGGCTTCGTACCAAGCCTACTAGCAACGACTTGGTTGCAAAACAATAGGAAATCCGATACTCATGGATCAGTTGCAGAATTGAAAGCGGTTCTTTCATGATGCGTGAACCAGGAACATGCGTCTGCTCAGCGCCTAGATACATAGCGTGAAGGTGAATCTCAGTCAAATTGGCAACATGGTCCAATCCAATGTAATTGAGAAAGCGGTCTCCTTGCTGAGTGTGATTAGAGGCGATCTTTCCTTTGATTGCGTGTATGATTTGTCCATGTCGATGGCATACAGCTTTGGGATTTCCGGAGCTTCCAGATGTGAGCATGAGAACAGCTAATTCATTGGGCTCTTTGAGACTGCCAGAAGGCGGAAGGCTTGATTTGGGCGTCTCAGTGTATGGATGAGGGCCTCCTTGCAGCTGAAGGTTTTCCACCGTATGTGCATGAAAGCCTTTCTGACCATTGAAATCTGGTGCGAGGGATCTTGTGGTGAGCACAAGCGGAGCTCTCAGTAAACCGAATAAATGGCTCAGGTACTTCTTCCGTTGATCAACGTCCTTCGTGAGAGGTGGAGAAATAGCAGGGACGTAGCCGGCCGCAATGACTGCCCAGAACCAGCGAATGCTGTCCACATGTCGATCAAAATGGAGAAATATGACTCTATCCCGTCCTACTCCGGGAATTTTGTCGACCGAGGAGGCTCTTGTTTCGCGCGTTTCCAGAAGTCCCTATAACTGATGCGCTCTGGCGACTTCAGTGGAGTATTACTGTGGAAGGAGATTCCTGTGTCGTGAGAAGAGCTCTTCTGGCAGAATTGGTACGTATTTCGTGCTTCCATCGTAGCATCGATCTGTTCCATTTTTGAATCAGACGTCATCACTTGATTGGCGTACGTGCGCTTTAGCAGATGGACAAATATTGTAATTTAATCGTCAACAAAGCGGGCACGGAAGAAAGTGTTGAGACTTGAGTGGCATGCCTTCTCCCCCTCACTCGATTCTGGACGAGAAGTCCATGGTCTAGCGTAGAGTCCAATATAAGATAATAGAGAATATGTTTGAGCACCAAACATCAGGTGAAGACATTTGTTTGCTCAAACAAATCATAACAACAGTTGCAGACTCATTTCCCTCCGTAGGTAGGCGTCGTGCTAGATACAAACTATGCTTTATATCTTGTGCGCGCTGATGAAGACTTGATCATCGCCGGTCTTACAGTTGCAAACATGCTTTCAGGTGTTGCTTCTTAGCTATAAGTCTAGGACAAGTTTCAAATAGTCTGAATTCAAGAGTAAAACATAGTCAAAAGCACCCCCGTGATTTATAGTGAGTATGCAAGAAACCGAGAATAGCTTTCTTTCGGTAGAGCGCCTTGATCGGTCCTTAGGAACCACGATCACGGGTTTTGTTCAAGATTTCGTAAAGCAATCAGCATATCTCTGTTAGGCAGAGATCAACAAGCGGCCACGGCTGACTTGAATCTGTTTCGAATGGTAATTGAATTTGGGACGCTTTACTAGCTGTGATCAGACTGTTGCGTGTTGCTGTGAACCAATCATACCGTAGTATTCCCTCTTGATGAACATACTCAGGACCCCATACGCTCCTTCAAAGATCAGCTGGCAGGTCCACAGAGACCATCATCGAAAAGAAGAATTTGACCGCACATCCGGTGGCAAGAGTCGCAAGAACATAGCCCCATACCTCAGCAAAATTGAGGGTTCCCGGTCGGTGATAACGCGTCTCTTGGTCGTCTATTCTTTCCAATCCGCATGTTGAAGCTCCTGCAACCTCACGCTGCGGACAAAGTCTGCCTACAAGGGGAAAACAGGTATTCTAAATCAGCGGTCGCGGTGAAGATTCCGAGACGCGGAGTGCCATATTGCTGCTTGTCATTGGACTATCTGCTTGCGCAGAGAAACTCCACAGAGGAATCTTTGTATGGTCCAAGATTTTGATGTTTGAGGCAATATGAAGTAGAACATGTACCTACTAGTTACTTGAAACAATGATCGACATGCTCATCTCGCCTCTAATTGCTAGAAATTGAAGTCGAATCAACATCCTGAACGTACTCACGGTGACGGTACTTTAGGTTTTTGTTGGACTGTCGGGCTCATCCGTAAGGTATGTTATTCAAATTGACGTTTCATCATTATATTGTTCCCAATATACACCCTACCGCCGTCAAGCACAAAACTGTGGATTTTGCAAATTTGACGGCCCACTTGCCACAGTGCTACCTATGTTGTCATTGTCGCGCGAGCTGGACTTGGACAAACATGGGTAATATAGGTAAGTTGTCTCGCTGCTCTTTCAATTATGTAGTCCTCGACGTCCTTCTCACGCCTTCAAAGCCGTCCTTCTGTTTTTTGATTCGCTCGTTCAAGCAACTACAGCTGAGGCCATCAACATGTCTCTGCTAAAACACTTCATTGTCACATTCTTCTTCTTCTCAATAATGTCTTATATGGGCGTCCATGGCTTCGGTGCCTTGCCAGCGGTTCCTTCCTTTACTTGTACACCAGCGTAAACACCCCTCCTTTCTTTCCATAATTTCGACCTATTCAATTCCAAGCGGATGGCTGACTCGCTCCTTTATGTCTACAGCTACAACCCTCGATTCTGTCCGAATCCATACTGCGTTTGTGCTTCCCCAACCACAAGCATCATATCTGCCACCAATTCCAGCTGGAATCTCGTCCATGTTTACGCGGCTACCACGACTGGAGGCGCCGTATGCCCGACTGTAGCTAGCGAGACTGGCTGTGAGATCGTGGTCCAGCCGACGTCAAACACCACTTGTGGCTCCGTGGTCTACAACACCAAATTCTGCCAATCATCCCCCACTTCCTCGCCGAATTCAGCTTCAATTCAAGTATTGAATGGGACGCAAATATCGAGCACAGCACGGAAAGAATCCACAAGCTCACTCGCTTCAGTTCAAGTTTTAAACATCCGGCACAAAGGACCCCTCTTACACAATCGCAACAAATACCAGGAAAAGCAGTACCAGCCTCGCCCGCATCCACTGCACCCCCGGCTCCAACATCGGCACTGGACCCCACGACATCACCATCAATCACATCTGCCAGCTGGTCCATAGCGTATGTAAAGCGAACGTTGTACAGCGCTCGGCACCGGAAGGCTGATCGCCACAGCAGGACTGGGGGTTAGTCGCTCACACATGCATATCGTCATCCTTTGCATATGCGCATATCGCATATATATTGCATTATTTCAGGCTAGCGAGAGACCATGACAGAGTGGGGGATCCAGACCCTTCTTTGGTATGAAATGGCCTACAAAGACCATGCCATCCCACAGGCAATTGTCTCTTCATTCGATTCTTCTCATTCAGAGCAATTGCACATTTTCTTCACTATTTGCATTAATATTCTGCGTTATCGCGAAAGTAACTCGAAAACACGTGACTTACTCCACATCCACTTCTTCTAACAATCTATCTTACTCAATCATCGTCACATATTAATCAATGCAGTCATATAACAATATCAGTCAAATATAGTCATACGATGAGTAATCTATGATTTCTCACTGGTTTTGAGCCTGCGAACAAGATATTTTAGCTACTCTAGTCAATAGGGTCATTACAGTCAGAGTATTCTATATCCTCAGTCCATTTGTTATGAAGCCATTGCAGTCAGAAGATTTCAACTTTCCCAGTCAATTCCGCCCTGCGAGCAGGAGATTTCAATCTTCTCAGTTAGTCTTCCAAGTCAATTCGATCATAAAGCCGTTACATTCAGAAGACTTCAGCTTCTCAATCAGTTCCGCCCTGCGAGCAGAAGAATCAAGTTTTCTCAGTTAATTTGTTATGAAGTCATACAATCAGAAGATCTCAGTCTTCTTAATCAAATTGCCATCATTACAATCAGAAGATTCTCATTTTCTCAATCAATTCCGCCCTGCGAGCAGAAGATTTCAATCTTCTCAGTAAATTTTGTCATGCGATTATGACGAAAGAGTTCAGTCTTTTCAATCAATTCGATTATGAAGTCATTATATTCAAGAGATTCCAGCTTTCTCAGTCGATTCCGCTCTGCGAACAGAAGATTTTAGTCTTATCAGTCAATTCGGTCATACAGTCATGCAGTTAGGAGATTTCAACCTTCTCAATCGATTTTGCCACTATAATAATCAGAAGAATTTCACCTTCTCAGTCGATTCCGCCCTGCGAACAGAAGATTTCAGTCTTTTCAGTCAATTTGACCATAAAGCCATCGCAGTCAGAAGATTTCAGCGTTTTCAATCAATTTGATCATGCGATCATAGAGCCATTATAGTCAGGAGATTCCAGCTTTCTCAGCCCATTCCGCTCTGCGGCCAGAAAATTTCAGTCTCCCCAGTTAATTTAATCATAAAACCATCGCAGTTAAAAGATTTCAACGTTTTCAGTCAATTGAGTCATGCGACCATAAGACTATTGCAGTCATCTCTTCCCAGACATATTCGCCTTGCAGTCAGAAGATTCCAGTCGTTTCAGTTAATTTAATCATACGAACATTGCAGTTATTGTAATCACTCTTTCCCAGTCATATTCGTCTTACAGACAGGAGATTTCAGCCATTTCAGTCAATTTGATCATACGATCAGAAAGTTATTGCAGTCACTCTTTCTTAGACATATTCGTCTTGCAGAAAGGAGATTTTAGTTATTTCAGTCAATTTGATCATAATTCGTCTTGCAGACAGGAGATTTCAGTTATTTCAGTCAATGTGATTATACGACCATGCGGTTATGACAGTCAAGAGATTTCAACTTTTTCAGTCAATTCCGCCCTGCGGGTAGAAGATTTCAGTCTCTTCAGTCAATTTGATTATTCGGTTATACGATCATTGTTAGGAGTGTACCTAGGTGGTTGACCAAGATTCTATTGATGAGGAAGGAACTTGCTATCTCTAGGAACTATGGTACATATAGTGGGAGAATGTGCCAAGACCCTAGCCCATAGGGCTACTTGCCAAGTGCCTGCTTGACACACTCATAACATAGACTTTAAGAATAAGTTTTATTATATATTGAAAATCGTAGGTTATCTATTATAATTCGAATTAGCATTTTCTTAACGACGAATTTAAGAAATAATTACAACGAAAAGAAATTTAGATTATCTATAATTCTTCGAGATCTTTTAAAAGTATCGAAATAATAAAAGTCTTGAATAAACTTCTTAAAGCAATTCTTCGAAAGTAAGATATTATCGAAATATAACTGAAATAAGATCGACGCATATCGAAATCTGCTGAAAATCTAAATTCTCGTTATATTAAGCATCTAGAAATATCTTCTATTAACATTATCTTCGATCTCTTATAAAAGACTTCGACGTCTGTTACTATTCTTTTAGTTCTTTTCGAAAGAAATATTTATAATTAAATAACGAAGCTGGAGAAATCTTTAGCATACGTCGTTCTCGTAAAGTAATATCTAACATATCGCGTAAAGCTTTATGATTTTATTCGAGAAAAGTCTAATTAATAAAAGAAGAGCATAATCGACAGATATAATCGCGAAGTAATTTAAGCTATTCATCTGTGAGGTAGCAAGGCCTCTTTTCATGGAACTGCGTAGCAGCTAGGCACTAAGCGAAGTTATATGAGCGTGGTGCGTAGAAGTATACGTTCGATTGCTAAGTGAACTAATAGCTAAGGAAGAAGAAGAAACAAGGTGGGTGCGCGGATATTTAAGACTCCTGCCAAGCATTCCAACTGGCTTCATGCCTTGCGGCATAGCAATGCCGATCCTAGCCGTCGCAAGCCGCCTCACCGCCCCTTGCCCTTACATCATCACATCAATAATCTAATAATATTATTTCAGAAGAACATCGAAAAGTTAGAAACACGTTGAAGAAAGTCGTTTCGAATAGAAGTTTATAACGAAGCTTATGATTATTCTTTCGTTTTTCAGTAGCTTAGCGATAAGACTATTCAAAACACGTATTATAAAAATCACTTAAAAATCTTCAAATCACGTATTAAATATCTCACTGACTTTAATTCTAATTTATTTTTATTCTTCTTTTAGATCATTAGACGAACTCGTAAGAAGCTATCTACGTTCGATATTTTCTAGACTCAAATTCGATGCTTTTCTGAAGATTTATTCGATATGTTACGAATGCTACGAGTTTGCGATTTTTTATAGCAAATTATAATATTTCTTTATAAAGTTTTAATTCTTATAAAGATTGCGATTTTTTTTAAAGAATTCGAAATTTTCTTAAAAAATTCGAAATGTTTTAGTATAACGTTAGATACGAGATAATAATTACTTTGCTTACTTGCTTGCTTGTTTGTTATAAACTTTTGTATATAGCTTTAGTTATATCGCGAGAACTTCAATCTTCTTTGGTCGATAGTAGTTAAAGGATGCTTTTAGAAGCTTTCTTCAGACTAGTCTATATAGCTTAGCGAGCTTGATCTAAGAGGGATTATCCTCTGTCAGAGCCTTTCGAATAATCTACGTCTTCTTTCACCTATACGACTGCATAGCTATCACTGTTTTCTAGCGTAGATTTTGTTGAAAATATGGTGGCTTGACATATACAGAGTAATTATTTCACATCGAGCGAGATATCGAAACCAGCTGAAATTATCGAAAGAGAACGGTCTCACCGAATTGCGTTATATTATATATAATGAAAGGATATAATCTTCTGTATCTAATGAATACAAATATATCTATCTCCTCTCTTAGATAGATTCTTAGCTATACTCAATAATAGATATATTTACTATATTCTTTCTCACTAGTCAATTTCTGCGAAGTTATTTTAACTTTATTATTATATTCGCTTAGTTATCTATCTTTTCTAACTAACTGAGATGTATATTTTCAATAGATTATAAGCTCGATCAGTCATTAATCGAGTATTAGAAGTCTTTCGCTATATTGTCAGCTAGTTAATATTCAACATAATCGATATTATCTTCTTAAACTCTTTAGAAGACGCTTTATAAAAAGAAGAAAGCGTAGAAGAAAGAGAAATAAACGAATTATCGAGAATCGATATTAATAGATTTATAAGAAGAATAAAACAACTCCAAAGATTAAATAAGAAATTGTAAAAGACTCGAAGATAAATGTTAGAGAAAATCGATGAAGAAAGAAGATCAATTGTAAAGTAGATTGCTTAGAAGACGTTTAAACTCGAGAAAAGAGAATCGACAAGAAGATTAGTAAGATTATTGACTATAAAATTATTCGAAAAATCGTTTGAAAAAAATCGAGTATTCGCTGAAAAGGATCGCTTTTTAGCGTTATTAATAATAGAATCTTCTCGCGCTAATAAGATTAAATAAAGAAAAGAAGAGAAAGAGATCGAAGAATACGACTACAAAGTAAACGATAATTACAATTTAAACGAATTGCTAAGAGTAGATTTGAATCGAAATCTAAATTCGAGTATTCTAGTAAAATTTTATTATAGATTGTTAGTGTTGAAAGAATAAAACTATCACACTTAAATATTGAAGTATTAGACGTTTTTTAAGATAAGAGATATTTAAAATATTATATTAGAAGATCTTTTAAGATCTCGATATAATATAGAAGTCAAATAATGAATTTATATCGACAAATAAATGTAAGAATTAATTTAAGCGAACGTGAAATAGAATTAAAAGTAGTATATCGTGAAGAAATTAAGAGTTAAGAATATATAAAAATTATTGAAGAGAAAGCATAATACGAGTGATAGAGATCGTCTATCGATTATATTGTTACGATTTAATGATTATAATAAGTCGTCTGATTAATCAGTAAATCAAATGATAGCTGACTTAGTTTAATTGTATAATTAAATTGCGAATCTAAATCTTAGTATAGTATTAAGCGATATATTAACAATAACAACATTGATATAAGTATACAAAGAAAGAAATTCGATACGCTTAAATATATACTCAGTATAAGTGAAAATCTAAGTCTGTAAATAATCGTGAAATATCTTCGCGCAGTGAATTAGAATAAATAGTTTAAGAATATCGATTTATTGATTTAAAATAAACGCGATCGAGATAATCGCAATAATAGTGAAAAAGATATAAGTAAGATAATATGCTATCGATGTAATAAAAACGATTACTATACTTAGAATTGTATCGAAAGAAAATCTACGAATAGAAATTTCAATAATAAATTCGAAGAATCAAATATTAAAGAATTTAGAAGATTAGATAACAGATAAAGAGATGTTAGATTTATAGATAATGAACGAGACGAACGCAGAGAGCGCGTTAATAACGTCGTCGACGATAACGACGATGTAAATAATTCGATTTATAATAATAATATATTTAGTAATGTCAGCGATGTATATCGAAAGAATAAGAAGAATAGTAGTTGAATAACTAGAAAGATATTAAAATATTATGTTAAGTCTTCGAAAGAAGATGTGATTAATAAGACTTTCTTAAAATTTAATGATAAAGTATTGATTTGATTTGATTTGATTGCTTAATACGCCTATCTAGTAAACTACTTTACTAATCAGGGAGTTCCTCGAATATTTGTAGCGCTGAAGAAACCTTTCGGACAAAAACTTCAACTTATCCTCTCGTGTTATCATTGTTGTCAACTCTTAGTCTTTGACTGTCAAGTTGTTGCCACAAACCACTGTCACTTCCGTTCTCTTTCAGTCTGCCGCTATTGTTTCCGTGATTGTCTCCTTCTATGCCTTCTTTTTGCTTCCCCTCTTCTCCTTACCCTTTTTCTTGTTTTTGGTTTCTTTGTCTAGTCCTAGCGGTAATTTGGACCGAGCCAATTGCTCTTGGGCCAGCGAGAATTGATCGAGACGTCCTATTTTGATCATCCATCGTGCGGCAGCGCGTATTCCGTGCTTCTGTGTCAAGATTTGTCGATAATCTGACGTGCCGACTTGTTCAATGAGTTCTCTTCTCTCTTTCGCCAGTTCCGGGCAGAACAGTAATATGTGTTTGACCGTCTGTTTTCTCCAGCCGCATGAGCACTCAGCGTTTCGAATACCAGGTACCTTCATTCGATAGAGAAAATCATTGAGACCTATCTTNACACTCTTTTGCCTTGAGCGTGACCTTAGCACATCGCGCTGTCCAATATGATTTGGCATTCTGATGTGGCCTTTTCCATGGGATTGTGATGTCCACTATTTCTCGGAACCCTTTTAACATCCTTTCTAGATATGCGTCAATGTCATCGCGAGTGGCGAGTTCTGGCCTGCGTAGTGTGTAGGACAAGGCGTTGGCTCCTTGTTCTACTTCTCTTCTTGTCGAGATTTCCTCTAGCTTCTTCCAAGCGCGGCGAGGACGCTGTTTCGCCTCCTCCCATGACCATTCTAACTCGGTCATAACAGGGAAATGATCTGATCCGTAATGTAATTCTTCGCGGGTCGTACAGCTACTTAATGCTTGATAGGCGCCTTTTGTAAAGAAGGTTAGGTCGATGGTGCTTTCGTGTCCTCGAGCTTTCCACGTGACTGCTCCTTTCGGGGTTCCCAGTTCCATCTCCCTTTCTTCTATGGTTTCCAGTAGTTGATCGGCCATGGCGTGATATGTGTATCTGCCTGCGTTGTTCCATCTTGGGTGATGTAGATTGAAGTCCCCCATCAGAACGTGTTCTCCCTCTTCCATCGATACTTTTCGTAGTAAAGGCAGTGTGGATGCACTGTCCGTAGTGGTGTATTGGGATGGCGATGGATTATACACGTTGTGTACCCAGATGTGCTTGTGTTCGGTTGTTCTTTGCTCTAGGTCCGTAGTCCCCTCGCTTTGTGACTCTGCATTGATTCTGTCTGTCGATGAGAATCTGAGTGAGCAGAGGTCTCCGTCATGAAAGGTTGCCTCCCAACTGTCTGTGTTAATTCTTTTATTTATGTAAAAGCATGTGCGCGTTTCCTGATTTCCTTTGTGTGCAAGATGAAAGCAGCTAGTACTGTCATTATGTGGTGATTGATTTGCTCGATTCCAGCTGGGTTCCCGTATTGCCAGCACGTCAACGTCTTTGATGATTTCATCTTGAAGCAGTGACGTTAGTAGACTCGATTCTTTTCTGATATTGTACTGCACGATCTTGAAGTTGTTTGTGTTACTCATTAAGTATGGGTGTCATGTTCTCATCCACTTCCATTGCTATTGGTTCACTTGACTGAACCGTTTGCGTCGAGGCCTTTTGAATAAATTCTGTTGGTTGATTGCTTGGGATCTGGATTGTGCTTTGACTTGAGGAAACCGGGCCTGCAAATAGTTTCGGTCTTCCCACTTTCCTGGTGTTGCTGCTCATCTCCGCCAGCGCTTTCCTCTTAATGATANGCCTGCGTTGTTCCATCTTGGGTGATGTAGATTGAAGTCCCCCATCAGAACGTGTTCTCCCTCTTCCATCAATACTTTTCGTAGTAAAGGCAGTGTGGATGCACTGTCCGTAGTGGTGTATTGGGATGGCGATGGATTATACACGTTGTGTACCCAGATGTGCTTGTGTTCGGTTGTTCTTTGCTCTAGGTCCGTAGTCCCCTCGCTTTGTGACTCTGCATTGATTCTGTCTGTCGATGAGAATCTGAGTGAGCAGAGGTCTCCGTCATGAAAGGTTGCCTCCCAACTGTCTGTGTTAATTCTTTTATTTATGTAAAAGCATGTGCGCGTTTCCTGATTTCCTTTGTGTGCAAGATGAAAGCAGCTAGTACTGTCATTATGTGGTGATTGATTTGCTCGATTCCAGCTGGGTTCCTGTATTGCCAGCACGTCAACGTCTTTGATGATTTCATCTTGAAGCAGTGACGTTAGTAGACTCGATTCTTTTCTGATATTGTACTGCACGACCTTGAAGTTGTTTGTGTTACTCATTAAGTATGGGTGTCATGTTCTCATCCACTTCCATTGCTATTGGTTCACTTGACTGAACCGTTTGCGTCGAGGCCTTTTGAATAAATTCTATTGGTTGATTGCTTGGGATCTGGATTGTGCTTTGACTTGAGGAAACCGGGCCTGCAAATAGTTTCGGTCTTCCCACTTTCCTGGTGTTGCTGCTCATCTCCGCCAGCGCTTTCCTCTTAATGATATTCCTTGGTGGTACCACGGTGAAACCCTCATTGCCTTTCGCTATTGTGGGAGAGCTAGAGAGTGGAACGTTAAACCATTTCGATTTATTTTCCAGCCTCTGCTGAATTCTGCGTATCTCTTTTCTTCGGATTTCGCAGTTTTTGCTCCAAGATTCGTGCTTCCCTGGGCATACAGAGCATTGCACCTCTCCTGGTTTATTGATACCATGGTCCTGCGACTGGTGTGGTCCCGCACATCTACCGCATTTTGTTTTGTTGGTGCAAGCTGCGGCCATGTGTCCATATTCTTGGCAGTTGTAGCATTGTCTTGGATCGCCTGTGCGTTCCCATTTCTCACATAGGAGAGGATTCTCGCTTTCTAAAAAGCCTTCCGCCACCAGCCTGTTTGCCATCTCTGGGTTTGTAATTTCCAAAATCAATGTAGAGTATCTCTTCTTCCTTCCATATACGTCCGGTCTAAAGGCGAAGCTAGGCCATGTTACGCTTGCTATTTCCAGTCCTGGATGGAGTCTGCAGTTGTCTTTTTTAAGTATNTATTGTACTGCACGATCTTGAAGTTGTTTGTGTTACTCATTAAGTATGGGTGTCATGTTCTCATCCACTTCCATTGCTATTGGTTCACTTGACTGAACCGTTTGCGTCGAGGCCTTTTGAATAAATTCTGTTGGTTGATTGCTTGGGATCTGGATTGTGCTTTGACTTGAGGAAACCGGGCCTGCAAATAGTTTCGGTCTTCCCACTTTCCTGGTGTTGCTGCTCATCTCCGCCAGCGCTTTCCTCTTAATGATATTCCTTGGTGGTACCACGGTGAAACCCTCATTGTCTTTCGCTATTGTGGGAGAGCTAGAGAGTGGAACGTTAAACCATTTCGATTTATTTTCCAGCCTCTGCTGAATTCTGCGTATCTCTTTCCTTCGGATTTCGCAGTTTTTGCTCCAAGATTCATGCTTCCCTGGGCATACAGAGCATTGCACCTCTCCTGGTTTATTGATACCACGGTCCTGCGACTGGTGTGGTCCCGCACATCTACCGCATTTTGTTTTGTTGGTGCAAGCTGCGGCCATGTGTCCATATTCTTGGCAGTTGTAGCATTGTCTTGGATCGCCTGTGCGTTCCCATTTCTCACATAGGAGAGGATTCTCGCTTTCTAAAAAGCCTTCCACCACCAGCCTGTTTGCCATCTCTGGGTTTGTAATTTCCAAAATCAATGTAGAGTATCTCTTCTTCCTTCCATATACGTCCGGTCTAAAGGCGAAGCTAGGCCATGTTACGCTTGGTATTTCCAGTCCTGGATGGAGTCTGCAGTTGTCTTTTTTAAGTATTTCGATAGCCGCTTCTTGACAATTCGTATCGACCGCATCAACGCATACTCCGTGTACCGCTACCTGGAATGTCTGTCTCAATATTTTCGCGGAGGGGGTGACGCTCTTAACCCATTCGTTTGCTGCTTCGAGTTCTTTCCTAGCCTCTACACTTTCCATAAGGAGAATGACATCCGCTCGTGCCGTTCTCCGTGCTGCGATAATTGAATCTGCTGCTGAGCAGCCGCCATTCTTGAACATTGTGACCAGTTGGGAACTTGTCGCTTTTGTCATCTGCGTTCTGATGTTGGCATCGTTGATCCTTACTGTCATTTGCTTTGCTTTGGCATTGTTGATCAAGGAAGGGGGAGGAGGGTTTGTCTCTGTATGTCTCGTCGCAGGGGGGGCCTCCCCGCCAACGACCTTTGCCCAACTCTAAATTGGCTGAGAGCCTGTTGCATCACGTGTCTTGAGGGTCTTTACCTCATTTTCCAGTGTTTCGATTCGTTTCTCTGAGCTGTTGATGTATCCTAGTACGGCTCCTAACGCCACGCGGGCAGCTTTCAAGCCACGGAAGGTCTTGGGAGCGCACACTCCGGCCGCACCGCACACTTCGGATAAATAATAATGCGACCCGTCTTGGCATGGGTTTTACTGGGCATGGTAGAGGTTTCCTGACGGTATTAGTCCTCTACTACAAATGCTGACTGTAACCGTCGTTGCTCCTGTGACTCCCATTCGTCCACATCGATCGCATCGACGAGATTCGTCTTCGACTTCTTCTTCTTTGGGGGGGATAGCTCTGCTTCCAGGCTATCACCTCGCTGTCGCCCCCGTTGCCCCCAGGACTGGCTATGTCCTTTTTCCTGCTCCCACACTTTCTTCTCTTTTACCGGCCGGCCATGACGAGTCGTCGCTAATGCTGCTGGGGCGGACGATGGTGGGGGTTCGNCCGCCAACGACCTTTGCCCAACTCTTAATTGGCTGAGAGCCTGTTGCATCACGTGTCTTGAGGGTCTTTACCTCATTTTCCAGTGTTTCGATTCGTTTCTCTGAGCTGTTGATGTATCCTAGTACGGCTCCTAACGCCACGCGGGCAGCTTTCAAGCCATGAGGTGTCATTCGGTGCATCTCCTCCAGTTCCAAAGCTTCCATAGCTTTTATACCATCCACTGCTGTCTTTTTCAATGCTTTCGCGTAGTCTCCTACTTCATTGTTGTCTTCCACCGTCCTCTGCGTTGTTGTTGTTGTTGTTGTTGTCGTATCGCGACACGTAGAAGGGGCGCGCTCCGCCGCGTCGCCGCTGCCATTTTCGCCGTCGACTGCGACGTCTCCCCTCATTGCTGATTCTCGCCTCTAAGTAGTAAATAATATATCTTTTAAGTTAATTCATATCTTAATAATATATATTATAATAGCTACGAAATTACTTTCGACAATTAAAACTTAAACGATAATGTTACGGATATGGGCTGCATTAGGGTGATTCCGCTGTCTTGGCGGGGTCACACGCTCTTTTGGCGCATTGGATAGGGGGATGCACCCTATTCCATGACAGATAATATAATTATAAAATATCTACGTTAATCGTTTAAATATATAACTATTATATTTATTAAATAAAAAGTAATATTAATAATTATAGCGAATATTAATAAAATATCGTTTAAAGAATTAATTATTAATATTTAGAAATTTAAATAAAATTAATTATTAATTTAAAAAGTATTTATTAAAATATGATAATTTATAAAATCTAAAAAGATTAAAGAAACGAATATTTATATTCGAAAAGTTACGAAATTAATTATTATATTATTTTGAAATTTAATATTCTCTAATTTATTTCTATAATATAACTTTTCGAAACTTCGTTTATATTATAATATTAATAAGTTCGTCGAATATATTTTATAATATACGAATTAATATCGTAAAATCGATAATTCTAAACTATTTTCGAAGTATCTTCGTAAATAAATATTTTAGTAAAATTAAAGAAAAATTTTAAAAGATATAAATTTTATTAAGTATATAAAGATTTTAATAATTAAATTTAAAAAATCTTCGTCGATTATATAAAAGATTTTAAAATTAATTTTATTTTAATAAGCGAATTTATTATATTATAAATATATTATTTCCCCTGCCCAGGCAGGGAACTTATATGACGGCAGGTTCGACCACCACAAGATGCTGAGGAAGGCTGAGAGCTCGGTCGCTGTCCAAATGAGAAGCGGCAAAATCGGGCTTAACGCATTCCTCAACAGGATAAGGGTTCCAGGTATCGACCCCGACTGCAGGTGCGGATGGAGAAGACAAGATGTCAAGCATATCCTCCTCTTCTGTCCGAGATCGCGGGAGGATAAACCACGGCTACTTGCGGAGGCGGGTACCAGGGACTTCCAGACAATGCTGACCACGACCAAAGGGATCCGGGTAGCGGCAAGGTGGATGGTTAACTCCGGCTGGTTAAACAGCTTCGAGTTGGCCAGCGAACAACTCCAACGGTCAAGACTACCCCTCGGGGTAGAGGAGACCATTAAGCCCAAAAAGGGCGCACGAAGAAGCGATCGTACCCGCCTCTAGAGGCGGGGGCGATCAGAGATACAAAAGTCAGAGAATAGAAGAGTCGGCGCAAAGAAGTAGAGAGATGTGCGGTGGTGTAATAGGGCTCCTAAGGAGCACAGCAGAAGGGAGAGCGTACTGTTTAGTTGAAGTTTTGTCCAGAGGTTCGCCCTCAGGTTTCTTCAACGCCCAGCCGTAAAGCTGGTTCAGCGTTAATGTTACCCTCATTAGCTTACATCAAGTAGCTAGCATAGGCGTATAAAACAAAAAAAAAAAAAAAAAAAAAAAAAAATATATTATTTATTTTGCTTTATTTTCGTTTATTAATTGATTATTAAATTATAATTAAGTTATAATAAAATCTTTTATAAATATTACGAAAGAGTTTTCGAGTTAAAAAATTAATTATATAAATATCTTTAAAGTCGCGAATATTGATCATTAACGACTTTTTTAAATAGAAGTATAACGTTTTATAAATTTAATCTATTAATACTTATTTTTATTAAAAGCGTTATTTCTTTAATTTATTCTCGCTCTGTCAGAACCGTGCCCAGAGTCAAGTCTAATGGGGGTAAATTGAATAAGACAACTAGATAAGGAGGAAATATGTACAGAAGAAGAGCGCTTAAATACTAGGAAGAATCCCCGCTAGCCTATGTGTCAATGGGAATGTGTCAATAACCAATAAACACTCTATGTGCTAGACACATAGCCATAAACACTCCCTATGTGCCTGACACCTAGGGTACGTCCGTAACACTACCCCCCCCCTCAGGCAAGCGATGCCCCAGCGCTGTAGATTGGCCTGCGAGTCGTCTGCGAGCAGAAAGGATAAAAATAGTGGCGAGACCCCGGAGATTTCGGAGACGGCGGGGCCGCTTTGACTTGGCAACAGCGTTGTGCGGCNTGATGTGGGTAATCTTCTCATCCATGTGGAAGTCTCTTTGGTTCGATTCGAAGGCCAGTTTGCGTACCTCGTCGAGTACCGTTTGTAGTTTGGGTTCTTCGGTCGCCCTTCCAATGAATGCAGCCACCGCCCCTAGGGCGGTGGTTACCTCCTCATTCGACGGCTTATGGCCCTCCCTCATAAGCTCGAGCATGGTGTCGATAGATAATCTGAGCATGATTGCCTGCTCTCTTAACTCTTGGTGCCCATGGTCCCATTGGAGCCAGTTGGCCTTTCCCGGCATGGCTACAGGGGTATGGGCGTCCTCTGCAGTCAATTGAGAGTGGCACTGGCCTTACTAAAGACTTGAATATGTATAACTACTTTCTACAGCGCAATTGTGTGATTCGAGCGTTGCGAGAAAGTTTTTCATTCATTCGGACCTCCCCGTGTTGAGGTTGGATAAAAGATTGAGAAGATAGGAAGTCAAGCGAGGTTTTGTGGACGTGGATTAGTCATCTAGGGCAGCAAGCTACCCAGGTCGAGTCATAGATATTCAGATAGGTAGGTAAGTAGATACAGTAAACTTGCAGCTCAAGCGCCCTAAACCGCCATAGACATAACGAAAAGGTCACAACAAGATGTACGCCTTCATGCCCAGTCTCCCAGAAAGTCTATGCTTTAGAGGCGCTGGGAGATCAAATGGCAAGTCTTCTTTTCTTTCTGCATCACTCGCCAAAGTTGCAGCATGAGATTGAAAGACTCATGAGCAGATGTGATGTTGAGGATGGTAGTGGACAGCATGACGAGACGCCATGTGTCCATCATGATCCGTAGTCTACGTGATCGTGTGATTGTGGGCGTGTGTTTCAATGTATCGACATTTCATGATACATAAAAGGGGTTCAAACAAAAAAATTAAATTAAATTGTGGACAAGATTAGGGTCCTTAGTCAGCATAGGAATATTCGCTGCAGCGCCAAGACTAGCATAACGAAATCTTCGTAGTCGTCACAGCATCAAACGGTGATACTTAACTTCAACCCCTCAATGTCGATGAATCCAATATTCTGAAGGGAAGCTAGATGGATGTACTTTCAATTTATGTAACGTTGAATTTGACTTGCAATGTTTTTGCATCCTGACGTGAATAAGGTGCAACAGCACTGGAGTGCTGAAAAGTCTGGCCCCGGTGACTGTAGCCAACGCGAAATAGAGAACAGGGCCAGACGATTGAGAGTGCTATGCAGTCACAGACTGCGTGCCCACGAGAATGCCGCGTGGCTTGTTTTTGACAATGGCGGGAACCAAGGTCATCGTCAGGCTTCAACCAGGTGAACTTCAGTATTGCACATAGTGTTCGGGGTCAATTGTCACCACTGTCTATTTAAAGGTAGCCACCGCCCGCCACAACAAAGCCCTTTGACTTTTCCAGACTATTTCGAGGACGACCAAGCTCATCTCGAAAAATTGCCTCCTCTTCTTCCTAGACCTTTCCTCTTACTCCCTCTCCATCATGTCTCCTCATCTCTCTATTCCTGACTTCACAGATACCGGTATCAACGACAAGCACAAATAAAACTCTAAGAAAGGGCGGAAACATCCAAGGGAGAATGGATCTAATAATGTTCCAAGCGTCGGCAGGGTAATTGCTTCAGGCTATCCGACTTACGCTGCGAGCTGCGCCTACAACAAAAGCGCATGAGACCGAAACGCGCCTTCATACAACATGCTCGCGCGCAGCACAGCCTCATTTCCATCTCTAGAGCCAGCTCTCTTCCTCTCACGATACGCGCTTCGGCATATAATTGCAATAGACCGCTATCCATCCTCTAGATTTTCAACATGATTGTCGTTCTCGTGGGCAAAGCTAATTCTAATTCCAAAATGAGTTTCTGTAAGTACAAAGCCGTTTTCCTGGCATGCCTTTTTACGTCAACGTTCTCCCTATCGGTTCCGACCGGGCAACAAATCACGGCGAATGATGCATCCTCCGCCGTCCTCCCTGCCACGTGAGTAATTTGAAAAGAAATCGAAGTCCACGACGATTCTGCTAACATGATCAGCTCATCTAATCTTACCCTACCACCTTCAATCCCCGGCTTCGAAGTTCGTCTTCTGTTCGACCCCGATCCAACAATACTGCTCACGTAAGTATGGCTCAATGCTATCTTGTTGATATCCGAATTGGCTCATGGAAGATTTGGCGGTTGGGACCAATCAGTACCCCCACAAATGACCAT
The DNA here is from genome assembly GCA_003184365.1 of Evernia prunastri. Classification (NCBI taxonomy): domain Eukaryota; kingdom Fungi; phylum Ascomycota; class Lecanoromycetes; order Lecanorales; family Parmeliaceae; genus Evernia; species Evernia prunastri. The sequence goes on from NKYR01000127.1 coordinate 67,884, forward strand.
GACGTTTTCTCACTTCCGTTCCGTGCTTCGTATCCGTCCTTGGCCCCCGGGTACGTCTGAACTTCACGTAAAACACGCCGTCCGAGCTATTTTCGAAGCCGGCGTCGCCCTGGCCGCGAAGCCAATCATAGAACAAGGCTATCAACCACGGCTCCACGCCGGTCTCTTTCTCCAGAACCGGCAGATTGGGTTGTTGCAATGGGCATTAAAACCGAGATCCGTCGACACCGAGGGCAACAGCACGATGGGTGTTTTGGACGTTGGGAACTCGACCGGCGTCCTGCAGCTCGAGGCTGCCAACTCGCCTCGCGCTTTACCGCTCGTGCATGGTGACGGCCCGGCCAGCGTCAACGCGGAGAACGGAACCATTGTGGATCCTGGCGACCCCAGATTTACGATCACGTATGTGGTCACAGGGGGGAATGTGGACGCGCGTAACATGTTTTCCGTCTTCCTGGACGCCCTTGCGACAGTTGCACCCAACGATGTTGATGCGACGGGGGCATATGTCAATGCGGTCGGTGTCTCAGGGGACCTTGCTTTGAACATGCATGGAACGGGCGCGCCTGATGTCCTTTCGTGGGGATGGTTGGTGCAGGCATTGACGTTGATTTTCGAAGAAATCATGTGGAATCATCGCCTTTTCAAAGAGATGGACTGGAAGCTGCTTTTCTCCGAGAGGGAAATTGCATCGGGTTTCATTTTCAATATCAGTAGTGGGGGCCACTAGCTTGAGTATTCGTTCGATGATGACTATCGGCAAATCTGAAAAGTTTTAGTTATCCTGAAGTCGAATTTTGGCTCATCCTGCTCATCACGCCCGTGGAAAAACTGACCTCAATAATATGGGTTTTAGTCATATTTTCTCACCGGGGTGGGATAGTTGGCGTCGTATGGCCTCGTCGTGGACACGTCGATTCTTGATGAGACACACCTTCAGACTATCGCAATCTATCTCACCAAGTATATATATGATACCACTTACTTAAAAGGTCGATTCGGGGTCAGCTATTGAAGTTGCTCACTATTTTGCGCATAGCATTTGACATGGGCTTATCCCGCTCCCTCTGCATCCTGCGCATTCTCCAACTTCAGATTTGCCGA
>NKYR01000127.1:69000-105358 GCA_003184365.1 Evernia prunastri
AGACACACCTTCAGACTATCGCAATCTATCTCACCAAGTATATATATGATACCACTTACTTAAAAGGTCGATTCGGGGTCAGCTATTGAAGTTGCTCATAACGCATGCGATACGCAAGACAAGATAAGCAACTTGGCTCCGCTCACCCTGCTCATTCTGCTGTGAGCGAAGCCAAGTTGCTCACTATTTTGCGCATAGCATTTGACATGGGCTTATCCCGCTCCCTCTGCATCCTGCGCATTCTCCAACTTCAGATTTGCCGATGCGGAGCTATTCGCAACGGTGGGACTGTTGGTTAGTGAGACTCATGATCTAGCCGCCCGTGCCATGGATAGGTATGCATTCATATGCGTCTATCGCGGCGCTGGGGTAACTTCATGTAGATTATCTATGGGCTTCCGGACCTAGCTAGGCCTGCGCACCCTAGCGTTGGACCAGCCCAGTCGTCGACCTACACATCTATTTGAGCTAGTGTTCTAGGGTTGTGTATGTCTACAAGAGAAGAGGAGCATTAAGTAACGCTTCTTGTGTGCGGCTTCAATGCAAGAAGACTGTTCGAGACGATATGTTCCGGAATTAGCTTAAGTGGCTTATGAAATGAAGATTGAAGTTGAAGCTAGGTTTGATACTGATGCAGGCTTGTAGGAGGGCGAGGTCGATAGGTGATCAAATAGTTGACTTATCACCTTGTGCGGTGGTAAGTCACACCCTACCCCGGGGGGTGCGCTATCCGGGTAGTTCCGGGGTCGGGTGCGACTTACCACCGCACAAGGTGATAGACTCAGTTGATAGCAAGAGTCCGTGCTTCATGATCTGGCTGTCGGAAAGAGTACAGGTCCATGCGCGGTTTTCAGGACCATAGGCCTCGGGCCCGTGGAAGGTGTCTTTGTGGAAGTGCGTTCAAAAACGTTGTTTGCGCGTGGTGTCACGTGTGAAAGAAAAGTTCAAAGGATTTTAAGTCGAGAAGATTGGGGTTCTTAGTCAGCATGGGAATGTTCGATACAGCGCCAAGACTAGCATGACGAAATGCCGGAGCTATTCCCCGAGCCCCGGATAGCGGGTACATGCAAGCTTCGACGGCCAACATCAACATTGAGCATTGGTGTTTGGGCCAATTGAGCCACAAGTCATTTCACCGACAGCTTAAGCGTCCAAGTCTTCCTATACATCCTCACCTTGATCTTATCTCTTTTCCCTGGCATCTCCACCATGAAGATCCTCACGAAAGAAGAAGAGCAAGCTCATTACAAGTACAACTCCTTCGAGCTCGCCTTGCCTCAAAGATCGCTACTAAAGATTGCAGTGAGACACTCAAGGGTGGCGCTCTTGGAGGTACCGTTGGACTAGCCCTTGGTGTTGGAGGAGTCTTCGCAGCCGGGGCACGATATCCTGCCTTTCGACAATTGACCCTCCCTCTCAGAGCCTTCTTGTGCACATCGGGCGCTACATTTGGCGGTACGTGGACTCCTACAGTCGTCATTTTTTGTGCTCTGGGAATTGCGCCCTGTCTGGGAAACACGCAGACGCTCGATCCTATCTATACCTGGGCTTGCCTCAACGTGCAGGGTCTTCAAGTGCCCCAAGCCCGCCACGTTGGCTTCAGTTTTCTCCCCCTATGGCCACAGCTCCTGCTAACGTAGGCTCTCCTCACAGCAATCGTAACCGCCGACCGATTCTCCCGCTCCTTCGAAGCCTCTCGCCATCCCGACGAAGGATACCAAGATGAAGCGGCCCGCATGCGCGCCGAACAAGAAGCCAAGAAATCGTCCTTCGAGCGCTTCATGGATTTTGGTAAAGAGTACCGCTACCCCATCGTCGGCACATCCTGGGTCCTAGGCATGGGTATCGCACTGGGCGTGGTCGGTCGATCACCTTATCTGTCGACGCAGCAGAAATTGGTGCAGGCTAGGGTGTACGCGCAGACCATAACGATAGCGGTGTTGTGCGCTACGGCGGTGTTTGAAGTGGGCGATAGGGGGAAAGGGGAGGGGAGATGGGAGACGGTGAAGATTGTGGACCCGAATGATCCTACACATAAGCATCTTATTGACAAGAAGATTCACCATGAGAGATACGAGGGGGAGGATCAGTGGAGAGGTGAGTCTTCCATGCTAATTTGAGGATTTGAAATGACTGACGTGTGAGTAGATATGGTGGAGGCCGAGGAAAGGAAGATGAAAGAGAGGGAGGCGGCAGCGCACGAGCAGGAGAAGCACCATCACAAACAACACGAGAAGAAGAAGCCTGAGCACAAGGATGAGAAGAAGGACGAAAAGAAGGACGTTGGAGACAAGAAGTGATGAAGGGACTGGTTGTTTGGGCCACCGTTGGGAAATTCAATCCTGTATTCCGCAAACAAACAATGAGAAACCCTCGTCAATCAGCTGATCGAGGGTCAGCGAAGAGGCATCCGTGTACATACAATTTGGGTCAAGGCAAGTCTCTTACGTACGTTAAAGAAGCGTGGATATGCTTCGGGGAATTAGCATCTAGCAAACATGCATAGTCCTCTTCGACGTGTCTCCCTTGCCACTCTGCCCGGCAAAAGAGAAAAACCTCGAGACAAAAACGTGCCCATGCTCCACAGCCCACCAGACGTGAGTGTTCCAACCCCAGCAAAAGACGCCTCCACTCATCACAGCCCCGCTCATCAGGAGAACCCCCACAACGCGATCTTACCGCGCAAAGTTTCCCGCACGCCCCAATCCAAAACCCTCTCCACCCGTGCAGGACTCCTCCTAACCCGCCGTAGCGCCTCCACGGCCGTGCACCTCTACCGCGTCCGCTCCCCCCCCCCCCCCCCCCCCCCCCGCAATCGAGTTCTTTCTTTCCTCCTGCTCCCGCGACGAAGTGAGTAATCTTGATGTGGGAGCCGGAGGCGCAAAGCTCGCGGACGGTGTGAAGGGGGGGGGTTGCGAGTCGGGAGAGTCGAAGATTGTTTGCAGGTTGGAGACGGCGGCGAGGATTGCTTGTCGTGATTGATGAGTCTGCAATGCGGCCTCACTTCTTCTCTTGGTGCTGGTTCGGAATGATTTTCTCATGCGGAAAAGTCTGCACGATGCCGTCAGCTCCAGGTGGCTTTTATGCTCTTTTTCAGGTTTCTAACATCTGATATGGCCTACTTATATTCTATTCTCCTCACGCATTGTGTAGATCACATATCTGGGTCTTCTGTCATACTCTATGTATGCAGTAGTCCGGTCAGGACCCTACACAGTGTTCTCTGAGAACAAGGGTACAATGTATCAGGACCAACAGAGGAGTTGGGTACAGCAATAAAAAACCTGCATGTCTCCATCTGCCACTTCGCATCTCCCAATCTCTCTTTTCTATGATTCACTGCGAAGCTTACGGTAGCAGCCGCTTGACAGCCGCCTGGTCGCGATGTCGGATGCACCGGATTCACGGTGCATTATGTATCTTCAAACCCGACGACACCGACAGACTGGATGCGCCGGAGTTCACAACCGCTGGGCCTGATCATGCGATAGGAAAAATCGCGAGACCACAACCTCCTTCGCAAGCAAGTGCATCATGCTGCATTTTTCCAAATCAATCTCTGCAATGCTCACATCTATCTTAGGGTTTCTACTTCTACTCTCGTCTGCTATTGCAACACCACCACCTCAGCTCGTCGCCCCGAGTCTCAACGTGCCACCACCCGATAGGCCAAACACATCAGCATCAAACGCCTTGAACATATTCCGATGCTTCGATCCCGAATTCCCGCCACCGGGACCATTCTACCCCATCACATACTCCGCATGCACCGAAACCGCCGACGAATTCATCGCAGACGCGCGGGTCGATGTGCCCTTGACCTTCAGCCGGCGGGAAAACGCCGATGTCCCGCTCCCGTGGCGAGTGCGCAGCGGGAACGCCATGATGACCCTCGACGTGCTGAACCAGGACGACGAAGACATCATGCGCATCAAAGATGTCCACGAACTCGCTCTGGCGCTGTGCAAAATGTGCGTTCGTGATTATTACAGGTGCGGCGGCACGACGCCCGTGGGACCGAAAGGGATGGTGCACATCTCGGTCTATGCGACCGGGTCAGGCACGGTGGAAGGAGGGCTACCGCAAACTTCTCGTGCCGCTGCCCGGAACCTCGAGCGTAGAGGCCCAACCGTGCTGAGTCCCTCGTTGCTCGCCAGCTTCACCACGTCTGTTCTTAGCGTTTCAGACACGGAAGACGGCGAATGCTTCAGCGAATCAGGTACCTCAGCCCGTCAACATCTCTACCCAGTCAAGTCGATCGACTGCAAGAACGCCGCCGTTCAGATGTCGAGGCACAGGCGAGACCATGTACACATGAAATTCGGACGAAGTGCCACCGGAGACGACCTGGACTTCAAGCTCCCTTGGACCGCACGGAACAACTCTTGCATTGTGTCCGTGGACACCCTCCAGAATGACGACTCCGACAAGATTGTGCTCTGGGAAGTATACCAAACGGCCTTGGACCGAATCGAAAAATGTACGACGGGCGGAAACATCTTTGGCGGGAGGAGGGCCGTGGGACCGAAGAACGTAGTGCAAGTGTCTATATCCGGGTTTGGACCGCCGGTTCAAGGCCCCGCATCTAGTCCCATCGCAGCAGGATCGGAGGGGGGCGGAGTTGCTTGAGGGTGGGTAATGGGATTTTGGTGTGGTAATCTGACAAAAAGCCTCTTTATTGACTTCACAGCGTAAGGGATCGCAAGCTGCGCGGATGTGCCAGTGAAATCCCCAGAGACCCTACCCCAGGTATCCCAGCTAAAGCTCACTTCCCAAACTTCAACCTCCACCCACTCAGTCACAGTTCCTTCCCTCGCAAACTCCCACACCCTACCCATCATCCCCCATCCCCATCCCCTTCCCCTTCCCCTTCCTCTTCCCCTCAGCCCCATTTCTCCCCCACTCTCCCTCCACCGGAGTGCGCTTTTAGATCATGGGTTTCGCGTTGGCCCGGCAGACCCCTTGTCTTAGAATCGGAAAGAGATTGCAATGATGTCACTGTAACAGATGCACTTCTTCGCTATCTTATAGCTTATACCGCAGATGTCAATCGCATCGTCTTTCGCTCCTCGCTGGGTTGACCGGCGACTGTGAGCAACTAGTTGCTTTGTGTGGGCTTGATTTCTTTTTGGCAATGTATGAATGAACGAGGTTAACACTACGTTGCTGTCAGCCTACGAGCTATCGCAGAGGCACCCTACATGTTCCCGCATTTCATTCTTTAGAGAAAATTTGCGTGCTTTTTGTACGCTGCAAGACTATGAAACATAAAATGTCAATCCCTTCTCTTTGTGTTGATCGAAGTTTTTGGAAGCGAACAGACCGGCAGTTGACAGAGAATCCTTGATATAAAAGTACGACCCCCAACACAGCGCAACATCTACTTCTTATCTCTCTTGCCCATATCCAATTTCTAAACTTGGTGTCTGGATGCTTTTGCCCAACCGTGCCTCGTGCACGTGTTGAGTTTTCATTGTGTTACTAGTGGCTTGACGACAACACCTTTGTTATGGTCTTCCCCTTTCGTATTCTTACCTCCTAAGAGCATTATCTATTAGGCCTGTGGCCTGTTACTCAACACACTGGACCACATATCAACGAAGCAGCAGTGTTGATGGATCCCCCAACACCTTTTATATACATATACCTACATATATCCCCAGTCCATTCTCTACATTTACTTAATCTCCAGCATTTTCCACGTCTTGTTCCTAACATTCCACCATACAGTTACACCCACACTCACTATCTCACACGGAGCCTAAAGCACCTCACTATCTCACACAGAGCCCAAAGCACCATCTCCATACCACCACTACATTTACAAAAATGGCATACACGATAGTCTCCACCGTTTCCCAGGTTGCCAGCCTCCTGGATTCAATCTCTGTTGCCACCTCCGCCTCCGACTCCGCCTCCGACTCCGCCACCTCCCCACCCTCCCTCTACTTCGACGTCGAAGGCGTCAACCTTTCCCGTCACGGCTCAATCTCCATCATCGAGCTCTACTATGACCCTCGATCTAATCAGGACGAGGCTCATACCTATCTCATCGACGTCCACACCTTGGGCTTCCTAGCTTTCAGCACGTGCGTACGGACTCGGATGCGCTCTATGCGCAATATGGCATCAATTTGGCGGGGATCATCGATCTGCAGCTGATGGAGCTGGCTAGAAGATCTAAGTACGTAAATGTCTCGAGCACACACTTTGAAGCGATTCTTGAGTACATTGTCAAAGCGCCTTTCGGGGAGCGTTTACCCTTTTTAGCTAGGCCATGCTGACTCGTGGTTTTTTTCACAGGAAGAGGACCCACCTGAAGGGGCTGGGGAATTGCATACTCCAAGATTTGGGTCTGGGAAAAGAAGAAAAGCAGACTGCAGAAGCTGTTAAATTAATGGGGAGAATACTGTTCTCTCCAGAGCTGGGCGGTAGCTACAGCGTCTTTAATCAGCGACCAATGAGTACGGAGATAATCGACTACTGCGTACAAGACGTCGTATACCTGCCAAAACTCTTCGACAAGTACAACGGAAAGCTAGGCAATGCAGTGTGCCTGGATGCTACTCGTAGCATCTTACTATCAGCGACTGGGAGCCAAAACATATGGGCGTACCGAGTCATCGAAGCCTCCGCAGAGCGTGTGGCGCTTTCGCAGCGCGAGGATTTCGATAATAAGAAGATGGATATGAAGAAGGGACCATTTGGAATGTACGAGGATGAGTGAGCTTCCGCGAGAACAGGGCAGCTGAGCGTGGGCGAAAGAGCACAGTCGTGGAATCTAGCGCTTTGGTATACAATTATAGCATAGAATATCTATGTACTTCTTTTATAAAGAAAATGGGTCGCGGACGTTACCCTTAATCTGCTCGGTCCCAAATTCCCCGGTCACCCCTGTTCGCGATTTCAAAATAGTAGAGCATAATCCGCGGATATATATTGACTCGAACGGAATTCAGTCCTTTTCACGGCAGGGAGAGCGTGGAGAAGCGGCCGATGCTGGCCGTACTGTTATTTACATCGCTTGAATGACTAATTTCATGTACAAGTTAGCGCGGATTTGAGAGTAGTCGACTTCTATGAAACCACAATTCCTCGCCATTCTCTTTGCCTCTTCCAATATTCAGACGCGACAGAAAGTCTCCGCTTCTCTCAACAACACCATCGAAATTCTGTCAACCTTTCCACGCCAAGCTCCTCGCTTCCCTCCCTGCTCCACTGCAGCATCTCTACACCTTGTGTGACCGCTTTCCACCTGCATGGACTCCGACAAAGCAGTTACCATGGCATTACCACAGGAAATCTTACAATTATTCTGCAAATACCTTGATCGGTCAGATCTAAGGAGCGTCCGCCTCGCATCCAAAGCACTCAACGATGCCGCCGAGATATGGCTCTTCTGTCACATATATCTTAGAAGGAACACAGACAGCTTCTGCAGGCTTCGCATGGTTTCTTCTAGCCCTCATCTCGCCAAACTTGTCAAGGCAATCACATACAGTGGAAAGATACTTTGGGAAGGGAGGGACACTAATACACATCCAATCTTCAAGGACTGGTGCGGTCTGTATCTCCAACAAGGCTTGCAAGCGCTCTGCAAAGAAGATGAAGACATACTATGCGCGCTCGTATTGGAAGAGAGGAATCCTTACTACCTAAAGTGGCGTGAACATCTTCACAAGCAGATGCTCATGCGGAGACCAGGCCTGGAGAAAGAGCTTTTGGAAGTAGCTTTCAGGAAGCTATCTCAGCTTGAGGAAATATGTTTTGGTCCTGGCGACATCCGTTTGTCTAGCGTGGTCACATCAACAGCACCAAAGCACTTTAGCTCTCTTGGACGAGAGATGTTGGTCGAACCTACTCATCGTCCAGGATATCGAGTACACCATGAGCAATTTACGGCTATGATGGCGGCCGCTAACAAGTACCAAAAAGAGATCAAGGTGATCAAAGCTCTTGATCTAGGATGGAACACTTTTGAACAAGGCCCTGAAGTCTTAGAGATGATGATAGCGAGCATGAGGTGCTGTGAACATTTCCTAGTGAAAATTCTGAGTCACCGTCGGAGAGCTAACGGCGATGTGGGAATCCGTTTGATGGCATGCCACGCACCACATCTTCAGACCCTCGAGCTTTTCCTTCCTGGGATCTCATGCCAACGTTGGCAGAAAGCCACCGAGCTATCTCGACTCTTCGACCCTCAGGTTCGCTGGCCACATCTGAAAAGACTCCAGCTGCACGGACTCTCAGCCACCGAAGCACAACTGAAAAGCCTTCTCCTGGCTCATGCCACCTCATTGCAATCCCTCTCTCTGTCTTGTATAGTCTTGAAGCCATTTAGGTCAGAAGGAGGGATCCATCACAGCTCCTGGGTTGAAATGGTTTTGTTTCTTCGAGAGTCTTTATATCTCCATAAGATGCAGTTCGAACATGCTCTGACCACCGGGGGATGTGAGAATTGGAGAATCTACGAGCCTACGATGGAGTACGACCAAGGTACACCATCTGTAAGAGGAGACTTGACCTTCAAGAGCCGTGTGGAGCGTTACGTGGAAGTTGGTGGCGAGTTCCCGTTTCCTTGGCCCACCAAAATAACGGAGCTTCTTTGGCGGGACTTACTATTAGATTTTCGACCGAATCTCGACGAGACTTGGTCCTTTCATGAAAGCGAACCTTCAGACCTACATCTAGTCCATGATCGCCCTTTTGCGAATCAGTCGCCTCTGCTCCCTGCTCACGTAACGTGGCCACCGTAAGATAAGGAGAGGGTGGGAATGTTAGAATGCTTGTTTGGAATCTGGTCCCGCAGTGTCAGGCTTTGGAATACTGCAGGGCGAGAGTCACGGTTGACCATGATTCCGGACAAGCCTTGATGGCTCTTACAATAATGATTTCACTTGGAGATTTTTGAGTTCAGCTGCTTGCGATGTCGTCTCTTGATCTGCGCTAGAAGCTGTGAGGTCTTGCATGCTTGCTCATCTATTGTTTGTATCTAATTGAACATCTTGATCTTAGGAGAAGAAAGTACAGTCATCCGCTTATGTTCCTAGCGTATTTAGTATAACAATTCGGCGTCGAACGCTTGCTACCATTCCCACTCCCAGAAACGATTGTCGCGCTACTTGAACTTCGCAAAAACCGGCCTTCCAGATCACTGATTTTCCTACACGTCCACTAGAGACCCCAAAAGAAAAGGCCGCGGCGGTTTCGGCCCCATCAAGTCTCTACGCATATATGGACCGCACCTTTACTCACCGTAGCAAAAATTGACGGAGTCACCGTCTCATGACCAGCAGCGCAATGTCCAACAATGCAGCCATTTCGCAAAGTTTCCAAAAATGGAAAGCGCAAAACTAATGCAGAGCAGTACGGTCTTGAGCCGAAGCCCCATTGCTTTCAACATGCACCGTCCGTTCATTTTGAATAGCATACTCTTGCGTGGGTGCTAGCTCGATAGAGGCGTGGTCGCCGCCAGCTCTCAATTGGCTGATCTTTTGGTCAGAGCAGACACCGTTCTCGATCAAGTCTTGCGATCGTATACACACTTTTTCGATACAGCTACACCCCCACAGAGCAATATTTGCGCCAAAATGGAGGTGATGTATTTTCTGAATGCAGGTCAAAGACGCTGTAAGTTTAAATCGTTTCTCCAGAAGCACGGATTCGACTGAGAGATTTTCTTCCCATGCAGATGACACCTATGATTTGTCAAAGCAACCCCGAGGTTTTCCCCACCTTGTGTCCGCACAATCAATAAACGGCTCCGATTGCTCTCCAAACGCCGATGGACCTCGTAGCAAGTAGGCGCTGCCCTTGCCATTCTACCTCGGTTGTTAATACTTCGGGAACCCGCAGAGGATTCGCTGTCTCTCCGGCCTATCATTCCAATACCTTTCGCGCGCAATACGTGTGCATCATTGTTTGTGTGTTTTATCCCACCAGCCTCAAGTCTTGGAGGGATTTCTGTTATTAAGTATCCTTGCTCGCTCCTGTTACCCAACTTGTTCTGTCATTGCTTGCTCGACTTCATGGATGCTGGTCATAAATATATGTATATACACTACGGGCTTGTCTACGGATGGAGTCTGCTTTGGGGTTTTGGCAATGTGTTAAAGCCAAATCTGCGAGCGCACGGATATGACTGCTTTAGTTGTTTAGAGCGGGCGATCGATTTTCTTGCAGTCGCTTAACATAACGCCATGGACAACGGCTCCGACTCCTCTCTGGTTGAAAGTGTTAAGCGATTTTCTCCGATGCAGGTGAGATTCCTTCGCACCAAAATTGCGGATGCTGATGGGACCTAGTAAGAATACCGGAGACCTTCAAACTATATTCAAGAAACCCATGCGTTCCATAAAGACCCTAATTCTGGTATATCCTGCTGCGATCAACTTTCTCCTCTACCTTTCCATCCGCTGTCGCAAAGTATTGTGGTCATTTCATAATCCTCAGCACGCTATCAACACTAGGTTCTTTCGCTTTCCATACCCACGCCCACGAAGACTAGAGCCAGTCAACTGCGGACATGGGGGTTCTCTACGGAACTGCTTTTGAGCGAAGATTCCCACTACGACCCAAGGTTGTCTCACCGCCGGGGCAGGTTACTGATCCTCTCAATCTTGATTTGTACGCTACAAATCCAAAAACCGAGCATGGCGCCGATAGCGAGTCTGCTGAATCGTCTCAAGACCCCGACTCAGTACCGCCGCAGCCTGACTCTAGGACTCCCGAGAGCGGCAACTTTGAGCGTGTCGCAGAAGTTGGTGAGGAGTCTGCCAGATTTCACAAATCAAGTGCTGCGTCTTCACTAGTATCACCGACACCCCAATCCATCACTTCCAGAAAGCTCGGCCCCAATGCGGTCGGCACTGCAATTAGATGGTCAGACGTGGTTGCTCGTGGTTCGGAAGCCTTTTCGCCAAAACCCACAACCAGCGCTTCAATAAGAAGCCAAGTCTCAGAACCCAAGGCTGTGAAGACTACTGGAATAATTGAATCCTTCAGTATCCTGCATGCCATCATGGAAGTCACGGACATTTTGGATGCGCTGATGTTGAACTGTCCGGACTTTTCAACTCTGTTCTCACTTGTTGTTTCATGCAAGGCTGCGAGAAAAGCGTTTGAGGATCATTCTCAGGGAATCATCAACGCCATGCTCAACCGAATGCCAGAAGAATTTCAACACCTGACATGTGCACTCATAGCTAGCAGAGAATCACAGTCTCGGAGTTTCAGGTCAATTAGAAGGCTCATGCAGACTTGGCTGACGATCAAACCTAGGCCGATGATGGCCCAATTTTTCAATCCTCTTCCGACACTGCGAAACTTAGCCCGCGTATTCGGTGCCATCGATCTGTCCACGGACGTGATTGCGAATAACTGCGTCGAGAATCTCAAGGACTACAAGACTGTGATAGCTTCTCGAGAGGGTCTCAATTACCAGCATATGCTCGACCAGACTGAATGGTCGGACATCCCCGACGACACAGAGTTGAGAATTCCGGACCTTCCATCTCCGAGTGACGAGCTCCAAGGGATCAGCCACCCGCTGAACGACAGCGAGATATACCGCATCAAGCGCGCACTCCTTCGCTACGAATTGTTTTGCTCTTTATTTCACTTGGGGCCTGATAAGTATTTCGACACGCGTCATCACCCAAATCGTCACCACCACATTCCTGATACCAGCCGTCGTCGCACCTTCCACCCCGAACAAGTGGTCTTCTTCCAGCGCTACGTCAATCCCTGGGAGATAGGCGAGATGGCTGTTATCACGCAGTTCGTGTTCGATGTCGTTCGGAACGCATTCTTCAGCACATACAAGAGCATGCGTTACAGGGAAGCTTCCAAGTCATGGTTCACACCCTACAACAACAGGCACCACGGCAATACCCGACACGATGATCATGAAGAAGCCGCCGACGAGTTCTACAATAATCTCGTGTGGTATAGCAGTCAGGGGTTGGGGATGATCCGAGGCATATACGACGACAGAAAGCTTACTTACGATGATTTGACAGAGAAATATGGGCCCACTCGTTATCGGATCGCTGAGTTCTTCCTACCGTTCGGGAAGGTCGCACATCGATATCCGCGCTTCGGCAGGATCGCCGGTGCGCCCTGGAGACCAAAGCAGCGATGGCAGGATGCGCCGGGGATGGAGCTGCCGAGCAAAGGATGGCTCGGCAAGAATCCGACACATGATGAGGCGTACTGGGGAGAGAAATGGACGCGGAAGATCGGGTTGTTCATCTGGGACAGAGAATAGGCAACGAATGTATTTGAGAACTTGGCGGAGAGGTGGGACTGATCAGCATGAGACGGGCGGCGAGCGGGTTTCTCATATGTGCTCGAGCTTCGAGATTAATATATCATGAACCTTTGTGCACACCGTGATCACAGGCAACATCCAATATACCTTTACCAAATTTGACCACGAGCTCTAAGCTATGCATTGACAAGATCTCGATCCCCGTTAAATTTGTACCACTCTGTGGGCTGAGCAGTCACACCCTTCGGAAAGCGCACCCCCGCTGCTGTTTCCGAGTGCTTTGGCCCTCCTCCGGGCAAGGGTGTGACTTACCAGTCCACAAAGTGATGATTTCGATGAGCATCTAAGGACCTAGAGGAGCAACTTTCTCTCCATACGTAGCCACATGTTTGCCAAGAGACCCGAGCCGTCTTCGGCCTGTTCCAACAACAAGTTAAAGATTTTATGGTAGCTACAGTGCCATGGCGACCTGGGAGGGAACAGCCATGGCCCATGCGGCCGTTTGTGGGTCTGGTTTAGGCTCTATATCAATAGGCCTCGCAGACCCCATGGTCGATAGGGTTGGGATTGCGAGGTATTCAAGCATCAGAGGCTGTGCCTGCCAAGAGCGATAGGAGACAAGTGAGGCCGGGGGGGAGGTACATTGTCCACATATGACAAAGTGAAGTATACTTGACTACCCTTCATTGAACACCATGACCAGTCTGAGTACCTTTCTCATGTCTAGAAGCTATGCTTGTGTCCTTTGTTCTGCATCCATAGTCACTACTGGCCGTGGATGCACTCTCACCTCAGTTCCTCAATTCCTTAGACGAAGAAAGAGACTACTATCTCGAGGTACCAGATAACCCTATTACCTGTCTATTATGGGTAGATAGAACAACGCTAAATTACCTACAGCTAAGAGGCCGCGTCAGATAAAGACTGACACCGACTCGCTCTTCCATGCCAAATACCAGTGTACCCTGAGCTTCATCCTATCGCCCTTGACCCTCAATCCCTCTGTTTCCATTCCCAATACAAGACTAGCCAATAAGCCGAAAGAAATTGTCAAAATTTGGGTTCTCAGCTATGACCTTTGCGCATGTCGGCTATATCACCAAATTTCTATGGGGTCAAAGACATCCCCCAGGAGATTCTGAGGTAGAATAATTCAAGCAATCTACACATCATTCTTGCTACATACCTGAAATCTTGACAGGTTATGAGCCCGGGCTTGACGCTTAGGGTATCACCACATTATCATGGCCTCCGAATCATCCTCGTTCAAGTCACCCATTCCACAGCTTACGGACGACAACTACCCTGAATGGCTTGTTGACATCAAGGCATTACTACGCAAACAGAAGCTATGGAAGTATACGCAAGAGCCCCCCCCAGAATCACTAAGCAATGCAGCCCTAGCCAAGTGGAAGGAGTCGTCTACAGATGCTGCCGACGTTATAACGCCCACCGTCAGTGGTCCCGCGAAGAAAAAGGTTCAGACCAATGCATTCGACTGTGGCTTCACCATGATGACTGAATTGGCCACTATTTATGCTCCCAAGGGTGATGCCGAATTTATGCGATTGACTCGGGAGTACTACTCGCTACGATTCGAAGAGTTTGACTCTATGACTCATTATCTTACTCACATCAAGACTCTGGAAGAGCGTATTCGCAAAACCAATGTGGTTCTCGACGACGATAAGCGGACTTTGGTGTGCCTTGGTATGACTCTCCCTGAAGAATATCAGTATTTCACCAAAATCTGGACTGTGACCCCGGGGATGACTGCCGACAAAGCGAGGAATATGCTTCTGGAGGAGGAGAGACGCCGAAAGGCTCTGGATCCTGGTGCCATGGGGATAGGGACCGTGGGGCTTGTGGCAAGGACCAGATACGAGAAAGCCAAACGAGAGAAATTCCCTGAGACTTATCAAGAGGGGGGTCAGCGTCGCAACGTGCAATGTTGTCGCTGTGGGAAGCCTCATGAGGATGAAATTTGCTGGAGGTTGCATCCGGAGTTGGCCCCAGAATGGTTACAGGAACGATGGACCATTGAGAAGAGATCTCGAAAGCGGAAATGGGAAGAGTTGCAGCAGCAAGGTGACGGTCCAGATGAGAAGGAGGCATTCGTCAACTTGTGAGAGGCACCAGGAAAGGCACATGGCACATGGTGACGGCCAGGAAGGCTTGTCGGTCTTAATGAGAGGCACATGATGACGGCCAGGAAGGCTTGTCGGTTTTGATGAGAGGCACCAGGAAAGGCACATGGTGACGGCCAGGAAGGCTTGTCGGTCTTAATGAGAGGCACATGATGACGGCCAGGAAGGCTTGTCGGTTTTGATGAGAGGCACCAGGAAAGGCACATGGTGACGGCCAGGAAGGCTTGTCGGTTTTGATGAGAGGCACCAGAGTATTTCTGTATAGCTTCATTTGTACTGGAGTTTGGATTCAGGGGAGACGGTCTCGCTGTTCACAGGGGAGTGTCAAAATTTGGGTTCTCAGCTATGACCTTTGTGCATGTCGGCTATATCACCAAATTTCTATGGGGTCAAAGACATCCCCCAGGAGATTCTGAGGTAGAATAATTCAAGCAATCTACACATCATTCTTGCTACATACCTGAAATCTTGACAAAAGGGAGAGAGAGAGAGACGTAGGGTGCTAGACACGTACCCTTCAGGATGATACAAAGCGACGACATCATACTTCATCCCATGGACCCACCAGAAGTCCCAAACCAGCACCGCGGCGATCGGTCCCAAAAACACGCTGTACGCCGCCATGAAATTGAGAAAGCCCCCCGCCGTCGCCAGGATGCGCCAGGGCACCAGGACCCACGCGAACAGGGCGCAGAGCAACTGCCCGCGGCGGATGTCGACGTAGGACGGGAAGAGCGCGGCGAGGTCGTTGGCCGCGGACAGGCTATTGGCCGAGATGTTGACGCCGAGCGCGGCGAGGGCGAAGGCGAGCGCGGCGAAGAAGCGACAGGCGCGGTCCGGCCAGTGGGCGATGAGGGCGGCCGGGTTCCAGTCCAGGGCGCCGTAGTGGGCGTCGCCCGCGGAGGTGCAGGCGATGCCGATGAAGGCGATGAACGTGAAGACGAGGGGCAGCAGTGGGACGTAGAGCCACTGCCAGTGGACGCTGGCTTTGCTGTAGCGGGAGAAGTCGGGCATGTTGACGCTGAGGGTGCTGTAATTGCCGATGACCTGGTCCGTCGTCAGCGCTACGGCTCAGG
This sequence comes from Evernia prunastri, assembly GCA_003184365.1. Classification (NCBI taxonomy): domain Eukaryota; kingdom Fungi; phylum Ascomycota; class Lecanoromycetes; order Lecanorales; family Parmeliaceae; genus Evernia; species Evernia prunastri. The sequence continues at coordinate 84,495 of NKYR01000127.1, forward strand.
ACTCGGAATGTAAGGCATGACTTACTGATGTGAGGGAGGAGAGCCAGGCGTAAGAGTATGCAGATCCTCCGACGGTGGCCTTCGCGGTGGAGGAGAGCAGTGGTCCTCCTGTACCGCCTGTAGAGCGGAAGGCCCAGATGAGCATGGCGATGAAGCAGATAGGGACGAGGATGGACTTGGTGATGAAGAGATAGCGGAGGTTGTTGGGATGCATATAGAGGAAGGGGATTTGGGCGAGCCAGACTAATAGCGCACGATCTGTCAGCTTTTCGTTACTCACCCATGGGGGTACTGCCAGCGGTACTCACACAGGAAGAACGACACCATCTGAGCCGTCGTAATGCCCTGGTTGGCGGGAATATGGTTCGGTAGCCTCCCAAAGCTTGGCCATATCGCCGTAATCATCACTTGAACAACATCACCACCATTGACGGTCTGTATCGCAAACCAGAACATCGCCAGTATCACTCTGGATATAATTGCCACTAGCGCACTCAATCAGTGCCCTTTCTTTGCTTTTACCACCCCATTGCCATTTCCATTTCCATCTCAGACCTCCGAATCACGAAAAATTAACTACCATACCGTAACTCCCCCAAAAACCCCACCCGGCCCTGGCCAGCACGGGAAACGGCGCATGATATAAGACGCCAGTTGCCCCGTTCAGTGAGATCACGACGCTGATGATCAGAAACGCCGTCGCGACGATCCCGAGCGCGTCTTTGTACGACAGGCCGATGGCGAGAATCGAGGACGCAAATTCCCACGTCGCGGCGTTGAAGGCGTCGGAGAACCAGTAGGCGATTAGGGCGTATATGCTCCATTTTCGATCCAAGGGGCGGATAGGATCCAGGTCTGCGTTTGAGTATTACGTTGGCTGGCTCTCCGACATGGAGAGGAGGGAGGAACCTTTGTTGCTCTACCGACTCGCTCCCACCGCGCTAGAGAACGCGGAGGGGACTTGTTCTACGCGCTATTCGAACTTCGGAAGGCGGAGTTTACGAGACATAAATGGTAGCATAATGATGGCTTGTAAGTAATGGTTTTCTATGGAGATGGTGGTCCATGGCGACGAAGAGGTGGGGTCTGATTTGATATTTATTTTTGTGATTCGTACCTTATCGAGATGGATCTGTTGTCTTATCGTCTTGCAGATCTGACAGCGTTAGCCCGTCGATGAGGTACTTTTGGAGCGTGGCCGTGCAGCTGCCTTTTTGGGTTAGAGGAGGGGACGTCTGAGGTAAGACGGGATTGGATGTTGGAGTGGGAGGTATGAGAGTGGGAGCAGGGTATCTGTTGGAAGATAGAGGATAGAAAAATTTGTTAAGGCAAGAGAGGGTAATGGATGCTTTTTCCTTGATTCGTTGGCAGTCTGGATCGTAGCTCATGGTTGCAAGTAAGCAGATGTGATTTTCTGTTTGCTTGGTCAGATATACCTTTGGATATAAATCTGTGCTCGTAATGTAAGGGCAGTACAAAGAGACTTCAGGCCCAAAGGTGAATTTCTCTTATGCAAGCGACTCCTCCTCAATATTTAGGCGTGCGTGATGAATAGGAGTCGCGATATTGCTCAGATTTGTTACCCTTTTTGCCAGCAATCTGGCTCTGCGTTCCCTCGTCGATCTTGTATTCGTCAGAGTCGTCCTCCTCATAAGTCCATTGCTTGAATCTGGAGAAGTTGCAACGACGGCTTTCATCTGAGTATAAAACGTTTCTTTATTGTTATATGGCTAGTTCTAGCCCGAATGTATGCCTTTCGCCAATCGGATTGAATTGCAAATCTCGGAGATGTAACCGGCGAGGGGCTCAATCGAGTCTAGGCATCAAGAAAGAATGCACACTTTGTAAGGTCGAGCGCGATGGATTGGCACCAGGCTTTGCTGTTGTAACGGTGGCGAGACGTCGGCGAACGAGAGCTTTGTCGAATGACCTACTAGTCGCAGAGCGGCTGAACCGGTCTAGAGAAACAGAGGTTCAGCTGATAGCCCTAGAGGAAGCCGTAGAGGCTATGCACGTGAAAGCTGGAGAGACAAGCGACGGCGCAACTCACAGTTATCGTCAAAGAACAGACACAACACCGCCAGCAAAGTTCCAACGGATAGATCCTTCCCTGTGGAACACGCGAAAAGGATCTTTGGTGTTGAGCCACAGTCCGGAAGACTGGCTATGAATGGCGGGACGCGAGTCAGTTGAGAGCGGAGAGCTCGACTGCCTAGCTTGCCATCACCGCACAACAGATTTAGGGTTCTCTTTGCTCCACCGTCGTTGGTCTCCAGCTTTGCCTCGGAAAGCGCAGTGCCACCGCAGATGATTATTCCATCGTAATGGTCGGATTGCGCAGCGCTCGACATCGTTCCAATGTAAAGCCTTGTAGGCCCAATTTTGACAGCATCAATACCAGTGGCATTATGATCTTGACCCGTAGCAACCAAGTCCCGAATGAGATCCGTGATATCCTCCTCGACTGCTGCCAAAAGTTTTTCATTGTGCTTCCAAAACAGGGGTGGCGTCAGGCCCTTTGACCAGCCTTCACTGTCGTCTCCAGCTCCCTGAATGTATCCATCTTCCGTCATTTCTGCGCCGACGACGCGTCTGGATGCCGTATAGCAGATTATGGTATTATAGTCGGTAGAAGGAATGAATTCAATGGAAGATGTCAGACCGTGCGTGAGCCAGGACGGTCGAAGTGGTTTCCTTAAGACCGAACGTAGGGAGCATAGGTCAAGGCCGAGGTCCTGCTTCGTCAGCCTGAGTATCTCACAGCTTGGGTGCTGAATTCTCATTACTTTGACATTGTTAACAAAACCATCCAGAAGCGCCTCAATTTGGGCATGCTCCGAGGCACCCACGATCTCTTTCGGCGTTACCAGCTTATGACTTTCATGCATCTCCCTGAATAATAATCTATTCATCACAGCACACCAGATGGGGATAGTCTTGCTTAAAGCATCGGGCATGCTTTTCCCTCTTCGTGTAGAGTCGACAATGATGCATCTATAGCGACCATCAGCCCGCATTCCCACGACCCATCAGTCCTACTATGTGCATTTGGGTCCTTACCCACCCCCCTGATCTCCCTATGAGATCCAGTATCTGCATATTCAAGCGCCTTGTACTGAAGCTCCATTGTCCCCAATGTCCGTCCGTGCTCTTGAAGTAGGCACTGCTGGCCTTCTGCTCTGGAGGGATATACCAACTACCGCAACGCTCGTTGGCAACGATCGGGAGACTGTAGTTGGAGGCCACATTTTGGACCAAAACCGAGTCCTGATGGATCGAATGTAGGCGATTGGTGATAGAGAGGGTAGATCGTTTAAGGGAGGACAGGGTACCAGAGAAGCTTTGAGAGGCTGCTGGAAGGACTAAGGAGGATAAAGAAGTAGGGAAGGAGGATTCAATGGTCATTGCATTATCCGCTCGAAAGATTGTTTGTCACAGACGCAGTTACCCAACTGGCCAAGTCACTATACCCTAGGCCCTAAAAGGCTAGCGTTTGGATATGGCGCTCTAGCGAATTCTCCGGGCTTTTTTTTCACTCCTCCCCATAATTAACTTAATTGGCATCACGCGGCAATGAGTGTATCATTCAAGAATTAATAACATTTTCTATGTTCTAGATGTATGGCCGTACCCTGATGCCAGTTTCTCTGTTGTCTTCTTCTGTCATCGCCAAATTGACAGTCCTGTCTTCGAGACAAAATGCTACAACCTTCTTTTTCTCACCGGAGTCCGCCGCCAAAGACGTCGCCCCAATGGCATGGCTGGAGATGTTAGGGCAGGACGATAGTATAAATCGGCACGTGGGGTCTGCTAGCAAACCGTGTGCCAGAAGAGTAAAGGGCGGAAAAACCGCCAACGAATCGGAAGAACAAGGCGCAGGATACCTGAGACTGCAGATCGCGATAACCATATGGCCTCAGGAATCCGTCCATGCGAACGGTGATGGAGTCCAGGAAAGACGGGGTCCTCGCCAATAAGTATCAGGACCAGCAATTGCACTTGATGCATATCACTAAGACATGCGACGAAAGCTCGCCTCCACCTCTGCTTCTCTGAGGCGACTTGGATCCTCATATACCTCTATCTCGGGATCACCAGGCTCGAACAGCCAGACATCTTTCCCTCGAATTGCATGATAGTGTGCTGCTGCCTCTCGTGACGTTGCTTCACCACCAATAAAGGAATACTGAGGCTTTTCCTTCAGAGAAACTTCCAACCCACTAGCAGTGTTTTTGAACTCCATCGCTCTCCTGTTTCCTTTTTTAGCTTGGTCAAGAGTGATGGTTGGTCTGTTGCTTGCTGGTCCGTATCTGCTTCTGTTGAAGCCGAGTAGCGATCTGGCCCCGGCAGGTCCTGGTTTGCAGCACTTCTCGAAACTGGTTGGAGCTATCCACGTGCACCAGTCTTCCCAAGAAAATGCGTAAGGATTGTGAGCGTTCATCGTGAAGTAGAAATATCCCATGGTCGACAACCATGCCAAATATCGTTCTGGATCTCGTGCCACAATCATGTCGAGGGTGTCTGCGATATCCTCAGACGTATCTTGCTGCTCCCTCGCCTCGGCGGCTTGTTCTCTAAGCAGCTTTCGGGAGTCTGCTGCCACAAGGATACTCTGGAATTGATGGTGCGCTTTCCCAACGAACATGTCATGATCCCACTGTCGCGACTTATTGCGTTGCCTGAATCCGCGCACTCTTTCATGCATAAATTCTTCGGTCATTTCTTCCGTGACGTGAAATACTGCTTTGCCGACCATTGAGATTCCACCTCTCCAGGCAGCCAGTCCAGCAAGTTTAGGAGGAGCTCCCGGGCGTCGGTCTGCACCCCAACATCGATCTGATTCGCGCTGAAGCATAGCGAGCTGCGATGCGTAAGATAGCCATGGAGAGCCGGGGGCGATTGGCGGTGACCTTGAAGTGATGCGCGCGAAGCTCCGAATGGACGGCGTCAATGCTTCCTGGAGCTGAGTGACCTCGTCCCAGGTGCTCGGCTTGTGGTGGCGTGAGTCCAGAGCGCGTATAGCATTGATATGAGCGTATATGGCGTTGTTATGACCGTGTATAGCGTTGATATGAGGGCGTATAGCGTTGCCACGAGCGTGTGCGGCGTTGACACATGGGATGTTCCCGGCCTGTCTCATTTGCAGTGGTGCGGAAGGGCCTAGTATAGCACCCGAGGCAGCCGGTTGTGCAAGTTGTGAAGTCGCGTCCCCTTGAACGGGGTGTTGTTGGATGTTTCGACCAGCAGTCATATTACCGGACAATGACTGATGGCTTGTTGAAGGTAGCATTGTCTCGAACACCTGAAGATAACGGTGAAGACGGGCACAAAGATTGAGTGCACAATGCAATAATTTCAGTAAATGGGGCGATGGAATTGATAAAAAATCGAGATTAACCAAAAATAATGGCTTTTGTGATCAGCCCTATATTCAAAAGCAGCTGGTGTTGAACATTTGAGAAAAAGCCAGTGCGAATGCTGTCCGCTCCAGAATGACTTTCAGATGGTACCACTTTGAAACGACAGAAATCTCTGTCGTTTGGAAGTTGTCGCAAACCAAGAGACTATTTATTCCATTATTTCTGGCACTAAGTTGTCCTTTAAGGCAATATTCTTTGGATGAATGTTCTACAAAATATCACATTAAATTCAATGGATACCAGCAATACGTTTTACCAGGCGCTGAAAGATTTCATCTATTATATGGAATATCTTAGAGAAAACAGGACATGGTCAACAATCTTTGGTCTCAGTCTAACTGAATGAGCCGCCACATAAAATTTCCTTTCCTCCGCCTCAATCGACCTCAATCGACCATCGCCTTGTCACCCTCTCCTGAAATCATCTTCGAACCTCGCTCCTGACCAGTCCCGCAAATCGGGCATCTGTCCATTCTCTCCGCACGGCGCTCTATGGCCCTTTTTGAAAGCCTCATAGTATATCGAGTCCTTACTCGGAGGTTCCCAATCAAAGACTGACCGCCCCCAGTGCATCACGCCGGTTAGGATTGGCAGTGCTTCCACCGGCCGGTGTTCTCTCCACCAATCTTGGAAGGACCAAAATATCGTGTCGTATTGAGCACGATACGACAATTGTGGATCTGTTTTCGGAGCTGGCTCTCCGGTCCATGCGAAGTATACCTCTCGTGTGGGAAGCAATGCATCGATAAGGCTCTGGACCTCCTGCTCATTCCAGGGCTCCACCTCACTGTAATTGACTGATTGGAACCCAAGATCCAGGAACACCCCTTCGAAAACCTGGGCCCATTCAGCTTCGAGCTTCTGCTTTTGCGTTAGAGAAGACACTGCATGCGGAGCTGAAGCGACCCTACCAGATTGGTCCACTTTTGGATCAAAGTTGCTAGTAGCTCCCTCTATGGCCGGCTCCTCCATACGCACACGCTTCGAAGGAGGCGCATGCACTCCTATCTCTTCGTACACAAGAAAGTCGTTCACCCGCTTCCTATGTGCTTGCAGTGGCCCATATTCTACGTTCTCTTCGAGAATGGGCATGCTCATTGACATTTCGAAGGGGTGAGGCTGCGGTGCGTACGACTCGTGCTGTACGGAAGATACAAGAGACAGAGTACCGGATGCGCCGATTCCTTTCGGTGGCTCGTTGCTGATGAGCCCTTCGTATGTCGCGTAGTGAGTCCTCCCATCAATGTTCACAGGCACAGCTGTACGTCGGTGATCTTGCTTTTCATTGCTCTGACCTTCCTCCCCGGTCGAGCTTACCCACGAGGGTCCTTTGCTCTTGCCTCCAACTTCCCCAGGACGCGGAATGCGTCTGAATTGGGATCTAAGAGCCAGAACTTCTTCTTCATCCGTCTCCACTGAGCTCTCGCATGAAAGTCTCTCGACTTTCTTGCTGTTCCCACGAGCCTTTGCGATTGCTCGAGGTTTTTTGGGTGAACGGCGTTGGGTTGGAACCCCTTCGTATTCCCCGTTGGCCGAGCTCTCACCCGAGACTTCCTCGATTGTCTCGAGATTTTCAGGCGCCTTTGCAACTGTTCGAACCGACCTTCGTGGATATCGGCGTGTAGTATCGCTATCGTCGATGATAGTCGGAGTCTGATCGAACATGACGAGGTCATCGACTTCGGCCGCAATGCTATCCTCTCTCCCCCGATGGCGAGCTCGCTTTTGGGGTCTGTTCTGAGCCGGGGCCTCTTCCTCCGACGATTGTTCCTCGTCATCTGTGGTATGCTTTCGCTTGCGAGACTGGGCTTTCTCGAGCTTAGAGCTGCTTTTGGGTTTTTTAGCGGCCCTTCGAACCGCTGCGGCAGCATCGCCCTTTATTGGGAATACCGCCGCCTCGCCTTTCTTGATCTCTTTGACCTCTTTAGTTGTGAGATCGCGTCCAAAGCCCCTGATAGTGTTGTTCTGGAGCTTGTCCCCGTACAGCTTCTGAAGGCCTGCCTTGATTGTCAAGGTCAGTTTGCGCTCTGTCCAGCTGCATAGGCCCGCATGGAACCGGAAACGCTCCATCGGCATGTTGACGACAGTATTGGGAGTTCCAAGCTCCTCCCAATCGGGATGGTCCTCAGTGCCGACGTTGATCCTCCTCGGCATGCGAGCCCAAACTGACCATAGATTAGTGCATTGGCGATGGTTCCAGTACCTCTCTTACTTACAGTCTTTGTGGCCCAGACTCATGTTCTCCCGTCGCATAGCCTCCAGTTTGTATCCTGGAATATTTGAGGCAATTGCAGCAGGAAGATCCCACTAAATAATCTCGGAGTCAGTATATCTTTCGAAAGGTAGTTCTGGAGTCAGAAGACATGTTTCAGGAGCCGGGCAAAATTTCCGGCCCCCACAGATAATGAAAATGGGAACGACAGCTCAGAAAAGATAACTCACATCTTTCACGGGATTGTCATGCGGGTCGAGAACAATATATCTCCTCCCATTCCCCTCCCAGTACATGTACCCCGGGCATTTGGGCCTAGGGTTCTTTGCCTTATCTTCTTCCCATTGGAAGTCGATCTCTGGGCGATCTTCTCTATCTGGACCCCATTGGACATGCTTATGGTAGAACGAGGTCACGTTGTATCTACCAGGTCCTGGTACATCCTGGTATTCTGTGACCTTTAGTCAAGGTCTCACGCTCGTGGCTGAGTTTGCACTTACCATTTTGGACACCAAGAGCAACTCTCTCTGCCTCTGCGATGGCTATCAGTTGAGGTCTGATGTCATCGTGGGTCACCGCTAGAACTATGGTTGGTCAGATTAGCATCGATGGGAGTAGAAACAAGATTATTTACCTCCTTCGCTATCAGCTCTCGCCAGCCACTCGAGCTGGCCATCGGCGTTTGTACGTGTTAGCCCTCTACGGGCTTTGTACTTTCCCTTTGAAGCCTTGTTAGACTTCTTTGTGTCTTTGACACCGTTTGTCCCTTCAACCTCCTCCCCGCCCTCTTCATCCTCTGATGAGTGATCTTCAATCTCATCCTCGTCCACAACTACCGGCCCTGTTGGGCGTCCGCTCTCACTAGGACCAGCCTGAGCCTGCAGACTTTGTCCATTTGGGTAGCCTCTGGCCTTTGGCCGTGAGGGAGGGTTCAGGCTTGCCGCGTTTGCCGCGTATGGAGGAGGATTATGTCCTACATTTGGACAAGCTACTCCATAATCACTGAACGGGCTTGGCCGAGTATCTTGGTGAATACTCTGGCTAGGAGCCTCCAAGCCCGTGTGCCATGCAGCCGGAGGAGCTGGATGCGTGTTTCTCATACCAGCAAATGGATTAGTCCGGCCATGTTGCTGGGAGTCACCGTAAGGGTGATGTCTGGCACCACCTCGGCTGCTGGGGCGTCTCGTAGGTCCCCGATGCCCATTTCTGTCATACTGTGGGCGTTCTTCGGACCCCACTTGTTGTGTTGAGGGGACCTCGTCATGCCCCTCAACGATGGTGGCTACACTTTGTTAGTTTACTGTCAACAAGTTCTCGGAGTTCGCTGTACTTACCGGCAACGTCATCCATCATCCGCACATAGTCCCCTTCGGTGTAGCCGAATTCATCCCTCTCAGCACCTGGAAAGGCACCAGGCATCTCGTAGTGGCGGGTTTGGCCGTTGAACGCCATGACGATGCGTGGTGTGAGAAGTGTGTAAAGGTAAAGAAGATGCAAGGTGTGACAGAAGATACAAAGTGCAGGTATGATATATGTTTATAAAAGGTTGTTGCGAATTTTGAAAACGAGGTGTTAGAAAGTCCTGTCTCGGGAGCATGGGTGTTGTTGTGGTAGCTCGCTCACCAGAAAATTTCCTATCACCAAACCGGGCCGGGCATAAGAGTGATCACGGAGCACAGCAGTGATTCCGGTCTACCCTTTCTCCGTATCCGAATTTGTGAAAACGCTGCCAAACGGAACCCTATAACGCGAATATTCAAAGTAGAACCCCCACTCGAGACTATTCTGCTTGGACTTTCAGTTCTCCAAACTACAATATCATTGCTGCTCAACACCTCACTTTCCTTCGGCCCTCCATTATTCCTTGGGGAAAGCACATATCGTTCTTCCTGCAAAGTATGCCACCGCTACACATAGCCATGTCACTAGCCATCACCCAGCGATCTGCCTGTCTCCAATCAAAACATATCGGCAGTCTTATCCAGCACATCAACTCTCCTCCCTTGTTCATCACACGGATCTCGATGACCCTTTTTATAGGCCGCATAATACACCGCATCCTTCTTGACAGGCCACCAGTCTTCCACTGGGCAACCCCAAGTGCGTCAACTTGACCAGAATCCGCAGAGGGCCCTCGGCATCATGGTTCCACTAGTCTTTGTATGTTTTGTGTAGCTTTCTGAACCGGTGCCCGTATCTCTTCTCGCTGTTCGGTTGTGGCACGGTCTGCCCCGATCACCTGCACATGTTGGAGTCCGCATGACGTTCACTGCTTTCAATGCTTGCCTAGCACAGGGTAAACTTCGACTCGCAAGATGTAGTTCATCCAACGGAGGAAATCGCTCCTGCAGATTGAGGTTCTGCAGCTCCTGGAGGCTTGGCGGCGCTAACCTCGCTTAGGCACGCCAAGACAATGCGTGTTTACAAAGTCCGATTGAGCTGAGGAAGTCTCGAGGCGCTTGCATAGAGCCAGTTGTAATTCAAGGTCTGTGAGGATTTGAGCCTATCAGTTACCGACGGCAGTACGGGCAAAGAGAATTATATTGGTATACGCACAGATGTATATGATTCAGAATTTTTGGTCGAGATTCGAGTGATTTGCACCAGGAACTCCCGTCGTGCCTAACCGAAGCCTTGCTCATATCCTAATGTTTCCACTTCATTACCAGATCTGCGACACGTCGCCAGGCTGGTTTTAAATCCTCCAGAACCCAATGCCTAACCCTGAAACTGAAAAGAGTGTGTAGAAGATATTCATAGCTGCGTTGTATTGCCTCGTCGACTCGCCGAACTCTGAACTCCTGCTGTACAATCATAGTAATCTTTCTCCGACAGAGTCCCTTGGTCAAGGTAGAACGAGGTGCAGTCGCGTGTGCCAAAGCTCATCGTCTGCCTCGCGCCCATAGTGCGTAGAGCATGATGCTTACGACGTCCTGCAAACGCCGTATCACAGTCGACGTTTGATGTGTACTTTTGCCTTTTATGCCGGGAAGGGACAACCCAAGTTGCATGATCAACTCCAGCCGAGTGTATCCTCTTGGCCGATGCCAAGCCTCAAACCCATTTTTGGTAGAAGTAGATTCCCAGGTTCATTATCCGGGCCAATTAGAGGGTGTGTGTAACTTATCACCCGTCCAGGAGATGTGCCAAATCTTGACCCTAGGCCATGAAGAAGTTGGTTTCCATCGCTTGCCCTTGAGGAAGGTGTGAGAGGTCCTTGGCGATCGGGTAGGGCATGGGCCGTGATGTGCTCAGCTAACAACTATCGGAGACTTGACATCAGCACCCTTCTCAGCCCGCAGAAGGTCTGAAGAAGACACGAAACCCACTTCCCTAATTCACTCACTCAGTAGTAGTAAGGAGTTCAACGTGGACCCTCTCCAGTTCAAATCTGTGTCTCGCAGTCCTTCCGTCAACAATGACTTATCAAAGCAGACAAGACCATGACCACATAAAGCATTGGTGCTTACCGCATCCTCACACCCTGCAGTCATGAACGTCCAGCTGAGTGGACATATTATCTCCGTATTGAATGGTATTATGAAACTTTCAGTTTGCTATGCCGGCCGGTCTTCGTGCGCGTTGCTGTCGTATGCCAGGATAATGGAGGGGTAGCGAGCCAGTCCAATTGATTGGACTGCGACAGAGGTCTCTGGTCTGACTGAAGAAGTTACGTGTGTCACTGTTGTAGGAAGCTATGGCCAATCTCTGGTTGTAGTGACACGAAGATCGCTCTGCATCTGGTTACACTCTGAGGATAAAGAGGGCTGGTTTTCAACTCGTGAGGAGGCGGCAATGATCGCATGATGAGGATGTCAGGTCGATTTTACCCTGGGCTGGCTGACAGCCGAGATTGAGCAACTCGGAGATGGTTGCGAGGAAGTGGGTAGATGCAAGCAATTGTATCTCTGCCCAGAGCTGTCAGGTTATTGAACCTATGGGAAGTGCTCTATTGAAAGTGGTATGTAAGTTCTCAGGCTTGCCATGAGAATCTATTTAATAAGACACGAAATATACACAGTGTGAATAGCGTTGTGGGCAATCATTTCATTGATTCATTCACGGCGTTGCTCTCTAACTATATATTAATTGTGCTAACTCTCTCCGGGGGCCTAAGGTAGCAGTGACCCCTCCTGTGGCGAGAGAAATGATCCAATCGGAGGTACCTGGGCCACGGACTTTATCACTCCTTTTGGCTTTGAAAAAATCTCTGTCGAGGGCGACCCCCTGAATCAATCACCAAAGGTTGTGAACGCGAGAGCTCCTGGCACACACGCCATATGAAGTATCAGGAGGGCAGAATGCGATGCAGAACTCTTTGATTCACACGCGGGACTATCATCATTTCTTTGCTCTTGCTTCACTTATGCCTTCCGGCCTCAGGGTTCGCCAGTATCGTGGTGTCATGTCATTCCTCCTCATCATCATTGGTTTCGTCGCTTCCTGTCACCATGGCAGCACATCATCGTCGTCCCTCACCGTTGACGCCTCCGCTCTGAGATCGAGTTCTTGCGGTTGGTCCACACTCGCATTGCTTGTTCTGTTGGTGAAAGAGTCGGCGATGCTCCGGCTCGTGCTGATGAAATCGCTTTCCACCTCATCGAAGTGCCTTGTTTGGTCGAGCCCCCAGAACGGCGTATCCAAGATGCCTTGATTACCTGGAACACTGTGAGTACCCAAAGATTGAGTCGCCGGTGCTAAGTACTGACGACTGGGGAATGCTCCAGCTGGGGTACCTGTAGGTATCCGGATTCCTTGATCCTCTGCAAACAGATCTCCCCTGTTGCGAGTGGGAAGAATTTGTGTCTCCGGGCGGGAGGGTGCAAACGCCGCAGCGGTTGATGGAATACCATGAGCACTGAAGGATGGTTTGGAATAGGCACTGTTATAGTAGGGTGTGGCCAATCTCGGGTCCAGGGAGGGATCATAATAGGTTCCTCCATATCGTATCCCAGGACCTGGGATCTGCGCACCATATGCCGCGTTAGGTTCGTGGACCTTCCGACGCTTGTTGGAATGCCCTCGATCTGAAGTAGCGGCGGGAGTTTGGCGCTGCTTGCCCCCATCATAGCCGCTTTCATTGATGAACTGGAACCTCCTATTTCCAGCCGAGCCTAAGGACGCGGGCGTTGTTGCATCTCCCCCTGCAGTGGTGGCAGCGCGTGCTTGTGGCCCAGGCCCCGATCCTCCCCCGTGGGCAACATGCTTTCCGCCATTCTCTTTCTGAGCAGCGCGATCTTCTGCGTTAGGTCCCCATCCTCCCCCATTGGCGATGTGTTTTCCGACATTTCCTGCCCGAGCTTCATCTTGCTCTTCCTTCCTGAGTTTTGGTAACTCTCTAGTCGAGTTGGCGGCTCTCGCGGCGGGGGACATACGATTCCAAAAGTACTCGTTGATTTTCTTCGTGCCCATCCTCGCCTTCCTCGGATCAAAGGAAGCGACACTGTTTTCCATTCGAAACTCCCTCATGCGCCCATTTAACCTATTCGGAGTTATGGGCCCGCCAGTCTCACTGGGTCTATCACTGGTTAGTCTTTGGTGATTGTGTGCCAGGGAATGGGGTGCTGACAATCTGGCCCAGAAATCATTCATGGTGATCCTGGGATCAATTCGACGGATTGCCTCCATCAATCCACCTTCAACTTTGGATGATAGGGTCAATGGAATATCCCTGTAATCTTTGACAGGGTGATGGTCCAGATCAAGGATAACCCGTCCCTCGTGATACATCCAATTGACGCGATATTTTGGAGTCGGACGGTCGGTTTCCTCAACCATATAGAGAACTTCGAGACCAACCCAGCCGTTGTCTCGTTCCAGGTCCCAATCCCTTTGCGTGCTCAGATATGATGTGATGTCGAGCTCGTCGTCTCCACACGCGCGCGGATGAGCTGAACTCGTTAGCTGACAATTTATTCATATTCAGCATTGCATAGCTACTGTAAACGTCCGTTATGCTTGTCCTGGCCTTGTTGATCAAGCTGCCTCTGATCTGATAATGGTATATCGCGGGAACTACGCATCGAAGTTAGCATTGCTCTCCTGGTAAATGACAAGAGCTCTGCTGATGACCTACTCCATTTTCGATCCACTTCGTGATAGTATTGGAGGTTTTCGAATGTATCCCCCTTCACCTCTCCCCTCTTTCTTCTGGTAACTCCAGCTCCACCGGGCACAGCTTTCATTCTCTTTGCGTGTTCTGACTCGAATCGCGGTCCTTTGTTGTATTAGAAAGGATCCAGGCTGGCAGACATGTTACTCACGACCCGTTCGTTTTCTCGCTTGTCTTCTTCCTAATTTTCGAGACATCATTAGTCGCTGGCGGGGATGGTTTTTCAGGAGGATGAATTACCAGAACTTTCACTTGGCACAAGATTCTCATCGCTCATGACAAGTTCTTCATCCTCATCATCGCCCAGAGAATATGAATCCAAGCTCTCCGTTGCCGTGTGGCTTCTACTCCGAGTTGCTCGGGGCTGGCAACGTTGCTGCTGATCCTCGATGGAGTTCTGGTATGACCCAAGAACTTCATCACTACCATTGACTGCTCCATTTTGAAGATGCATCCGAGAACTTTGTGCATCGCACTAAAACCCGGCTGCAGCGGATTTCCCACTAACGAATCACTGCACCAGGCCTTTCCGTATATAGAAGCCGGGAAGGAATTACCAATGTAGGCAGCGAGGAAGATGACAATGAGACCTCCGCGGTGATCTCATACAAAGACCAAGTATAGAAGAATTCGAGAGGGGGAGGGGGTTTTCGGCGGTAACTTTAAACACGATCAAGAATAGAAATATTTCCGTGAAGACGTTGAACGAGGAGTTCGCCAAGTGAAGGGATTCCTACGACGCGGGCGGTTTGCCGAGAGATGTGACACTCTTAAGCGCTGGCGGGGTTTCTACTTGCTACGGTGTTGCAGGTATCAGGTACAAGAATACCTTTTGGTGGTCACCATACTGGAACGGCAAATCGCTCCTCGTTGCCGCGAGTCTTTGGTATTTTTGGGACTTTTTACAGTAAGAACCGCTGGCAGCGCGCTTGAAGTCACAGCACGGATCTCTATTGTCGCCTTTGACTACGGGCTTCTTGTGGGCTTCATTTTTATGCTGTGGACGAGCGGATTTAGAGCGCCCTTGAGATTGAGTAATTCATTCGCAGCGCAGTGGTATATATTTGATATACTGATGTGCAGTACATCTCAACTAGTGGAGAGGAGTATTCGCTGAGAAACAATAGGTCATGAAACGAGTACTTGCAACCCAAATACCATTTGACCGAGCCCTTCTTCAGGCGAGTGTGCCTCTTACCAATTCTCCAGTCCACCAGACACCAATCCCATCGCCACGAGCTTCGGGGGATCCACAGAAAGCCAGTGCGTTTCCAGATCTTGCTGCATCTCATTGTACTGCTCGGCGTAGCTGGCGAGACGAGAGCTTGCTGGAGGTTCTCGCGACATCAGCGATTTGTAATGCATGCGCGTGTAGTGGAGGATGGATTGAATAAAGGCGACTTCGGCGGTGGTTCTTGGGGCGGTGCAGCGAAAGTCTCCACCGTCAAAGAAGCTATCTGGTGCATCGGAGCTATTGTCTGATCGTTGGAGAGAGTCGTTGGTGGTGGTTGTAACGCTAGTTCTATGTGTCTGACGACCACAGCTCTGCGGCTGCTTCTGGGCCTCGATGTGACGCATTATGGGCTCTGGTGTAATCGTGGCCGGAGGAATGATGTTCGACTGGAAAACACTCGTAGGTTGCGCCAAAATATTCGCTGACGCGTCGGTATCCGATGACAGAATCTCACCATCAGAAGGGGATGGTGCGGGCCTTGAGGAATCGGGTTCGTGTGATGTTTCTGATGAGAAGCACGGGTCATTGGTGAGTAGATAACTAGACAGGTTCATGTTCAGATCGTTCATGCGTAGTTCCGAGCCGCCAGAAGAGAGACTTTCTCCTCTGATAGTCTCTGGTCCTGGATCGCTAGGTCTTGCTGCAGAAGACTGCTCCTTCTTCCTAGAATTCGGTCGTTCGTGCCAGCGTTTGATTTCGTGTTTGATAAGCCAGCGTCTAACCCTTTGCGGGAAAGTCGTAGGCGCCTGTACCCTGACACCTTGTGATGTGACTTTTGCTGGTAGCATTCTACCTACAAAGCTTGATAACATACTTAACATTTGCAACTAAAACCTGTTTGGGGAGAACTTACTCTGGCCAAATTGCTGATGTGCATCTCTTCAGACCTCCTAAAAACCAACCTGGGAGGTCGGTCTCCAGCGTAAGAGGAAATCCGGGAATATCCCGTATAGGGTTGTCTTCATGGTCCAGCATAATTAATCCGTTGTACATCAAAGGACCGTACTTCACATTCTTGGCCCGATCTGCTGGACAATTCTCCATTAGGAATACACGACGCCCTTTTAAGTCGACTACGGAGCTCGGATCCTCGTTCCAACCTTTGGTCAGAGAAGAGAAGCTGGTGTAATTTGTCCCCATGTCTTTCATGTAAGCTACTTTTGTCAGCACAGTTGCTAGACATCATGACTAGAATGGCTTGCGCGGTGCTCCAGGTTGTTGCGCAGCCAGAGCTATGAGTTCAGCTCTATAGTTACGATGATATGCCGCGGGCTCTACTCAAGCATCAGTAGCTGATCTCTCTATCATCATGATGTGGCACGTCGACTTACTCCAATGAAAGTCTTCCTTATCTAGCCATTCCAGGACTCCATTGGAATGCCTAATCATGCCGGCTCTGTTATTGGGCCGGCTTCCCGTACCTCCCAGTTCTCCGTTGTTTGCCGCAGCTTCCGGCACCTCACCGGTTTCTTCTCCGAAAGATCTACTTCCTGCCGTGACGCGCCGGGCTGGGGCTTTTCGCTGCCTCTTCTTTGGCGGCTGGTCTTGCATCTTGTCTGCTTGGGCGCTAGCAACCCTTTTCGAGCCTCTCCTAAGTCTGCTCTGAGGGCATGGTTTGAGATCCTGGCCACCGCTACCGCTTTCGTCGAAACGTGATGGAATGCATGGTAGCGCAGAGCTTGTGCTCGACTTCGTCGCGCGAGCGATGTACCGAGGACGAGAAGGTGTATAATGGGTAAGTGGGTCATGGCGCTGCGCCCTGCCTCTTGGGGTGGATTGAGACGCGATGCCAGGAGCGGCACTGCTTTGAGAGCTTATATGGTGGCTGTTGGAGCACGGAAGAAGGCTGGGGTCAACATTAGAGTCCAAGGCGTGGGATAGTGTATCATCGCTAGCGATGAGAGCTCCAGGCGAGGGGGTCGCAGTGTTTTGCTTCGCGATCTGCGTCCTGTCCGGCAGGTGCTTGGCTACAATTGTGTCAGTGATTCTCAATATAAGCTACCAGAAGTCATCGCCTACTCTGATCACGCAAGAAATCTCCAAACCCCTCCTCCGTTTGGAACCGTGTCATGTAAGACATAGCGGCAGGTCCTGGTCGCAGGCGACTTTAACAGAGAGTTGTGTCAATAAGTTGGGTGTCACACTTGGATCTTGGTAACGTCGAGGTAGCTCCAAATCTAAGGGAGAATGGGATGGGTAAAGGTGTTGATGAGGGGAAAGATGTGAAAGCGTCTCCAGTACGCTCACACAAGGAAATGCTGGTTGAAATTGACTAACGTGATTATGGACAAGTAAGTATGAGCAACGAAATAGACACTAGAGTTAGCTGCAGAATAAGAGCAGCTGATAAAGATGAAGCGAAGAAGCCATTGAAGACGGAAAGAGCGCTATGAGTTTTCAAGCGGAGGACGCTCCAGCATGGACCGGGCAGCCCCTCCCGTGTCGCTGTAGCTGGAAGAGGAAGCCGTGTAGACGAGTAGGAGAGAGGAGTCGCCTGCTGAGTTTCGGCGAACGGAGCTCCGGACGATTTGATTGGTATCAATTGTCATTCGAAAGCAAGACATGCATATTGAGGCTGGAGAAATCCATTGGCTCTGATGACTCTAGTGGCTCGCCCATCAGCCTTGCGAGTTCCTAAGAATGGGGATAACGAATCCACGGGCGTTACGCCGAGGATAATCGCGTCAACCGTCAAGATTCGGCGTTTGCCGTTTCATGAATGGAGGGAAGGCTTAAGATACCCGAAACTACGATGATACAGGAGAGAGACCTGTGAGGCAGTTATCCCTGATGGAAGAAACTTATCTCTTGTAAATAGATAAATCAACCAGTATGTATTTATAGCGTTGTAAAATTGGATTGCCGAAAAATTGAAGGGTTCGCAAATGCGCCCTTGTTAAATTTGGTCCAAAAAAAAAGAATGGAAAAAGATCGTAGCAACCTGCCCTGCAGCGGCCCTCTAACGGTTATCCTGTAGGTGGTAAAGCCCGAGTTTCAGAAGGCCGTTGAATGATCAAAAAAGCCCCTCCGACTTCTTCTGGGCTGGTGAAAATGCGGCCCCCCGCATGCCGCTCGCGGACACACTCGGGCGGAAAATTCCCCAAGAGCAAGCCTCTCGGCTCTTGTTTCCTGGTTGTCGTCCGCTTCGTACCTGCAGTGTGTTGCAACTTGTTTTCATTGCTGCAACAGCGTAAAGAGAGACGTGTTCTGATGTAAGTGTTCTTTGACCTTCCTGATAGGTAGATTGACTGAAAACTAATTGTAACGACCATGCTCAAAAGGGTCCACGAGTCGGTACCACCAAGAAAAGACGCCGTCACCGTTGCTTCTACGTGAGGACCCATCACTCTCCGGCGTCTGAGAGGCAGAGTCGAAGACTTAGAAACGTTGAATAATTCCGCCCCAGCCATGTAGCGATTCCGAAGCCAGTAGCAGCTCGCTGCTGTCTCCCGCAACCTGTTCTAAACTGACAAAACCTGCTGCAGTTCCTCCTCCTCTTTTACCTCTTACTCCTTCTCCTCCTCCTTCTCCTTCTCATCTTCGGGGAGTTTCAAAACAGAAGATACCACATATCGCCATCGAGTATGCTGCTGGGTTATGGCGAGCAAGGCGATTATATGAAGATTCTGTCCATTGGATGCGACAACGGAAAGTCGAGAGAGTCTCCGAAGCATGTGGAATTACATGTGTCGCACCAGGCTTTTTTGAATGTTTTAGACTGTGTCTGATACCTTCAAGATTGGCTGGAAACAGAAAATGGTGTTTGCAAGTTCAAGATTGTCGCGGTTGGTGGATTATCCGAAGTCTGTCCCAGGATGTGCTGATGGCCGTTATGGTTGGTTTATCCAGGAATGGACTAAGCACATCTGGAATATCGCTCTACAAGGAAGGAGGTGTGATAACATTGGCTCTGTTGTCTTGGCATGTGAGCTAAGTGTTGTTGGCAATAGGCTGCACCCACTCAAACAAATGAAAGAAGTCACTGCCAACAACATGCTCTACCACATTGCCATCCGGGCTCACGAAACGAGGAGTGCTTTGTCTATACCAGTATACACTGTATCTCAGAGTCTGTTGATATCCGTTCTCTCGTGTATATACCACTGCTTCAGGGGTCGTGAAACCTTCGGACAAAGCAAGTGTTTGATCATAGGTGGACAGGAACAGGGGGACAAGATCCTCTGCTACATTCTGGCCTTCCATTGGAATACCTATTTGTCCCTGGTCATCCCATGCCACAGCAGTATATGTAGGCTCTTCATAGTAACCGTGGCCACCTTGGTATGCGTCTTCAGTGTTGTACTCGTTCACGAAATCTGGGGACGTTTCTGCTCCCAAAACCTCGCCCCATGCCCCAGCAGTGTATGTAGGCTCCTCGTAGAAACCTTGGCCATCTTGGTAGGTGTCCTCAGTGTTGTACTCGTTCACGAACTCTGGGGACGTTTCTGCTCCCACAACTTCATGATTCCACGTACAAGGCCGCTTTGATGTGTAGGCTTCCTGCTGAGGTTCAGACTTGGCGTCATCATCGCCATACGCCTTTCGCTTCCTTGCGTGTGATTGAAGCTCGGCAGAATCCTTGTTTCTGTTAATGACATATCGAGAGTTCTCGTTGAACTTCCCCTTGTTTGCCATTCTGAGCTGGTTGACCTGGCCTCGGTCAAGGGTCGGCAGCGCTTCCGTAGTCTTCGTGCTTTCCTTGGCAAGGTTGTTCAATATCCCCTCCTTGTATGTCCGACTTCCGCTCTTCGGCTTCGCGGCAGGGATTTGATTGGGCACTCGGAAGCGGTGGGCGCGGTTCGTGAAAGCTTGCGGGGTTTGAAGAGGCATCGCTTTCCCCTTCGACTTCCTGGTATGTGGCATTCGCGCCAGGAGACTATGAGATGCTGTGAGCAAACGACTTCGTTCTGGAGGGGTGCGACTTACTCTGCCACCGTCAGCCAAGGGTATATGCGCATCAATGCCTCCCATCTCCAGCTCTCGATCTCAGTGGATAACGTCTTGTTCAGCTCGGGCCAATCCTTCACTGGGTGCTTTCTGGAGTCAAGCAGAACGAGGCCATCGTGGATCCAGTCGCTTGGCTGTTGTGGGGGGTGACGGCTTCTAGGCCTTTCAACCTCGAACATCACCTTTTTCCCTTGGTCGTCGATGATGCTCTGCCAGTCAATTCGAGAAGGGCCCCAATGCTGCTGCTTGGGTTCGTAACTGGTCTCATCGTCGATTGCCTCGCCACGAGTAGGCGGTTGGCCTAAAGTGGTTAGTGGAAAATTCTCGGTCGGGGTCTAACGTTAACTCACCAAATTCACCATCCTTTGCAGCTTCATCAAGAAATTTTCGACGATAATCCTCGTGGTACGCGGCCAGTGCTTTTATATTGATTAGCATTCATTTCCAATGGGCTGACTGTGAATTCACATACTCCATTCCGGATTATCCAAGTCACGGAATTCCATTCGACCATCCTCCCTGGTCCTCACCTCGCCATTCGGCCCAAGCGAGCCCCTCTTCGGACCTTTACCTTCTGCAATCTTAGCATTTAGTTTTGAGACCTTCCTTATCTTTTTAACGCCATCTTCCGACTCATTGCCAGCATTATTGTATCTTGACGATGTCTTGACACTCTTGCATCGTCTTGTCGACCTCCGTGATCCAGCTGTTTTATCTTCAAGGCTATCTTCGACGTCAGTAGATACTAAGTCGGCATCAACTCTGGTACGCTTCTTGGATGATCTCGTGACCCGCTTTGCAGTGTTTATCGGGGCAGGAACCTCAGCTTCTGCATGCACCTCCGCAAGTCACGCCTGCATGACAGGGGGTTAGTAGGCCTTAATATCGCTTATATCGTTTCAGGCCTTGGTTGGAATGTTGGAATACGTGTCCTCTACA